>CM066333.1:20152099-20522099 GCA_033807585.1 Hydrophis major
GAGGTGGGGGGGACAGGGTGGCCGGGGCGGGGTGAGGGTGGGGGAACGACTGGCATGGTTGGTCGGTTGTCGGCTTGCAAGTTGTTCCGCCGGATTGGTCGGCAGGAGCGGGCGGTGCGGCTGGCCGCCAAAAGGAAAAAAAAAAACCGATTCCCGGTTCTCCATGCCTGCTTTCCACCAGCATTCCTAAAACGAAGCTTGTTTTGTTTTGGGTGTTTTTTTGACGGCGAAAACGAGCAAGGCTGGATTGTGAGGATGCCGCGATGAAGAAGACCGAGGCGAGCCAAGCTGCTACCCCGACATCTCCGGCGGGGGACGCTGAATGGATTTGCTGCAGCAACTCCCCGCAACTCTGGTGATGCCCGGCCGCCCCCCGAAGTGACGCCGCCAAGAGCCGAGCCAGAGGCTTCCCCGGCAAGCTGGACCGGGTCTTTCCTCTTCGCCCCCCCTCCCCCCAGCTGGAAGGTTCTTCCGGAGGCTTTTTGCTTCAAACTCCCCCAACTCACTCACACTCTTCTCCCCCTCCCCATTCTTCTCCAACCTTGTGGCTTTGGCTCCTTTTTAAAAAAAAAAAAAAAAATTAAATTCTCGCCCTCGGCTCTGGGTTTTTGGCTAACTCTCTTCCGTCTTGCTCTCCTCTACTTGGGTCTTCCCGAAAGCGCAGGAGATGGAAGTTTTGGGCTTGGTTTTGCTCCTGTCCGTGTGTTGGACTCGAACCTGGGAAGCGGCGCGGGCGGATTCCATCATCCACATCGGTAAGGCGCGAGAGGCGACAAAAGCGCGAGGCTCTCTTTGCTTTTTAAAAGCTTTTGCCTTGGACGTTGACTTCGCGGATTCTTTTGCGCTTCCGTGGGAAAAGCTGCTCTCCGCAGTCGGGGAGCTCTTTGAAATAAGCCGGACGGGTCCTTTGTGCCGGGGTCAAAAAAGAAAAAAGCACCAGCGGCGGGGAGTTGAGCATGGTGGTGCCAAGGAAGCTCAAGGCTGGCCGGAGCCTCTGCAAAAAACTGGATTGGGCGTTTGGGGGAGAGAGACTGGAGGTGTTTTTTGGGGGGGTCGGGGAAGAATGGTTTTAGCGCTCTCGCTTCTCTTTGTCTCTCTTGCTTTCTCCAAAGGATGAGTGGGAAAAAATCAGGGCAAACCGCCGGAGTTTTGCTTCTCCCTGTACCGCGAAACCTTGAAAAGGGAGTTTTCTCTCTCTCGGTCGGCGGAGGTTATGTGGCTCTCCGGCTTCCAACCGCTGCCATAGCAGCGCCTTTGAGTCCGGGGTAGGTATAGGTGGAAAGAGCCAGCCGAAGGATCCCTTGCTTGGCAAACGCGATCCCCAGCCTTCCCGGCGCGCGCCCCGCACACACACACACACACACAAAACCCACGTTGCTGCCGCACCCCCCCTGCCCCCCCCCGTACCCCTTTTCCGTATAGAGGAACTGGTGGTTTGGCAACGTGGTTGCTTTTCCATTTTGCCCGACTGATTTTTTTTTTTTTTTTAAGGCTTTGTTTTTAACCTCTCTCCGGCAGTGGCAGCCTCGGCATCCCGCTCTCCCCGCCCCCGCCCTCCAGTTCCTTGTCAATCATTTGGTGCGGAGGTCGAAGAACGAGCAGTTTTTAAGGCGGGGTGGGGGGTGGGGGGGCTGCTGGACTCCCCGGGTTCAAGCCTGGATAATTTAGCCGCTGGAGGAAGCAGGGTAGCGAAGATAGTAGGGGAAAGCCACGCGTGACAGCTCCCTTCTCTCAGCCTCCCACCACCAGCACTACCACCCGCCTCCAGCGAAATAGAGCCGGGGGCAGCTCGGCAAGGGTTAAAGGACACCCCCTCCCCAAATCCAGCTGCTGTGGGCCCCACCTATTGGCAGCAACATTGACGTCCACACGGGGGACTTGAACGCACGGAGAGGAGATTGGCGGCGGCGGCGGGGGGGGGGGGGATGTTGATTATGATTCACAGAGCTGTCTGCAGCGAGCTCCGCTCGGAGTTTTCCTTTGCCAGTGGTCGGAGAGAAAGCAAGAGAGGGAGAGAGAGAGAGAGATAGAGTTGCTGAGAGGGAGGGAGAGAGCGCGAAGAAATCTCAGCATCTCTGTGTAAATACATCTCCCTGTGGTGACTTGGTGGGGGTTCAGGTACCACTTCTCTTCTGTGCATTCAGTTGATGGAAGAGAGTCCAAGGACAGGCAAGAGCTGTGCTAATAGGAACTAAAGAATCACCTTGGATGGGATAAGAAAAGGTCCAGCTCCACTTGCTGACTGGCTGGGAAGGCTCCAATGGTGAAGCTGGTCCAGCTGAGTTAAAGTCTCCCTCCTTCCCCCTCCACAAACAGGGACCATGGCCCCTTGTGCCACAGCTAATGGCCAACTCCATTCGCTTCCTTCCAACTTGGAGTCTTTTGGGGCTTTTTAGCTTAAGTGATTTCCGCCCCCCCCCCCCCCTTTGGAAAACATTATCTGCCAGTCCTGGACTGTACAGTATAATACAGTGCTTCAACCAAGATGATTGGAGCTGAGAGACCCTGATTTCTTGCCTACAGTAGGTCCATATAAGTCTACAGTTTCTGGAGCTCTAATCTTGGTTCATGATGTTAACAAGCACCCACTTCCTCGCCTAAGTGGTCCTTTTATGAATGAATAGTTAGCTGACTTCCCATAGAATTCAAACCATTCATGATCTATTATTAAATTCTCATTTTCCAGCTGAAATCTAAAACTTGCTTGGGGGGGGGGGGGGGAATGTTGTTTTGGTGGGGAGATGCTTTGTTTACAGCAAAGTAGCATCTCTCACAGAAAGGTTAGAGACAAATTCCCGGGTGCCCGGACAATGAATTTTCACCGATGAATAGTTTGTTTGTGAACCGACAACTCTGGGCACCAGGACGCTTCTTCCTTTTCACTAAGCAAACAGTGGCATGCACTGTTGCGCTGTGGTTTCACATCAAACGGCCCCTTCTCTCTCCCCCCTCTCTTTATGGTAATCGCTATTTATGTTGACTGGGTGCCTGTTAATTATTCATAACTGGCAAATACATTCCTGCAGATAATTTAGCTGTTTTTGTTTGTATTAATCGATATATGTTCATGGTTCTTTTAAATCAGCAGTACCAGGATCTCTATCTCTATCTCTATCTCTATCTCTATCTCTATCTCTATCTCTATCTCTATCTATCTATCTATCTATCTATCTATCTATCTATCTATCTATCTATCTATCTAGAAAGGGGAGATAGGAGAGAATCAGAACAATTTGGAAAGAGAATTTGGCTTGACAGGACAAGTGGCACATTTGACAAGGTAGTGACTTTGTTGCCATGAAGCTGGCAATTAGATAATTGTCATCCGTAGCATTCTTCCCCACCCCTCAGGTTTATGGGAAATAGCTAGTCTGAAATAAGTAGCACTTTCATTTAAATTTGGGTTAATAACTAATCTCTCTAGTTCCCCCCCTCCCTCCCCCCCCCAAAAAAAGTACAGTGAGTTTCATTTCCCCCCTCACTTCAAGCTTCAATTCTGAAAATGTTACAAGATCAGACTCTGTCTTTCTGTGGTTGTACATCTGCTGCATAAATGCAAACACCTGTCTTACAAAAATCCACTGAAGCAAGAACAATGAAAACCTGCATTTGTTCATTTTACATTTCAGAAGAGGGCCTTTCTTTAAATAAGTTGGAAAAAAAAATTTCTAAATAAAACTTTTGAAAGGAAGTGAAGAAAGGAATGTTTAGCATTCTGGAGAAGAAGATGTGAATAAGAGGTATTACAGATATTTGGGTTCTGAAAATGGAAAGAGTGAATAATTTCCTATTTTTTCCTATTCTGCACTGTATAATGATGCATAATAGTAATAACAAGAGGTAAAATACGAGTATATATTGAGGAATTAGTCAATATGTTTACCTACTTTCTTCTCCCAGTCTATCCTTACAATATTGTATAATAGTAACAACAAGAGGCAAAATATTGGTGTATATTTAGGAATTCATCCATATAGTTATCCTTTCCCACTTTAGCAATAGTTTATTTATCAGCTGCATATAAAATATTTTAGGTATCTATTTAAATGTCCATCTTATCATACTTCTGTGGCAGTGAAGGATACTGAGAGCTGTGATTAATTTATTGGGGGGGGGGGGTTGATAGTAGGCAAAATATAGAGAATTACTTTTTGTACAAATTAACCTTAATCAGAGTAGCATGTGAATGCTATTGCATTTTTTTTTTTTTTTTAGAATAAACGTGTTGTTGATTGGATTTCTCTAAATATCAGAAAAGAAATGGTTCACACATTCCTGAAGTTGTGATGGAAAAATCCCTTTATTAAGCCTGTTGGGCTTTTGATTCACATGAGGGGAGATTTTTGTGAAGGAGGGAAAGGGAAAAAAAACCTTATTGACACTCTAGTTCTGCCTGCTGTGCTTTCTTGAGTCTATGCATTGATTGAATAATTTTATGAGACTCACATTACTTGATTGCTTAAAAGTTTCCTAATGATCTGCATGCAGTAAAAAGAAGTCAAAAGCCGTGAGCAGAATGGCAATGATATTCTGTTTTATGAGCCTATTGAAAAAAGTTGCTTGGATTTATGCTGCTCCAGAGCTCCCAAGTCTTTGAAATTAGCCACGCTGCTTGCAATTGACTTTGTACATTGCTTGTCTGATGTTTTCTCTCTCTTCCTAAATGCCATTGGGACTTTGCAGCCCTGTTTTAATTAATCTGGGATTAGCCAGCATTCTTAGCCAAGTGCACCATTTGGTGTAGAGCTGATGTTGTAATATTTAGGGGTGTGAGGTTTGTCCATTGATTTTGACCCTCTTAAGTACTCTAGTGAGAATTGTGAGGTTTTGTATGGTCTTGGTGCTAGAAAATAAGGAAGAAAAATCTCCCGTGCAGTTAGAGAATAAACTTTTATTTGTAGAATATATTCCTTCGTGCGATTTCCTGCCAAAAATACATTCTGCATATGTTCAAGCACTCTTTAAGTATTGGATTGAGATTTCTTTTTCTTAGGCTGCAGCCTTTCTTCTAGAGCAGGGGTGTCAAACTCAAGGCCTGGAGGCTGGATCAGGCCTATGGGGTACTTAGATCTGGCCTGTGAGGCTTCCCTGGAAACAGCAAAGGACCGGCCTGTGGTGCCTTTGCCAGAGGCAATGGACTCCCAAGCTCCATTTTTGACTGCGATGGCTCCTCCAACGCTGTCAGTGAAAACAGAGCTCGGGAGGGCCATGCTCCTTTTTCACTGACAGAGGGTTGGAGGAGCCTGTTGTAGCCAGAAATGGAGCTTGGGAGCCCATTCTCGTTGACAGAGGGTTGAAGGAGGCAGTCACAGCTGAAAATGGAGCTTGGGAGCCATTTTCACTGACAGAGGGTTGAAGGAGGCTATTGCAGCTGAAAATGGAGCTTGGGAGCACGTTTTCACTGACAGAGGGTTGAAGGAGGCCGTCGCAGCTGAAAATGGAGCTTGGGAGCACGTTTTCACTGACAGAGGGTTGAAGGAGGCTATTTGCAGCTGAAAATGGAGCTTGGGAGCATGTTTTCACTGACAGAGCGCTTGGGCCCCCACAGGCACTCCCAACACAAGTGACATCAAGCTGGCCATGCCCCCCTGTCCCCCAAGATAAAACACAACCCTGATGAGGCCCTCAATGAAATCGTGTTTGACACCCCTGTTCTAGAATATTTTGAGATGGCTATTTTCCCTTTCAGACTGCATGAGAATTAGATAAAAATATGACAGGATAAAGCTACGAGGCTAACTTATCTAGGAAGTTATTCTCCAGCCCAAAATGCAAACAGTGATTGTTGTTGTCATTTTCTTTATATAAAAAGAGGGAGGCCTGAGGTGAGCCTATTGAAAAACCAGTGTGAAGATAGGGCTAGTGATTTTCTTCCTTCTTTCCAATAGAATTCAGAGGATTTTTCAATGAGTTCTTGATAGGTATGCTCAAAATGTACAAATGTACATTCCCTCAGGAGTGTTCGTAATCTTGTAGAAGCCTTTAGCTTCTCTTTCCAAAGTCCTCAGATATTTCACCTGAAAAAGAACATGCACATAAAGCAAAATTGAATGGCAGCTCTGACTGAAATGTGACTGAAATGTGAGGGAGCAATTTCTCAGTTCTTTGCCTCCTGAAATGGATTAATATACCCAAAATGGCGATTAAAATCTCCTTGGAAAATCTACCTTCACAATCTATGTTACACTAGTGCTTGTAGTGGCTAAGGTATTCAGGTAGTCCTCGACTTACAACAGTTAATTTAGTGACCGTTTGAAGTTACAAAGTCATTGAAAAAAGTGACTTGTGACCATGTTTCACACTTACAACTGTTACAGATTCCCCATGGTCATGTGATCAAAATTTAGCTGCTTGGCAATTGACTTATATTTATGATAGTTGCAATGTCCCGGGGTCATTGATTGCCTCTTACGATCTTCTGACAAGCAAAATCAATGGGCAAGCCAGACTCACAACCATATTACCAAGTTAATAATGATCCACGTAACAAATGTGGCAAGAAAGATTGTAAAATGGGGCAAAACTTACTTAAGAAAAGTCTTGCTTAGACCACAGAGGTTTTGGGCCCAATTTCAGTCAGAAGTCGAGGATTACCTGAATGTGTTTCACTTTCCACTGTTCTCACCTGAGTTAAGTCTTTTCCCATTTAAAATGGGAATTCAGAACAAATTGCTGAAGTGTTAGCAAATAGAATCAGAACAAAGGGGCAAATGGCACATGTTGTTTTGGATTTATAGAAATGTCTTTGCACAAATCATGCTCCTTTACATTTCCACATGCTACTTGTGCATTTTCCTGATACTAGGAGACAGTAGTGATATATGCAAGTGCCCAGGGATTCAATTCTCCCTTTGTTCTTTTGGTAAGGTAAAGGTTCCCCTCGCGCATATGTGCTAGTTGTTCTGGCTCTAGGGGGTGTTGCTCATCTCTGTTACAAAGCCGAAGAGCCAGCATTGTCCTAAAACATCTCCGTGGTCATGTGGCCGTCATGACTAAACACCAAAGGCGCATGGAACACTGTTACCTTCCCACCAAAGAGGTCCCTATTTTTCTACTTGCATTTTTACATGCTTTCGAACTGCTAGGTTGGCAGAAGCTGGGATAAGTAAGCTTAGGCAGTCCTAGGCGATGCTAGGGATTCAAACCACCAAACTGCCGACCTTTCTGATCGACAAGCTCAGCGCCTTAACCATGGAGCCACTGCATCCCTCGTTCTTTTGGTAGTTGTGGCTAATTCAAAACCTGCTTATTTAAAGACCAGCAATGGATCCATGCTCATTAGCCCTTTTCTGTTCAGTGTGATGATGTGAAATGCTCTGTAGGGTTGTAATTGCAGGAATGTTCCGATCTCGGATGGCAAACCTCAGATAAAGAATGTTTCCAAGCAAATATAACTCAGGCAAACAAAGTCACTAATCTAAAGGAGGATTAGAGAGAGGAAGTAAACATATGTTAGACTTTAACTAGAGATAATTAATTGTGTTAATTACTATAATGCTAAACAGTAACGAAAGTGAAGCAGTAACCAAAGTTAACCAATGTTGGAGGATAATTAAAAATGTGTATAAATGCAAGACTAGACTCCAATAAAGTTCATCATGATTCAGTTGATCATGAGCAAACAACTCAACTGCCTCGTCATTACAACAATGCTCAGTTTGTTGAAAGTAACAGCTAGATCTTTCAATCTGTTTGGGGTGGGAACCTTCACAGATTCTTCCAGCTGTGAATAACCATATCATAGCCATAACTGATAAGGAGCTGGAGATTGGAACTCAGTTTGATAATAGCTGGTTGTCTACAGGAACCAGTAGAAGGGAAGGGAGTTTGAAGAATTTTATCCATTTTTCCTTTCTAAATGCTTTTTTTCCATAAGAATGATAACCAGCCTTTCAAGTATGCAAGGAAGTCCAGCTGCTTCCTGAAAAAAGAACCTTTGGGACAACCATGGTATGGATGACTGAGAATCTCTACAGACCTTTAGCATTTCATCGGTTTTCATTCATGTTTATCATTTATTTTTCCTTCCCTCTTCTTAAACACTGCTTAAGGCAATATACCTGTTCGCTGCTTCAGTTCTGGTCTCATAAGTCATTTAATTGAAATTATTAAATAAATACCTGGAGAATTAGGCTAGGCTTATACAATTATTCTATAAACTGTTGTGTTGGAAGTAGATGAGTGAAACAAATGACTTTCAGGTCTTTCCATTTCCCCAGAGAGCCATATATTTAGCTCTAGCCACTTATGATCCAACGTTCATTTGGCACCTGCAATGGACGGATGCATTTCCCTTTATTTTTCATACATGCCAAACGAAAACTGGTAATTGCAACATGTTAAAATATCTGCCTTTTTCCCCCCATTATGATTATAATTTGAGCAATAACTGTTAGGGCTTATGGTAACTTTACTCTTAATAGTAATTTGAATGGTTGTGCTTAATGTTAATAGTCATTTTAAGCTGTTGCATCTAGAGCTCTGAATTTTCATTGGGGTCCAATTGGACTTTCAGAGTTTTCTTTTCTAGAGAAATATGGAACAAAAATATAATTGGGAGAAACATATCCAAAACGTAGTTCAAAATTAACTTTTTGTAGACAAGAAAGGGGCTCTAGGACCTCATGTTAGGAGAGAAAGCTAGCAAATGAAATCACGTTCTGCGGAATTCAGCCTTTCCCAAATAGGAGATTTGCTGATGTGACAATCTACAAATTGTTCATACTTTCTTCTTTTGTGATGCTGCTGAAACTTCTGTTAATGGTAGCAAACCAAATCAGTGCCAGTTCTAAAGGACTTGATAGGTAATCTGCTCATATAATTTAAATCCAATTACTTTTCTAGAAGTGTTAGAAATGAGGGGTTTAAGGTGTATGCACAATTTAAAGTGATATTTTCTTCCTTAGATGACCTTCCAGTCCTACTTTAGAAGACAGATTTTATATGTGAAGAGTCAGCAGAAAACTTGACATTTTAATAATGGAGCCAGTCAAGCTACCATTAGTGAATAACTATGCTTTTTGGAGTGACCCTGCCAATTCCACACAGTCTTGCAAAACAGTTCCGTAATTGTGACAAATATTTGTTACGATGCTGAATCTAAGCATCTGTCCATCCATCCATCCATCCATCCATCTACTATCTATCTATCTATCTATCTATCTATCTATCTATCTATCTATCTATCTATCAGCTATTTTTACACACACACACACAACTTAAAACCTGTACATTACAATTGGAGATAATGTCATTATTGGAAAAGTGTCATCAAATAAATATCTTATAGTAAGACCACAAATAATTGGAAATAAGACTTGAGGGCTAAACTCTGCATTCTGGTTAGCACATAATTAATAATTGTGCATTCTTTTTTTCATTTTTTAATAGCATGTAAGATGGGAAGGGAATAAATGGATCAAGATTATGACATTATCTCCTTTTCCATCAATCTAGATAACCCATCGGTTCTCCTTCCCAAAGTTGTTACTGTACTTACCTCTAAGACAAAACTGTAGTAAGACTTTTCTTTCCAGCACACAAGTTGTTGGAGTGTTGATCTCAATTGGAAATGAAGTTCTAAAATGGGAGTATATTTCCTCATTCTGGTTCATCCCAATTTTGATCAGTGTTTCCCCTATTCCAAGTTTTAGGAACATCTGGACAGTTGTTAATCATGAATTGAAGGTATCACATAGTTACCTCTTTATTTTGTAATATTAGGAAATGAAGTTTGTCAGCTGTTTTCAGTAACAAAGTTTCTTAGAAAAAAGACAATTTAATTTTCTTAGACAGCTGCTGTGGCACTTAGAGAGAATAACCATGCTGGCTAGGAGTTGAAATTGCATAACTTAAAGAACCAGTTTGTTCAAAGCAGAGTTAGGAAGTTTAGTTAAGTCTACTGGTAGTTTTCACCAATTAAAAGGTATGTGAAGACATCTAGCTGCATGGTCCAATCTTTGTGAAACTAGGGAAGATAGTAACATTAATTTACAAACTTTTGTGCATTGACAATATGGTTGGATGTGGTCAAGGAGAAAACTGAGAACTATCTATATGAAATGCTTTAATTTAGATGTTTGGCCCCATTCTTTGTAACTTTTTTAAAAAGCAAAAGAATGTGAAAACAGGAAAAGAAGCATGTAAAATTATTTATTTTATTACATTTTTACACTTCCAACTCCTTAGACTTCTGTGTAGTTCACATCTGCATGGTTCATAAAAGGCACAGATACAAACTAATACAAAGTTAAAACAAAGAGCAAAAGTTAGCAAAAATCAAACAATAACCTAAACAAACCTATATTATCCATAAATGGGCTTCAATTACTCTTACCAACAGGATTGAGTGAAGAGCAGGTCTTCAAGGATCTCTGAAAAACCAGCATGATGGGATCATCTAAACCTTGTGGAGAAATAAACATACATAGTTAGTTAGATGAAGTTGACCTGATAATATTATAATCAGGACTATCTAGTGAAATACACTGGTAGAAAATTCAGAACTGTCTTCTTTATATAGAAAGTAATCAAACTAAGAGATTTTCTTCTGCAAAAGTTAATGACACCTATCAAATTGGACAATGTTCTAAGAGCACTAGAGAACTAATCTCATGGGACTTAAGATGACCAGGGAGGACATGATGCCTACCTATTAACCTACAGCACTGTAACTGATTTATTGGGAAATACCAACAGGAGTGCTCTTGTCTTGAGTATGGTCTTGCCATTGGCACACATTCAACTATTATGGGAGAGAGCTATGGCCTGATCTGGCAAGTTTCCTGTTTTTGAGATTTTATTTTCATTGAAATCATCCATCAGTTATTCCTTCCACCAAGCAATAATTAAGATGCAATCAAATTCTCTCCTTGTCTTTTTGATAGAACCATAGGACATTGCTACAGTGATGAGGCTTATCTGCTCAAATCCATCATCTAAAAGACACAGTCTGCAGCTAAATTTGTCTACCAGCCTCAGTTGCTATTTTTATCCTTCGGTGACATTTAAATAGAAATGTAATCATGGCTAATCACGTGGTTGAGTTCACTAGTTCCTAAGCCTCTATCTCATTGCCTCTGTCTCTCTGCTTCAGTTACTTATTTACAGAGCAGTGCCATAAATGTACCAGCCTCTGGAAATACAGTTATGGTATTCTCAGATTTGGTTCACCATGCATGGAGACCACTGCATTTATCTGTGTTTGTTGACTGGCAGCTTGCTTCATGAAAATCATTGCATATCAGAAGAGATGAAATGTTACATTTGCAGAATTTTCATAGGTAGCTAGGTGGGGTTCAGTTATCAAACAGAAAAAAAATATGTATGTATGAATTAGCTCTCCATTGTTCTCCTTTTTATCATTAGGAATGGACAGAGATTAATTCTGATCTCGTTGCCTGAGAGCTTCTTGTGGTCTTGGGTCACTTGTTTCTCTGTGATATTTCTCTTTGAAAGTCAGGAACAAAGTTTGTTAGTTGTCTTAATAATGTTTGTGTTTTAGCTGCAAAAGGACAACTTACCCTGTATCAAAAGATTAAAGTTATGCAATGCCTTGGAATCTATTAGAAAAAGATGCTTTGAAACATTTAAGGACAGAAACAGAACCAGTTCTCAATTCTATAAAACAGCTACAGTATGTCCTTTCTAGAAGCCAC
Source organism: Hydrophis major (assembly GCA_033807585.1). Lineage (NCBI taxonomy): Eukaryota > Metazoa > Chordata > Lepidosauria > Squamata > Elapidae > Hydrophis > Hydrophis major. The sequence goes on from CM066333.1 coordinate 20,163,757, forward strand.
CACATTATTTTGGTGGCTCCAGGGGTGAGTTTCTACCAGTTCTGTCCACCTCTGTAGAACCGGTAGCTCTGAAGAGCAGCAGACATAGAACTGGTTCTATGTGATGTTTTTGCCCACCAGCCCACCTGGGGCTCTTACCTGACCTTTATTTCCTGATTTTTTCAACTTCAGCTGCCATGCGAGGCACAGCTGCAGTTAAAAAATCAGGAAAAAAGGGCTTTTTGAAAGGCTGCTTCTCTGCACGGCAGCATGATGATGACCACTTACAGGCGCGCACCAGCAGCTTCAGGGAAGTACATCGTAAATCACTGAACCTCGTAAATGACTGAACTGGTAGTTAACCCTGTTGGATCCCACTGGGCTCAAGGTTGACTATTGCTATTTGCATGCTTTTGAACTGCTAGGTGGCCAGAAGCTGGGGTAAGGCATGGGAGCTCAACCTGTTGCACGGAGCTCAGGTCTCGAACCCAGGCAGTATTGCAAGCTCCACTACCAGGAGTTTGATTTTGATGGGGCTCAATGTTGCCTCATCCTTCCATCCTTCTGAGGTCGATAAAATGAGGGTCTGAATTGTTGGGGCAATAGGCTCACACTGTAAATCACTTAGAGAGTGCAGTAAAGCATTAGGAAGCGGTATATACAGTAAGTCTAAATGCTTTTGCTATTTGGGAAAGGGAGCCAGTGCAATCAAGAATTTTAGTAGGCTTATATGTTCACCTCACTACACCCTACTAATATATTTTTGGGAGGGATGGGTGGTTGAATTGGAAGCACTGAATAATCTTAAAAAATACAATTTTCAACAGCTTAAATATAATCATTTCTATAGAAAAATGGAATTGCAAAGCACCTGATATTAACTGTAAGGGGAATAAATGGGACCTAGTTCCAACATAGTACCTCAGTGAAATAATTATTTGTTATTTTAGCCTAATAATAAATGTATAACTATACAGTATATACATTATGTTAGCAATAATATCTGATGCAAATGACCTTTAAAATAAACCTAATACCAGTTTACATAAAGCTATTTATCTTGAATATGTTTCATGACCTTCTCAGGTCTATTCAGATGACTTAGCTTATGTTAGATTCTTAGCTAATATCAAGACATCTGTTCACATTAACTGCGTCTGTTATTGTATTATGCATTTTATGTCTTATGAGTTTTATGTAACAAGCACACGATAAATGTGCATGTTTGGTATCTCCCTCTTTTGTCTTCAATATCCTCAAAGGATTCTCTGACATTATTTTCAGGAATTGCTCTAGTTAGCTAACCTGGGAAGCATTTTAGCACATTTGAATTGGAATATTGTATGGATCCCTCTGGGTTTATGCCAATGGACTGTTTCACCTTGTAGAGGCAACCCAACATGTTTCTCTTTAGGTAGGGCCAAGTCATTATTATTTGACCATCTCAGATGGATAAGGACTTTTTTGTGCTGCTGTAGAAGAGAATAAGAATAGAAACTATTCTTATTGGCCTGAAATGAACCAGGCCAGCCAGTTCTTTAGCACTGGTTTATAAGGGTATTTCATCAAAGCTCCTATCAAAGTGAAGTGCTCCTTCAAAAATTTGACAAATGTAATGAATAATGACACTCCTCTTCATTCAGTGAGAAGATAACTTTTCCTAAGCAGGAGAGCAGCAATGGTGTAATAGATTATTACAGTTGGTCTTCTTGGCAATATTATGCGAAGGAAGGTCATATAATTTAAAGTTTATAGTGCTAACTTCTAACTTTATGTCTACTTTCAGTCCAAATAGATCTGTTCAAAACATACCACATGAGAGAAGCTTCTGGTAACTCCAGATTTATGTGAAATATGAAAGGTAGAACCATGCAATGGGATTTTTCCCAGTACTAATATTATAAATGGCCTTCCTTTGGATAAAGGAAGATTATGACAGCCTTCTAGAAAGCAATAAAGATAGAAGATTTCTATAGAGTCTTCAGTCCTTGAGTGTTGTCTTATTGCTACACTGTTAATTGCAAATTAACTCTTAACAGATATGTTATAACTGACATAGGATTGGTGGAGTAGGGATTATTATTGCATTAGTGTTATTGTACACTTTATATCTGAACCTGGAAAATTAAATGTCTTTGTCATGGATGATAATAGAGCTCCGGATTGATCTGGGGTTCCGGATTGATCTGGGCTGCAGAAGAAGTTCCTGAAGGCCTCTGAAAGTGAAAAGGAGGCCGAGGCCATGCACGCAAATGAGGTGAGTCAGTAGATGACATCCCCCTGAAAATAAGACCTGGTGCCTTTTTGGGTGGCCAAAAAATATAATACAGGGTCTTATTTTGGGGGAAACATAGTAGTATATACACAAAAATCTCTGAATGAATAATGCAAAGTAGTTTGCAATTTAATATTGGGATGTGAGTGATTAGTGAGCTTAATTATCTTAGTTATTGAATAAGAAGTATTCTTTTTGACATATTCAAGGAAGAGAACTAATGTAATGTCAAGGCCATATTTCTCTGTATAACCTAGAATGGAATAAAATATAAAGACCATATAAAGACTCACACACATTTTTTCTTATTCCCCACAATTATCCTGCTTGTTAAAATAATTTACCTTTCTTGAAATATCAATGAAGTGTGTAATAATGAACCATTCTGATGCGTCCCTCAGAAAAATATAGAATATAATTGTTCAGTTCAGAATGTCAAGCATCCTTTCTGAAAGGACTGAAACAATTGCTGATCTGGAAGGCTTGATTTTACTGCTTTGAAGACTTTCCAAGATCATCTTTGCATTTCACTTTTCCAGCTGTGAAAAGTCTGTGAATGCATAGAGCCATTCAGATCACCTAATGTGCTTGTATTACATGAGGACACAGCTGCATCAACACATCAGGCAGAATACTTCACTCGTGCTGATGGCCTTTGCAAAGCACCCTATGAAATGATTTATCCAGTCATAGCATTGAATCAGTTGGAGTCCCAGAACATCTGGATTCAGGACCTTGATGGCCAGGGCAAATGGAAAATAATTTTTATTGATTTGAAGGAATAAGCAAGAATGGTTTGCTATTTTAAAGTCAAGCTGAACTTAAATTCACTGTTTCAGACAGTACGGATAAACCAATACCAGTGTGCAAAATAAGTAATGCCATCTTGGTGACCTATGGAACTTGACAATGCTCTACAGAGGGATCTAGGACAACTTGCCATGGCCAACTTACCATGGCCAACTCACTGCAGCCAACTCGCCATGGGATACTTCTGCCCTAATATCAAAGAAATGGTGGAATACAATCATTAAAGAAAGGATGCCAAAGGAGGGATAAAATGAAATGTGAATAACAAAAAGTAGAATAAGTATTTAATTATTTTAAATAATTATATTGAATTGTCCCAAGGTGAGTTGTCCTGTGGTGAATTGGCTGTGGTGAGTTGACCAATATGGCAATTTGTTATTGGTGAATTGGCCATGGCAAGTTGGCTACAGTGAGTTATCCCATTCTCCCCATTGAGCATCAAAATTGCAATTATTATATTGTCCAGATAGCGGGCATTTGGTGAGCTCTTATTTTCCATTTTAATGTAAAAACTGCATACACAGTAGTATGAATTCCTCAGTGCTGGTACATTTTTTCTAATATTCATGGTAAAAAAAATCAGGGTAGAACTTTGCAATCCATTGTAATATAAAGCAATTGGGCTTATGATATGGAAGAGTTCGCTTTGCTTTCTTCATTAAATAACTCTTGTGATTTCAAACGGGAAGAGATGTGTAGTTAGGTCACATTTAAATGACTCATAACCAGTTTTGATCATCCTTTTATTAAATTATGTGAGCTACTGAGTATGTTCCAAGATTGCACAGAATGAGGGGTTGGACTCAGACACTGATGATTGCTTCACCTTAGCAGTGGCAACGCATGAAAATTAGATTATTGGTGATGCGCATACAAAAGCATGTGTATAAAGAGGCAGAGCCAGCAGTGAGCTCAAGATTTCAGATAGATACAGGAACTAATAAAGGAGAATAGTTGTAGCTCAGGGGTCCTTGGTGGTCTCTGAGCTTGCTTGTTTTCTTGTAGGCGTTTCATTAACCAAACTAGGGAACCAGTTGGGGTAATAAAACATCTGCAAGAAAACAAGCAAGGTCAAAATGCACCAAGGACACATCAGATACAGGAATGTTATCTTGATGCCCAGTTATGGTGGAATATTCCTTTCATGTATTCATTCATTATATATTACATTCACCATGATCAGTAAGGACTCAACTTAAATACCATGTGAAATGGTTTTCAAAGCTATGATTGCATATTATGCTGCCAAGCAGCTACAGCAGCCTATGCTGAATTGAACTAATTGTTTGTTTGTTTGTTTAATGTATTTGTCACCTATCTCACCACAGGGCTACTCTAGGTGGTTTACAACAATAAAAAGGAAGAAGTGAAAAGAATGTAAATAAAACAGAAGTAAAGTAATAGAATAATAAAATAATTATTCTAAAATAAAAAGTAAAATTATCCCAAAACTTGTATAAATTGCATTTATCCCCATGTCACACAGTACTTTCCATATGCAACAAGCATCACTATATATAATTATGCAATAATGTTCTTTCTCTGTGTGTGCGCATGTGCGCACACACACACATACTGCCATATATCAAAATGTATATTTGACTAGGCATGATTAAAGCTTTTTCTTTTTCTGTCAAAAGTTATATTCCTGCACTGGGGGCTATAGGGTGGATGGGGCTGTAGTAAACGATGCACGAAACGTAGCCAAAACCAGATTTAAAAATACACATTTCCTTCCTGGCATTTCCTTTTTAAAATGTTTCTGTCTTCCCTGTCTCTCAAATGACAGGCTGCAGGAAATAAAGGGTTTGTATCAGAGATCTGAACTTTTACACAGACATCATGGAATTAAAATGTGCCTAACTTTAGATTGCTTTATATTCCACATTAATTACCACCAGCCCACTCCAAAAAGGGAGAAAGACAAGAGGATAGTGCCTAAGGCCTCTCCAGGAACATTTGATCAGACTCGTGTTTCAGAAAATATAGAGAACAGACCTTTTGAAGCACTTTGCACCTGCTCATTTATTGTTACTTTGAGCGTCATGCCTGTATATCAAAGTTGCTAGGAAGAAATGCAAATAGTTGTCGTGGCAAAAGGTTGAGGGAGATAATGCCATCATTTTAGCACCATTATAGAAAGCAAGGTCTAAAGCTGCTGGAAACAATAGGGAAAAAGGATCCTAGTTATTAAAAAGAGAAAGTGCTGGGTTTAAAAAAAAATAAAATAAAAATATTTTTGTGTTTTGTCATGTCTGCCAACTGTTCTTAAGACAAAATTAATTGGCTCTTTGTGTTGAGTAGGGTGCCACTGGTTGAAAAAATAGTCGGCTCACAGGATCCTGTCAACACCACAAAAGAGGAAGCTGCCCTCTTGCTTTGTAAACAGCACTGAAAAACACTGGGATTGTTCACATTGGCAGTTTGGTATTCCAAATGTGTTATCGGCATTGTCAGTGGGTAAAACCTGCGCAAGCTGTTCAAATGGTTCTTGCAACCTCTCTGCTTTTCCTAATTTAGTTTCAGAAAGTATTTTCTTTCTCTTTTTCTTACCACCTCGGGCATCTTGAATAAAGAGAAAATACATACTGTTCAGAGTTCAGAGTCTTGTTATGATTTTTAAAGTAGAACTACATATTATGGTTGTAAACATGGAAGGAGCTAAAGATGAGCAAGTCCACCGTGATGCTTTATTCCTGGTGTTTGATAGTATGTGCTGCTCAAAATGTGTGTTAAAAAAGGACCCTTGGAGCGGGATTGCTGTTTGTACTTCATGAGATCTTGATTCAGCTATTAAGGAACGTAGACAATACTGCCGTCTATGGTTATTATTTGCTTGTAGGTCACAAGCCTTTTCTCTCTGTCTCTGTCTCTCTCTCTCTCTCTGTGTGTGTGTGTTTCTCTCTCTCTGTGTGTGTGTTTCTCTCTCTGTGTGTGTGTCTCTGCGTGTCTCTGTCTCTCTCTCTCTGTCTGTCTGTCTGCCTGTCTCTGTGTGTCTGTGTGTGTCTCTCTGTATTCCTCTCTCTGTCTCTGTGTCTCTGTGTCTCTCTCTGTCTCTGTGTCTCTGTCTCTTTGTCTTTCTGTCTCCCTGTCTCTGTCTCTGTCTCTCTCTGTGTGTGTGTCTTTCTGTCTCCCTGTCTCTGTCTTTCTGTCTCTGTCTCTGTCTCTCTCTCCCTCCCTCCCTCCCTCCCTCTCTGTCTCTGTCTCTCTCTCTCCCTCTCTGTCTCTGTCTCTCTCTCTCCCACTCTGCTAAGCAACAGGTACTGGCTCACCATTCTTCTGAATGGATTAATAATTCTAAGAATAAAGTGATGGGAAGTTAGAGAGCATTTTGACTTAAGAAACTGCTAATGTTTAGGTAGTAAGGCTGTTGGCCAAATTAATACCAATTGCAATGCATTTAGTAAAAGGGAATGAGTCAAATGTGATGTAATAGGATAGACTTATGGACTAGGACCAAGAAGATCAGTTTCATATCTCTACTCAACTGTGAAGTTCACAGGGTGACTTTGGATTAGTCATTCACTGGTTGTGTCCCATAGTCAACTTGCATTTAACAATGAAGTGAACAAAGCCTGCATAGTTGACCATGGCACAGGTTCATAAGGTGTGAACACAAGCACTTCTTCTCAGAGTAATCTACTAGCAGAGTTGTTAGGATGAAATGGTGTCTATAAAACAGGGGCATTATATATGCTAGCTTGTTGCCCAAGCTATTATATATGCTATTATATTATATTATATATGCTAGCTTGGTGCTCCTTGCAATAGGAAGGAGAAATGCAGCAAATAAGTAATGTCAAAAAAAACCCATTACTTTTGAACTCTTTAATGAGAAAATGGCTGTCCTTGGTTTCGAATGCCCTCTGGCTTTAAATCAAGGAAAGAGAATTGGTTTGGTTCAAATTTAAGCTCTCTCTTTATCACTTTTAAGCTACACACACTTTCAGTCTTTCTTGTCTTGCCTCTATTCATAAAAAAGTGTCACTCTCATTTCTGGAAGAGCAACTGTCTCACTATTTCCCTGATTGTGATTGCTTTCCACAACTGTCATCTCTTTTGGCCTTCCTTTTTCCACCATTTCTGCAGAAAATGATTAACACAAGCTTTGACAAGTATGCTCTCTTTGAACTCCCGGAACAACAGAACTGTGTGCCTACCTTATGACTGAATCAAAGCGAATATTTTTTTCCCTGTGAAATGAGCCCATCCATTGATGTGATTCATCATCAGGCTACAGTGGAAAGACGCCTTTTCCCATGAAGACTTGACATTAAAGTGATGAAATTCTAAAGCACGGAAAGTTGATCACTTCACTTTGAATTAATGTTGACTAGTCTAATTGGTGATGTTGCTGTTGCACAGTCTTGTTTGCTTTCACAGTTGTCAGATGGTCAGTTTGGGTTGTGTTTTTCATAAAAAACAAATGCTTCTTTAAAAGAAAGTGTGCATGTCAATACAATGCATGTATCTCCAGGTTGGTAGGATGTGAGACACAATATCAATATTGGCTTGCAAATTTGTGTCTCATTAAAGATCTCAGGTTCAGTATAATAGAATGTGTATGCTTGGCGTAAAACCAAATTTAGCAAAAATGAATCTAAACTTACTGGTATTGCCTTTGTCAGGAAGTACTGCATATAGTTGAGTTTTGACTAAGGCTAGTCATTGTAAAAGCTTTTATATCAGGGCTGTCAAATTCCTGGCTTGAGGGCCGGATGTGTCATGCACTGGCCACACCCACACCCAGTTTAGCGAAGGGGAAAAAATCCCAATATGTGTGACACCGCCGTGCTGACGTGATTTGACACCCAAGTTTTATACAGTACATTACAAACATTATCAAAAACTCTTAATTGATACTTCTGAATGTGGAAAGATGTGAAAAATTTCAAGAACAAAAGTTTCAAAGACAAAATATGAAGTAATGTATGGATGTAGTAGAGACAAGGATGGTTTTCAAGGATGGAAAGGTATTGAAATGTATAATGTAAACTAGGTTCAGCTATATCAATTTTTTAAATATTACTTGCCCTTTTTTGTCTTATTATTTGTTCCTCTTCTTCTGTACATTGTATAATTGTGGAAAGGAATAGCATGATATATATGTGTTTGTTTGTTGTGACTCACCAGGACTGAGAGTATAGTGGATGTATGCCAATAAGACATATCTAATAAAAGTTTTGAAGTTTTGGACTGGGAGAGGGGAAGAAAGAGAAGGTTTTTAAAAACCTAACTAGCATATTTTGGGTGCCTTTAAGTGAATTTTGACTTCTGGTGATTGCCTGGGCAGGTCTCTGGCAAGGTTTGTCATTGCTTCTTTCTTAAGAACGATAAAAATTGACTGGCCCAAGGTTACCCAGCTGGCTTTGTGCTTAAGGCAGGACTAGAATTCGCAGTCCCCCAGTTCCCAGCCTGATGCCTTAATCACTATACCAAACTGGTTCTCCAACTGGTGCATGGGTGTCAAACTCAAGGCCTGGGAGTCAGAGTTGGCCTACGAGGTGCTGAGAACTGGCCTGCAGGGCAACCCTGAAAACAGTGAAAGACCATCCCACAGTGCCTCTGCCAGCGAAAATGGAGCTCAGGGTTAGGGGTTTTTACTGGCAGAATGCTGCAAACCATCCCAGCCAAAAATGGAGCTTGGGGAGGGTGTTCGGGCCACCACAAGTGCCTCAGACATGAGGGACATCGAGGTGGCCATGCTCAACCTGGCCACGCCCACCTGGATATATCCCCCCGTCCCACTGAGGTCAAACACAATCCTGATGCAGCCCTCGATGAAATCAAGTTTGACCTCCCTGAACTAACGTGTGTGACTTACATAGATTTTTTTTTTTTTTTAAATATTCAGTTCACTATAATGGTTTAACTGTAAAAATGTTGATTTCTTGGCAGATGTGCATATTGGCACAAGTTTACTAGTAGTTGCTTTTTTTCCTCCCCTCTTTGCCTAATACTGTGCTTCTCAAATGGAGCTATTTATATGATGTTAATCAACTGAGCTCGCATGACAGATTTATAATTGATCAAGGGTCAATAAGCAAGCTTTGAAGGCAGAAGAGTGGCAGTTGTGAAGGCGATTGAAGGTTAACTTGTCCTTTCTATCTGCTAATTTTATAGTTAACTCACTGAATCATGGGAAATTGAACATTGGAAAACAATGATGAATGCTATTCTATTTATTTTAGAATGAAGCACGTTTTTTAAAAAAAGAATAGATGGTGAGTTCTTCCTTAGGCAAACCAGATGTTCAAATGTATTTCTTAATACCTTCAGTAATTCTTTTAAAATATTATTTTTTGTAAAAAAAAACATACTTTTTGATAGCCTTATCTTATCTTACTCATTGGTATAGTGTATAGCTGAATTATAGAATTGCTTCCATAGGATATATGAATGGTCATTACCTTAGACCAGTGGTGGCTAATCTTTTTGGGCGCCTGTGCCAAAAATTGTGTGCATGCTTGTGCTCACGTGGCCCCCAGCCCCTGCACATGTGCGCACAATCGCCACCTGCCACCCCCTTACCTGCACTGCATCTTCCAGCTGATTTTTAGCCTGAGACCTTTTTCAGCCTCCCAGAGGCTTGAGGAAAGCCTTTGCAGCTTGAAAAATAGGCCCGTTTTGTCACTTCCAGTATTTCCGGAAATACAGGAAGTGATGAAACAGGCCTATTTTTCAGACTGCAGAGGCTTTCCTCAAGCCTCTGGGAGGCCGAAAAAGGTCTCAAACCAGCTGAAAATCAGCTGGGAGGTGCATGCATGTGCAGTGAGGTAAGTTTGCCTGCAGCTCACGTGCCATCACAAATGGCTCTGCATGCCACCTGTGGCACGCGTGCCATAGGTTCGCCATCATGACCTTTGATGGTTTGAAGAGGAGATAGATTTGGGACCTAATTTTTGGTCAATACAGTTATTTTTTTAGTTCTCCATACTACTCTGTTGGACCTGAATTAGTGAATTAAATAAGCTTCCATCAGATGTTGATGGATTCTTTTGTTCAGGTAAAAATAGTAGTTCATTTCAGAGATTATAGATTAATTAATTTAGGCCATAATCATTTATATTATTCCTATTAGATCCTGAAGTGGCAATGACACTATCATGGGATAGCTTTAGTATAATGAGTTGTGCCAAGTTCTTGGAGGGGAATGTAGGGGAAGAACAGGCAGATCTGGGGTGGTGGTGGTGGAGTTAAGCACATCATCAGTTTAAAAAGGGTCAATGGAATTCGGAAGGGGTTGGACTTGGAGCATGTATGGGAAATACATGCTCCAAGTCCAACCCCTTCCGAATTCCATTGACCCTTATCTGGCATCAATTTAATGTTGAACTTTAGTGAACCAGAGTCTTTCTATAAGCTTGAATAAATCATCTATGCTGCAACCTTACAAATCCTGATACTTTGTACCTGACAGAAGAGCATGAACTAGTTGCACATTTGCTCACATGTTTTTGTATGCAGCTTTATCATGTTTGAATGATACAGTATTGAATGCTAAGACTAGAGGTTGTACATAGGAGATACCAGTCTTAAGAACTAAGAATTCCCTTGCTATATCAAATTGAGAGTTCTAGGGGTCAGCTTCTATTTTTGTTATCGTCAAGTAAATGTCTTTGAAAATATAAACCAAGTCTGAAAGTAACAGGCTTATTCTTTGATTTTTTAAATCTCTTGTTCAAACTTAAAAACACAAATACGTGACTATGTGGCTTCTTTCAATGGCTTCTCTTTCCTCCTATGGGTTTAGTGTCTTATCTCTTGAAAGGCTGGATTCCCCCACTGGGTTTCATATATGAAAGATAATTCTGCTCAGGTTTCTTTGAAACATAACCATGATTTATCATCATTTCATGCATTGCTCTTCATTAACACACGGTGAATTGTCTTCCTTCTGTAAAAGAGATTGAGTTACTGTTCTTTGCAGCATACAAATAAGTTTTGGATAAGAAATAACTGGAATTGGACAATTTGATTTGACTGGAAACCACAGAACCTCAAGATCAAAGGTATCAAACACAAGGCCCATGGGCCTGATTCGGTCTGCAATGTGGTTGGATCCGGCCTGTGGGGCTCTCCTGGAAAATGGAAGGGGTCGTCCGCAATCTACCCAATGCAAAGAGAAAACATCAGGCCAGTGAGGCTTCATCCTGGTCTACCCAATGCTAAGAGGAAACATGCCAGCAGTTTGGGGAGTGGCATCAAGCTGGCCACACCCACCCAGTCGGCCACACCCAGTGAGTGATGTCAAGCTGGCCATGCTTACCCAGTTGGCCACACCCACCATCGGCCAAACAACCTGCCCACCCCAATGTGGCCTCAATGAAATTGAGTTTGATACCTCTGCTCAAGATCATTTAAATGTAAGAGGAACAGTAAGTTGCTATTAAAACTGATTGATAAGAGAGGATGCACTGGGATGGACCTAATCAGTTTAGGCCATAATCCTGCAGTGCATCTTTGAAACAATTTATCTGCATAAGGCCGATATTTTAGCCAGTAGAAGAATTGAACAATGTTTTTTTTTCCTCTAGAAGTGTAGATGAAAAGGACTTCAGTGACCTGGAATTATAGACAGAGAAGAAGAGAAAGTAAATGTTACAGTTGCATTGATTGCAGGAATCAATGCAACTTCAAAGGCTAGATAAATGACATCACTTTCTGTACTTTCTTTGTGTGTTTTCCAGTTTTGTTTGTCTGTGCCACTTCTTGATCCTATCTTCAGGTATCTAATATGGACAAAAATTGTCCTATTTTGACATCAATTTGATTTTAACAAGTCCTCGACTTACAACAGTTCAACTTAAGTGACTGTTCAAAGTTAAAACAGCAAGGAAAAAAGTCATTTATGACCATTTTTTCCCACTTATAACTGTTGCAGCATTCCCATGGTCACATGATTTCCATACGGATGCTTGACAATTGACTCACATTTATGACAGTTGCAGTGTCCTGGGGTCATATGATCCCCTTCTGACAAACAAAGTCAATGATAAATCCAGATTCACTTAACAACTGGGTTACTAATGTAAGAACTGCAGTAATTCACTTAACAAATGTGTCAAGAAAACTTGTAAAATGAGGCAAGACCCACTTAACAAATTTCTCACTTCACAACATAAATCTTGGGCTCAATTGTAGTTGCAAGTTGAGGACTACCTGTATTATATGCTTTCATAAACATTTTCTTCAACATATCTATTATTGTACCTTTTCCCCCAACACATACCTTTGTCATGAATGTTTCCTCAATACGGATAACCCTCAGATTTACAACCAATCTTTTAATGACTATTCAAACTTTTTGTTGTTAGTTGCGAAGTCCTGTCCAACCCATTGCTACCCCATGGACAATGTTCCTCCAGGCCTTCCTGTCCTCTATCATCCTCCGGAGTCCATTTAAGCTCACACCTACTGCTTCAGTGACTCCATCCAGCCCCATCATTCTTTGTTGTCCTCTTCTTCTTTTGCCTTCAATCATTCCCAACATTAGGCTCTTCTCCAGGGAGTACTTCCTTCTCATTAGGTGGCCAAAGTATTTGAGCTTCATCTTCAAGATCTGGCCTTCTAAAGAGCAGTCAGCGTTGATTTCCCCTAGGACTGAGGGTTGGATCATCTTGCAGTCCATAGGACTCTCCAGCACTTGAGTTCAAAGGCCTCAATTCTTTGGCGCTCAGCCTTTCTTATGGTCCAACTTTCACAGCCATACATTGCAACTGAGAAAACCATAGCCTTCACTCTACGCACTTTTGTCTATTCAAACTTACAACATCTCTTAAAAAGGGGGGGGGGATTTATGACCATTCCTTGCACTTGTGACCATTACAGCATCCCTATTGTTATGTGATCACACTTTGGATGCTTGGCATCTGACATATATTTAGGAAAGTTGAAGAACCCCAGGGCCACCTTTTGCAACCTTCCCAGCCATCATCAGACAAGCAATGGGAAAAGCCAGATTCACTTAATGGCCACATAAATCACTTAACACTGAAAATTCTTGTCCCAATTGCAGTTGTCTATCAAGGACTACCTGTATTGTCCTTTCCTTTCTCCGACTGCCATTCCTTTAGTGAAAGATTGCCATTCCTTCTGATCAATCTCATCATAGACAAGACTAGCAATTTGGGGGGCTTTTCTTGTGAAGGAAGTTCTTTGGATGAGTCTCTGTTGGAGATTAACAAAAAGCAAAAGGGCTATACAGAAATTTCTTACAACCCCTGATGGCATTTGAGTTAAAGCAGCCAGCCTGGATATGATTTCTGACAGATCATATATTCCCAGGGATGGTATTGAATCAGCTATTGATTTCTTTTTCCTCCTCTCTTCTTCATTGTCTGCTAAGATAACCAGATGTCCTAGTTTTGTTGAGACAGTCTCCCACAAAAATGTCTTTATTTAAAGATGCCTGTCCTGGCTGATCGGCAGCAGTTGCAGGCCAAGCAACAGAAAGCTCCTGTTAGATACAAAGCATGAGAAACAACTTTCAAGTTCACTGATCGTTGTGCCTAGGTGAATTGACTAAGCAGAACTGCAATATTTCTAGACCTGTTATATTCCAATGGCCAAAATACAGATTTTGAATTTGAATTCTTGACTTCTGTCAGGTTATAATCTAGAATCTTACAGCGTAGATCTGGCAGCTTTCACTCTGGATGAATGGACTTTGGGAATGCAAGAGAAGATCTATTATGTTTTCTATTTCCAACAGAGCTAGCTTCCAATTTGTTAGACCCCCATGAATTTAGTCCAGAAATCATTTTGCAGAAATGTAACAGTACAGTGGGGAACAGAAAGTGCTTATTGGAATGACTAAGAACTGCTTCACTATAGAGGGTGCTTTTTCAAACATTCACTGAAAGTCTTTTCTCCCTTAATTTTTCCCTGGAATCTTAGAAAATTAAATTACAGGTTCGCGTTAAAAAGTGAGTAACTTTCTTGAAGTTAATATTTCCCAGATTGTGGCTTTAGAAATTTACTTGCTGTATTATTTCTCCCACCAACTAGTTCACTAGCTGGGCTACCTTTTTCTATGCAGAAGGGAGCAAGTGCCCCTTGCAACTGTATTTGTGGTTTTTCTTTCAAAATACTGAGTGAACCAGGAAGACACAACTTTCTTGGAGCCTGTTTGACGGTGGTGGATGGGAGGGAGAAAGAAGACAATTGTTTGAAAGGAGTGTCTATGGAAATTCTCAGTCATCCAGGTCATGGTTGTCCCAAAGGTGCTTTTTCAAGAGGCAACTGGACTGTCTTTGTTTTTCCTTGAAGATGTTTCGCTTCTCATCCAAGAAGCTTCTTCAGTTTTGATTGCATGGTAGACAATGAAAAGGTTTGAGAGCTCACACATCTGCATTAAAACTGAACAGCCCTCTCTCAACAAAGGGGAAAGGATATGACACCATCTATCTCCTGTGTAACAATACCGTGCTTTCAGCAGTTCCAAGAAGGGTTCCACATTCATTTGAACTAGCCAGGTGACCCTGAGTGCACAGATAAAGCTCCAAGTAGCCTCAATGACTCTGTAAATTAGTACATCTAGGAATGGTAATTGTTTGTTTGTTTCCATTTCCATGGTGAACTTGATTTTGGGGTGAGTGCTGTTTAGGTGTGTTAGGAAATTGTTTAGCAATAGGCTGCCCCAAATTTAAATCTGAAACCACTGTAAAAGTCTGACTCACAGATGAACACTGTTCTGTCCTTAATTTGAATACTCGAAATCCCCGCGCCTTGATTGGCTAAGGCGCGGGGATTTCTGATTGGCCAGGCGAGCCGCGCTGATTGGCCCGATTGAAGTCTCCCGCGATTGGCTCGCTCCAAGAGCGGGAGACTTGAATCGCTGCCATTGGCCGCGGCCGCCGAGGCGAAAAGGATAAAAGCCGCGGGCTTTTTCCTTTTCGCCGGTTCGGTTCACAACAGTTTAATAAAGAGCTTGAATGATAGTCACGGACTCTGAGCTTTCTTTTGCGGACACGACACTGGCGACGAGGATGGGATCCCGACCCTGAACCGAACCCCGTGTCCAACAAGAGCCAGTTCCAGTGAAAGAGATGGCGAAGATCGCACCGCCCGCCCCCTTCAACCCCGCCAACGAAGACTGGGAATCGTACTCAGACCGGTTCCGAATGTACTTAGAATGCGCCGGAATGAAGGACGCCCCGGGCCCGCTAAAACGCGCCGTCTTTCTTACTCACTGCGGACCAGAGGTCTTCCAGATGGCCAAAGCATTGGCCAAGCCGGCAGACGCAACCGCCATGGACTGGGACGTCCTCGAGCCTATACTGCGGCGCCATTACGCCCCCGAGGTCCCCATCCTGATACGGTGCAACGAGTTTTACCGCCGAAATCAGAAACCAGACGAGAAATTGAGCGACTTCGTCGCCGAGCTGCGGCGCCTAGGAGGACTCTGCGAGTTTGAAGGTCTAAACAGCCTCATTAGAGACCGATTCGTGCTCGGCCTATGGGACCCTACACTCCAGAGCCGGCTTATGGCCAAGGGCGACATCAGTCTAGCAGACGCCCTCACCGCAGCCGCAGCCGCAGAGGCAACCCGCTCGTCCGCTGACAGCATGCGAAGATCCGACACAAAGGGCGGTAACAACAACCCGGCAAGGTCGGCCGACCCTAGAAGCGAATCAACCGCACACTACGGAGAATTTCAGTCAGCCTCCAGCACGTCGGAAGACGAGGAGGACATACATCGCGTGCAGACGGGACGCGGCGACCAGCGAAATCAAAGAGGTCGTAGGTCGAGGACCAACTGTGCCGGGTGCGGCGGCGACCACCCCAGGTCAGAATGCCGATTTTTTGACTCTATTTGTAGGCATTGTGAACGACGGGGTCACATCGCTCGAGTTTGCCGCCAAAAGAAGACCCGCAGCCCGCCCAGATGGGAACAACACGACCGGAAGAAGGAAAGCCCCCCGCCCAAGACCAGAGAGCGCCAACCGGACGGTCGGTGGGACCGTACCCAGCGATCTTCAAGAGGCGGCGACGGTCGGCGAAAAGAAGAAACACACCAGACGGTGACCATCGGCCATGCCATCTCCGACGGCGCCAGAAAGGTACACGTTGAAGTCCATATTGAGGGCCAGCCATGCAAGATGGAAGTGGACTCCGGGTCCTACCTCTCCATGATTGCATGGCGCGAGATTAAGCGGCTCGTACCCACACTCCATAAGAGGAACATTCATACCCAGAAAATCATCATAAAAGACTACCAAGGGAACCGCGTCCCGGTAGTGGGCACCAAGAGCTTCAATGTAACCTACAAGGGCCGCACCGAACAACTGCCACTCACCATCGTCGATCGCGACCGCCCAAGCCTCCTGGGCTTACAATGGTTCGCCCCGCTTGACATCGCGCTGACAGGAGTCAACCACGTCGCCGACGACGGTTGGGAACAGCGGCTAGCCCAGGAGTTCCAGGAAGTTTTCGACGGAAGCTTGGGCAAGTACCAGGGGCCCCTTATTTCGTTTGACCTAGACCCGAAGGTTCCCCCCAAGCGGCTTAAACCTAGGAGGGTACCATTCGCCCTGAAGCCTAAAATTGACGAGCAGATCAACAAGCTCGTCGAACAGGGGGTGTTGCAACCGATAGACCATGCCCGATGGGAAACCCCTATAGTGACCCCAGTAAAACCAGACGGGTCCGTGAGAATTTGCGGGGACTATAAGGCCACCCTAAATGGCGCATTACAACAAAGCGCCTACCCAGTCCCAATCGTGCAACATCTGCTGCACTCACTGGGAGGGGGCAAGGTCTTTGCCAAGCTCGATCTCGCCCAGGCATATCAGCAGCTACCAGTAGATGAGAAAACGGCGGAAGCCCAGACCATCGTGACCCATCGGGGGGCCTTCAAGTGTAACCGACTCCAATTCGGAGACAGCGTGGCACCAGGCATCTTTCAAAGCCTGATGGAACGTTTGCTACAGGGCATCGAGGGGGTGGTGCCCTATTTTGATGACGTATTAGTCATCAAACGAAGCCGAATTAGAAAACCGACTCAGACAGGTCTTAACAAAATTTAAAGTGACAGGACTTAAAGTTAAACGAGAAAAATGCCAACTATGCACAAAGCAAGTGGAATTTTTGGGCTACCTTCTAGACCGGCATGGCATTCACCCTACAATTAAAAAAGTGAAAGCCATCAAAGAAGCCCCTACCCCAAAGTCTAAAATGGAACTACAAGCGTTCTTAGGGTTGCTGAATTTTTATAATGTGTTCCTACCCCAAAAGGCTACGGTGGCGGAGCCTTTGCATAGACTCCTGGATAAGGCAGCAACCTGGACTTGGGGGAGACGAGAGCAAACCGCCTTTCAAAAAACCAAAGACCTCCTCACCTCCGACGCCGTCCTGATTCAATTCAGCGAAACCTTGCCCTTAGCTGTCACTTGCGACGCATCACCTTTCGGCGTCGGCGCTGTCCTCAGCCATACCCTCCCCGACAAAAGGGAAGCACCCATCGCATTTTTCTCCAGGACTCTGACTAAACCAGAGTGGAACTATAGCCAGCTGGACAAAGAAGCCTTGGCTATAGTTGCCGCCGTTAAGCGTTTCCACGAATACCTATATGGCCGCCCGTTCACCATTGTGACAGACCATAAGCCATTGCTGGGAATCCTCGCCGGAAACCGAGCCACCCCGAACATTTTATCACCCCGGATGACAAGGTGGTCCGAGTTCCTGGCAGCCTACAGCTACGAACTGTTACACAAGCCAGGTAAGAAAATTTTGAACGCGGACGCTTTAAGCCGTTCCCCCTTACCAGACTCTGATCCTGACCCAGCACCAACAACAAACACCCTTAGCATTGAAAACCTACCCATTACCGCATCGGACATTGCCAGAGAGACTGTTAAGGATAAGCGTCTGGCGCGAATCCTACATTGGCTAGAAAAAGGCTGGCCTGAAAGGGACAATGACGAATCCATTAAAACGTTCAGAAACCGCCAGACTGAACTTTCAATTCTTAAGGGATGTATCTTGTGGGGTGACAGGGTAGTCATCCCGGACAGATTGCAAGGGAGGGTCCTAGAGATGCTGCATGAAGGTCATCCTGGCATCGTCAGGACTAAAGCCCTGGCCAGGAGTTACGCTTGGTGGCCAGGGATGGACAAACAGATTGAGCAATGGGTCGCCAAATGCCATTGATGCCAGGAGACCAGACCCAGCCCACCCGCAGCACCCATCCGGGACTGGGAAATACCAAGGGGGCCCTGGTCCAGAATCCATTTAGACTTTGCGGGTCCAACAAATGGGCATATTTTTTTGATCACAGTCGACGCTTACTCCAATTGGTTGGAAGTAAGTGATATGAAATCCACTACCACGGAGGCTGTCATCAAAGAACTGTGTAAACTGTTTTCCACGCACGGCCTCCCAGACGTCGTCGTCTCAGATAACGGGCCCCAGTTTACTTCCCTCGAGTTTGAAAGGTTTTTGGCGGAGAGGGGCATCCGCCACGCATTAACGGCACCGGCGCATCCGGCGGCGAACGGTAGAGCGGAACGGATGGTCCAGTTTACTAAAAAAACCCTCCGGAAAATGGACCACGGGGAGATCAACGACAAAATCAACAAACTCCTCTTCATACAACACATCACCCCTAACACCACTACCAACAAGAGCCCAGCCGAACTGTTAATGGGCAGGAAGCTGAGGTCCCCACTCGACAGGTTGCACCCGACTTACAACCCGGAGCGGCCCCCAGACTCCAGCTCCAAATACCGGACATTTGCCCCCGGTGACTTAGTTTACGCCAAAAATCTGACAGGGGACCCCCTATGGATCCCAGCCGTCATCACTCAAATCACCGGTCCACGATCGTACCGGCTCCAAACCACCGACGGGCGAGCCTGGAAACGACACATCGACCAGCTCCGGTCACGTACGGCAACAGACCTCAACCCCCAAGAATCGAACCAAGGGGGGAGGGAACACCCGAATAAAATAGCGCAAGAAAAAATCCAAAAATACTCACCGGAACGCAGCCATCGCGAGTCCCCTCCGGAGAAGAACCACCTGGCCAGCTCAACCGACTCGGAGAAACCAAGCGGGAGCGGCGAAACCCGCAGCTCAACTGACCCGGTAGGCCCAGGTGGGAGCCACGGAGAATGAACCGGCCCGATCATCCAGCCGGTTCACACAGAGGGAGGAGCAGCCAAAAAGATGACCGCTCCGGCCGAGGTACAGCTTGAAACTGAGTTGCGCAGGTCAACTAGGACTAGACGGAGCCCCGCCTACCTGCGTGACTACGCTACGTGATGGACCATACCAAGAGGGGAGGGGTGTTCTGTCCTTAATTTGAATACTCGAAATCCCCGCGCCTTGATTGGCTAAGGCGCGGGGATTTCTGATTGGCCAGGCGAGCCGCGCTGATTGGCCCGATTGAAGTCTCCCACGATTGGCTCGCTCCAAGAGCGGGAGACTTGAATTGCTGCCATTGGCCGCGGCCGCCGAGGCGAAAAGGATAAAAGCCGCGGGCTTTTTCCTTTTCGCCGGTTCGGTTCACAACAGTTTAATAAAGAGCTTGAATGATAGTCACGGACTCTGAGCTTTCTTTTGCAGACACGACAAACACAATACAGAAGCCTGATGATGGCAGATGAGATTCTGCTGAAACATTGCTACAACTTTAAAGGAACAACTACAATGACATGGGAGAATACCCAAACAAAGCTGAATGCCATACATGTAAGTACCCGCGAAAACTTAAGAAAATGAAAACTTAAGAAAACATATGTATGGCATTCAGCAGGCTTCTGTATAGTGCTCATCTGTGAGTCAGACTTTTACAGTGGTTTCAGATTTAAATTTGGGGCAGCCTATTGATGTGCCAGAATGGTTTTTTCTTCATCCTGATTGGTTGGGAGTCTTGGTCTGTGTTTATTGGTCTTGGAGTTTGCTGTGTTCTGCTTGATTGGTGTTTCTAATATCTTCTGTCTGTTTTGTGGCTTTTTTGTGTCTTGATTGGCTGGCAACATTGTGTTCCTGTATTGGAGGCTTCTAGTGCAGCTTGGCTCCGGGTAAATGGACGGCTATCATTAGTTAGGAAACTAGGTTTCATCTGGGTGCCTGGTTGGGGTGTGTTTGAGCTGGAGGTATCAGGGGGAATCTGTTTGTGCCCAGGTGTTTGCCTGGCTTGTGGTGTGGAGATTTTTTTTTGTTTGTGAGTGCAGGCTTCCAAATGATTGACAGTCTGGTGGAACCATCTCTTCTATTCATGCTTTCTGGTCTTTTTTCAATCTCTATGGATTCTCTGATGATTCTGTAGCTGGAGTTTTCTATAGTAAACCCTAGCCACTATAGAAAACCCCAGCCACAGAATTATCAGAAAAGCTATAGAGATTGAAAAAAGACCTGAAAGCATGAATAGGAGAGATGATTCCACCAGACTGTCAATTATTTGGAAGCCTGCACTCACAAACAAAAAAATCTCCACACCACTAGCCAGGCAAACACCTGGGCACGTCATTATATCCCACGTCATTATAGTTGTGCTTTTAAAGTTGTAGCAATGTTTCGGCAGAATCTCATCTGCCATCATCAGGCTTCGCATATATATATATGCGAAATACCACTCATGCATCATTTTTTATTTTTCTTATATATTTTTTTTCTTATATGTAACCATGTATTCACAACTATGTTTTTACTTATACCTATTATCTTGCAAGCAATTGACAAACCAAATAAATGTATAAAATAAATAAATAAATCATCACAAAATCTCCAGAATTGTAAAGCCTACAAACTTGAAATATGGCACGTATGTTCCTCTTGGCTTCTAGGTGCTCATTAAGAAAGGATTTTTCAAAATGACCATCAGAGCATTATTATTTCGTATATTATTATTAATGCACTCTGATGCTAAGCAGTTCTCCTCCCCCTCCACACCTGAAAAGAAATCTGTTCCAAATGCAAAACACAAGCAGAGGAGAGGAGTTTCAATTTTAGTTTCATAGCAGCAACCAGCTTTGGCGCAGAACAATTGGACTAAGCCATGCCTAGCCTCTTTGCTCACACAGCAAATACTGTTTCAGTTTCCAAACAGCCCTCAACTCTCTCGCATAATTTTTTTCCCTTATTTTCCTCCCGAAAAACTAAGCTTGACCATATAGTTTCATAGCAAAGCACGGGTATTGAGCTAGTAAGACCATTTTTAAAAATAATAATAATAATAATAATAATCAGTACAGTAATTATAGAATTGATTGTCCATCAATTAATGTCAGTTTTATTTATTTTCAGCTACCATGAACCAAAATGTGTCATTTATAATTTTCACTGTACAGGTGGGGTATTTCATTTAGTGAATGCCTTGCCATGATGGTCAGCCTATTTGACATTAAAACAGAGCAAAATCTGAATTAATTCACATTAATGTTTATGTCTATTACCAAATTACATGGCTTTGTGCATATTTTCCCCATTGTACATTTTCACAGTATTTTCATAAGATTCATTTTTGTTTAACATAGCACCAATTGCATGACAAAAAAAATTGCCAACTGGGTTCTGGTTTACAAAATTGATCTACATTCTGTAACATATTGGGCAGATATGAATTATTATCATTTCAAAATTGTGATGAGTGTACATTTCTCTTACTTTCCATATATTTATCTATTATGGGCCCGTGTTTGGTGGATTGGAGGAACTCTTTTGGATTTGTTCTATCAATAGAATACAAAATACTCCATTTTACGATAATGTATTTATTCCCTTAACATAGCACGTCTCTTACTGGAACAATTTACTAAGAAGTTATATGGAGTAAAAACAAATGACTTGGCTACACATGACCATAACAATAACTGTCAGGCACAAAGGATCAAGACTATATATCAAGTTGCAATTCAAAAAGGATTTATTGACCAAGCCTATATACAAAAATCTAGTTAAATAGAGTTCAATATTAAATTGGCACCAGATCAAGGAATTGGCACCAAGGAATTCAAGAGGGCTTTGTGGCAATGTAATGGTTCTGAACTGATAACACATTTAACTCTGCCCTCTACTTCTGCCTGCTGTTCTCTACACAACTTGCTTACAATAGAAATATTTCTTTTGAGTCAACCTTGATTGCTGTTACTTTGTGACCATGTTATAAGGACTGAGATTGATGAGATAGGAATCAATGATCAGATGATCATGTCTGAGCATCTGTTAGCCACAAGACTGGGAAAGATGCAGCCAAAAAGTCATTGACATGAAAGGGTATGAGGGAAAAGCCTTATACTTTAAACCTTGGGATTGATACATACATGCACACACAACTTGATTTCTGTGCATATATTTGTATTTTTTTTTTGCTTTTCTGCATTAAAGCAACTATTCTCTGCATCATTGAGCCAACAAAGATTCTGCTAAATAGCTTTCATTTCTAAAGTGCTGAGATTTATTGCAGTGACTTGTGAGAAGTCTGATGTACTCCCTTGAAGTTTTCTTGGAAACAGTGTAAAAATATTTGCTATAATTCTGTGAACTGCTTAGAGAAGGCTGTAAAGCACAATGAAGCAGTATATAAATCTAAGTGCTTTTGCTATTACACTCTAAGATTTTTACTTTTCAGTATAAGTTGTATCAGTACAATTTGCCATCCTAATACTTTTTGACTGTCTTCTATCCAAATACTAGGTAGATTCAATTCTGCTTATCTTTCCTGAGATAATCCAAATTTGGCTATGCACTATACCAGGGCTCTTACAATGTTTGCTTGTATTTAAGACAGTGCTCTATTAGACTAAACCATAGTGAATTTAAATTCTCAGACTGTACTATTTGGTCTCTGTGAATTTTGGACAGTTCCTTTAATGCATAAAACAGGATTCTACACTCTGTTCTATCTTTAAATGAAGAGAGAATCAGATTCTCTTGGTAAAAGGACTGCAACAATTATTTTGAGCCAGGGTGGCGCAGTGGTTAGAGTGCAGTACTGCAGGCTACTTCTGCTGATTGCTGGCTGCCTGCAATTTAACAGTTCAAGTCTCACAAGGCTCAAGGTTTGACTCAGCCTTCTATCCTTCCAAGGTGGGTAAAATGAGGACCCAGATTGTTGGGGGCAATAGGCTGACTCTATAAACTGCTTAGAGAGGACTGTAAAGCACTGTAAAGCAGTATATAAGTCTAAGTGGCTACTGCTATTTTTACTTCTTAGAAAAGAAGATGAAATGGATTTTCTTTAAAAGGTACTTTAACACGACTTAAAAGCTGAACTGGAAAGAAGCAATCAGTGGGAGAAAACACATATTAGCAAGTATTGTTGTAAGAATAACAAAATATGCATAAATGGTTTGTTTCATTCAGGGGTGTCAAACTCAAGGCCTGGGGGCCAAATCCAGTCCATGGGGTGCTTAGATCTGGACCATGGGGCTGCTGTGGAAACAGTGAGGACTGGCTCATGGTGCCTCTCCCAACTAAAATGGAGCTCGGGAGAGGGTTGCAGGAGGCCGTCACAGCTGAAAATGGAGCTCAGGAGCCTGTTTTCTCTGGCAGAGTGCTCAGGCCTCCATAGGAACCCTCGACTCAAGTGACAGTGAGCTGTCCACACCCACCCTGACCATGCCCACTACACACACCCCTCCCAAGGTCAAACACAACCCTGATGCGGCCCTCAATGAAATCATGTTTGACACCCCTGGCTTAACTAGTCAGTTGAAAGTTGTTTAGAAGCTATTAAGTAGCCCAAGTTTTTCAATTTGGCATCGAGGAGGCAGAAACCTTTTCCTCCCTCAAGCTTTTAGAATACAGTTCAAATATTGTCATGAAGTAACAAAAAAAGAACTTTTGACCTCATGGTTGACATGTTTCAGAATGTTGTAGTGTACTGCTGCATGGTAAAATAATCTTTTACAAAAAAAATAGCAGAGTCTTCTTGTCCAACTCTCTGCTCAAGCAGGAGACCCAATACCATTTCAGACAAATTGTTGTCTAATCTCTTTTTAAAAGAGGTTTGGTTTTGGAACCCAACAGGACAGACACAGACTTTGGAGAGTAATTAGGACTGCAGAAAAAACAATTATTACCAACCTGCCTTCTATCAAGAGCCTGTATAGTGCACGAGTCAAAAAAGGGGGCTGTGAAAATATTTACAGACCCCTGTTTCAACTCCGAACTGCAAAACAATGCTATAGAGCACTATACACCAGAACAACTAGACACAAGGACAGTTTTTTTCCTGAATGCCATCACTCTGCTAAACAAATAATTCCCTCAGCTCCGTCCAACTACTTAAAAAGTCTGCACTACTCTAACTGCTAATCTTCTTATCACTCCTTATCACCCATCCCCTTTTCCACTTGTGACTGTATGACTGTAACTTGTTGCTTGTATCCTTACAATTTATATTGACTGTTTCCTAGTATGATTTGATTGCTTATTGTACCCTATGACTATTATTAAGTGTCGTGCCTTATGATTCTTGACTCTTGATGAATGTATCTTTTCTTTTATATACACAAATTCCTTGTGTGTCCAATCATACTTGGCCAATAAAAAGAATTATATTCTATTCTAAAAACCTCCATGATAGAGCACCCACAACCCTTTTGAAGGCTAGCCTGATTAAATTTCAGAAGCAGCTGAGTAGAATCTGGATTTGTAAATTATAGATAAAAGAGAGAATGCATTTTCAGAGTCATTTAGTTCATTATGTATCATTTCACTTGGACAATTTAACTTGTGTTCAATTTTAATCCTTGTGTTCAATTTTAGTTGCAGCCATCTACCTAAAATTATGACAATGTCTCCTGGGGAATCTTATCCAAAGATCAACCTGGTCCATCATTCTCATCTAATGGGAGCTAACCAAAGACAATCATAATCTTAAAGTCAGGCATAGAAATCATGCTTTTACTTCATATTTTGCATCCATGACTATTTAAAGGTGCATGTATTAAAATGAAAATACATTGCTTCATAGAATATGACTAGCCCCATCTCCTGTTTACATGTTGATTTATCTTTCTTCCTATCCCTTCAGTTTCTAATTTTTACTGACCTTTATCAGGTTTCCTTCCTCCCTTAGTTTCTTCAGCTAGTACTCTGTGTATTGCTACTTGATTAGAACAATTTCCAGAGCCTTTTAAAGCTTAAAGAAACTACAGTAGAACCTCTGGCATGGCCATAATTCATTCCATAACTT
This sequence comes from Hydrophis major, assembly GCA_033807585.1. NCBI lineage: Eukaryota > Metazoa > Chordata > Lepidosauria > Squamata > Elapidae > Hydrophis > Hydrophis major. Next base: position 20,188,968 of record CM066333.1, read on the forward strand.
TGGCGATTTCATTGTCTAATAATATTTCATCTTCAGGAATTTCTGGATCAGGGCTTGTGTTTGATCGCCACCCGAGTATGTGTTCATGACTAGATTCAAAAATTTTGTGAATTTTTTTGGTTGGAACCCAATTTGGTTGTGGTCAGAAGCATTCATGACCAGAGGTTCTACTGTATTGTGATGTTTCACAGGTTAATTACATCGACCAGAAGAAGCTGCCTTTATAGATCAGAAAGAATTTGTTAGATTCTAACTGTGAGATGGGCAGCAAATAAATATCAATACAACAACAACAGCAACATAACAGAAAAAGAGAAAGAACTGGAGAAGATAGCAAAATAGAAGTAGAATATCTATGGCAAAAGAAAGCAAAGGTGTCACCAATAGTAATAGGTGTCCTAGGTGCAATCTCAGAACATTTGGAGCACCACTTGAACACCATTAGCATTGACAAATTCATCCTCAGTCAATTTCAAAAGGCAGCTTTACTTAGAACAGCTCACATCCTACAACAATTGCCTTTAACATCATTAAACAACAATATCTACCTATCCCAGGTTTTTGGGAAGGACTCAATACAAATGCCAAATACATTTGATTTGAACATCTGATTGATTGTGCAATGGACCATAATAACATTATCCCTGGGTCAGGGTGCTGGGTAAAACAGAGGCACATTTTTCTGGCATGCAATTGACTTCATTGCTGACCTTCAAAAAGAATGATCAATAAGCCAAAGCGTCCATTATTTGCATAACGCTATTTCAGTTTTCATAAAATAGTCCATCCTCTTTAGCATTTATACTCAACATTGTTTGTCTGAAGTACAGTATAAGAAACTTTCTGGGCAGTTGAGAAAAAAAAGAGAACGTGGAGATTATAGTCCAAGATTGTGTAAATAGTAACTGTTAACAGACCACAGAACGGAAGAGACTTGAATAAGGTTGTGATGCCTGCAATGCAGATATGTTGTTTCTAATTGCGAAAGGGTCTTTGGATTTGTGCCCATAATTGATGAAGGTTCTGTTATGATTTGTTTAGGTTTAAGATCATTAAACCTAAATCACAGTCTGCAACATTGGTGGTATTCTACTGGTTTGACCCGGTTCGGCCAAGCCAATAGCATCAAGGAGCAGCGGAGACCGAACTAGTTTTCTCTGATGTTGGACCCACCCACCTGCCCATACTAACCTTTATGTCCTGCTTATGAAGCGCAGCTGGTTTGTGTGGCATAGCTGAAATGACAGGGAGATTGCAGGATTGCAGCAAATGAGTCAAAACGCCTCTGCGCCTCTGCAAAATGTGTATTTGGTGGATGAACACCAAACTGTGTGCATTCATGCAAAGCGTGCCCACCAAGCCATGCCCAGTGAACTGATGGTAACAGTTTTTTAAATGCACCACTGGTCTGCAACATAGATCCACAAACAGAACGCCTCTGATTTATTTATTTATTTATTTAGGTTTTGCCAGATGCTCTGGAGCTTTTGTTAATTTTTAATGTTAGATGTGGGCAGTGGTGGGATTCAACTGGTGTAACAACTGGTTTGGTGAGCGTGCATGCAGCGTTTGAAAAACAACTATTTTCAGCTCTTAATACTTACCTTCTACTGCAGCCCCGGTGAGTAAAACAGTTGATGTGCCGCAATCCGCTGTTCTGCGTGAATCAGCTGAGCGGCAAAACATGGAAATAAAGGACAGACTAGGGCAGGGGCAGGTGGGCGGGGCCAAATGATCCCCAGAAGTGGTAGAATCCCACCCCTGGATACAGGTTGCAACCACAAAGGACAGCCATTGCCATCAAATCTTAGCAATACAGTTTTCTCAGTGTTGCTAAAAGTCTCTCAGATAGAATGTCAGTTTTCTGATCAGGGGTCAGTGGAAATAAAGAAAAAGAAACAGACCCTGAAGAGAGATGGAATGAATCAGATCTACAGGGAAATTTCTTCTGCCTGAGTTTTATTTACATAAGTTTGACTTGGTCAGTAGAATTGCCTCTGGTTTGTGCCGTTTGACTTTCTCTGTTTCATGGAATTTCATAGAAGGCATCAAATGTGTTCATATATAAAACTCAAGTCACCTATTCTTACTTGAGGAAGTTTTCAGATTGGAAATTGTACCTGATTTATGGGGTTGGCTGGTCTTCCTAGTACACAGACATTGTAAAGAAGGGCACAATGTGACAATGTTAAATGTAACAAAGTCCCTGAAAAAGAATAAGCAGGTACAGAAATACTTTTTCCTTGTTACGGTATCTAAAAAGAATTGCATGGAATAAACACTATTTAGCTAAAATTCATTTTCTCCCCGAGTCAGATGTGTATGAATATAACTTAAATTATCAGCATTTCATTTTCAGCTACTTTAGTTACTTTAAAGTTACTTCAGTTACTTAACTGAAAATTTTTGTCTTTGCTGTGGCCCTTTGGGTTAAAAAAAAAGGAAGTTTAAAGCTGTCACAAATTTTAAAATCAGATCTTGACCATTAAAAACAAATGTCACACTTCATGTTTACCCTGGCTTTAGCAATATGTTAACTGTAAAGTCTGACAAAGATCTGTGGTGAATGGATGAACCCCCAAGAAAAATTACTGCTGTTTCTTCAGAGGTGTTATGTTTTTCATCTAAAGCTTTTTTTGTTTTGTTTAATTTACTTGATTGTCATTGCACTTCGTACAACAAAATCAAACACCATCTTCAGTGCACATCATGACCATGAAAATAAATGCAAACACACATCCTTCACACTCTACACATTGAACCGAAACCCCCGACACCACACCAACACTGCACTAGACAGCAGAATTCAAAAGAGCTACTGCCCTGGGATAGAAGAGGTTTTTCAGCCTATTTGTCCTTGTTTTTTATTGTCCTGTACCATCTGCCAGATGGTAATAGTTCAAAAAAAAAAAAAAAGGGTTCCCAGGATGAGATGGATTTTTGGGAATGTTTTGAACTTTCTTAAGGCAGAGGGAGCTATAAAGCTCTTCCAAAGAGGGGAGAGGGCAGCCAATGATCTTCTGGGCAATGACATTAACCCTCTGGAGTGCTTTCCTATCTGCCACTGTGCAATTGGCAAACCATATAGAGGTGCAGTATATTAAAATGCTCTCTGTGGTGCAGCGGTAGAAGGTCACCAGCAGTTTTTCATTCAGTTGTTGTTTTCTTAGAAGTCTTAGGTAGTATAATCTCTGCTGAGCCATTTTGAACAGCGCTGCAATGTGAGCACCCCAGGTCAGGTCCTCTTTTATGATAACACCCAGAAACTTAAAACTGGCCACTTGCTCCACTTGGTCTCCATTGATAAGCAAGGGCTGGATGTCTGATCTGTTCCTTCTATAGTCCACTATAAGCTCCTTGGTCTTATTGGTGTTGAGGACCAAGTTATTGTCTCCACACTACAAAAGCAACCGGTCCACCTCATCTTGGTAGGCAGCCTCATCCCTCCAGAGATTAGTCCCACCACTGTTGTATCATCTGCAAATTTAATAATAAATTTTGTAATAGTATTACTAGCATGAGTGAGAATGCAGTCATGCACATAAAGAGTATAGAGTAAGGGACTCAACACGCAACCCTGTGGTGTACTAGTGTTAAGAATTAGGGTTGAAGAGATATGATTACCTAATCTGATCCTCTGTGAGCAGCCAGACAGGAAATCCAAGAAATTTTTCTTCTGCTGTCCAGCCTAAAATGCTCCATAAACAGATTAAATAAACCAGTACTACAAAATCTTTGCCTTAAGATCTCTAATCTGAAAGTGATGACATTCATTGAAAGAATTACCTACGAGGAGAAGGGGGAAAAAATCTTACACATCATGTCTTAAATTTAACAGTTTTAATTGTCATCCAAATAACATATAAAGTGCAGGGGTGTCAAACTTGATTTCATTGAGGGCCGCATCAAGATTATGTTTGACCTTGGGGAGGCGGGGTGGGCGTGGCCAGGATGGGTGTGGCCAGCTTGAAATCACTCATGTCAGGGGTGCCTGTGGTGGCCTGAGTGCTCTGCTTGTGAAAATAGGCTCCCGAGCTCCGTTTTTGGCTGCAACAGCCTCCTGCAACCCTCTGCCGGTGAAAATCAAGCTCGGGTGAACTGCCCATGCCCCCCCAAGCCCAATTTTTGGTTGCAATGGCCTGCTCCAGCACTTTACCAGTGAAAACGGAGTTCCATTTTCACTGGTAAAGTGCTGAAGTAGGCCTTTGTGGCCAAAACACCTTGGAGGGCTCCACGCGACACTCCCAAGTTCCATTTTTTCTGACAGAGGCACATGGACATGGACTGCACATGGACTGGACCTTTGCTGTTTCCAGGCTGGCCCCACCAGCCAGATTTAAGCACTCCATGCTTTCACACCCCTAATCTCATCTTGGTAGATCACTGCCATCTTTTAAGGCAGTTATCAACAAAGCAGAGCCTATTCAGAGTAGAACAATAAGGAAGCCGACATGCAAACCTTGTGGGGGTAAGTAAAAGCTATAGATTCAGCTTGAGGAAGACAAACATAAGGAATAATAGTTGTCTTCAAATGTCTGAAGAGCTGTCATACAGAAGATAGAACAGGCTTTTTCTCACTGATGGGTGAGAAGTATATTTTAGTTGAGCGGGAAAAGAAAATTGCTTCGTTGTAAGGAGTGTTTAAGGAGGACCAAAGGCTATCAATAGATAATGTGTTATCCTTCACTGGTAATATTTCACCAGAGGTGTTAGTCGCTTTGGCATCTGCCAAAACTGAAAGCAATTCTTTTCCAATCACTGTTCTCATGGGAGCAAGGTTTTTAGTGAGGAAAACAGCGGGTTTACAAGAATTCTGGCAACTGTATTATTTCCATTTGGAATAATGGAATAACTAGTGAATTGGCAGATATTTTCACAGAGAACAGGCCTTGTGCTTACAAAAAGGCCCTCCAAATCTTAACCAGTTTCCAAGAGTGATAAAGATCTTAGATATACTAAAACAGAAGATTCATGGGTAGAGTTATTTTTTTTTTCAAAATGCATCCTGAATAAGGCTTCTTCATGTGTGATTAGGACCCTTTAAACTAGCTTTGCTGGCTAAGGAATTCTGGGAGTTGAAGTCTACAAATTGTAAAGTTGCCAAGGTTGGAGGCCACTGCTTTAAACAAACAGTGAAAAGATAGCTATATACGGCATATGTTCAGGGTACTGTGTAACTTTTACCACTGAAGGTCTTCTCAACTAAGGGGAAGGAAGAAGAGAGGGGAGTGATAGAAAGAGAATATTTATAGGATTGAATTTAGGGGCTCTTTGGTATTCTCTGAGCTTGGAGGTTTTCTTGAAGACATTTCATTACCAAACCAGGTAACATCATCAATGCTAGCTGAGAGAAAGGTTTTCCGGAGGTTGTCATTGCTGTCCTAAGGAAGGCACTTGGGAAAGCACTTCCAGACAGTATTTAGTGCCTGTATTATTTTATTCTTTAAAAAAAAAAAAAATCATTCCTAAAGCTTCATAACCTTCTTTTTTTTAAAAAAAGAATGCAAATAGTAAAGAAGTGCAAATCCCAATGGATAATGTGGAGTTTGCATCAGTTCATTAGTATGAGAAGAGCAAATTGGCTCCCTTCATGCTGGATTATCAAAGTGGCATTTTTAAAGCATCCCTTATTCTAAACAAGCCATTTTTCCTACTTGGCAAAGTGGAAATGTGCACTAATTTACATATACTAACTAGACATACTAAAGTAAAAGTAAAGATTCCCCTTGCACATGCATGCTGGTCATTTCCAGCTCTAGGAGGCAGTGCTCATCTCTGTTACAAAGCCAAAGAGCCAGCGCTGTCCCAAGACATCTCCATGGTCACATGGCTGGCATGACTATATGCTGAAGATGCACAGAATGCTGTTACCTTCCCACCAAGGGTGGTCCCTATTTTTCTACTTGCATTTTTACATGCTTTCGAACTACTAGGTTGGCAGAAGCTGGGACAACTAATAGGAGCTCACTCCATTATGCGATGCTAGGGATTTGAACTGCCGAACTGCCGACTTTCTAATTGACAAGATCAGCATCTTAGCCACTGAGCCCCTGCATCCCTAACTAGACATATTAAGTGTACAGCAATACATGTTTCTTTTTTAAAAGTAACATGTAAAGTAACAGCTTATTGTACCCTATGACTATCATTAAGTGTCGTACCTTATGATTCTCGACTCCTGATGAATGTATTTTTTCTTTTATGTATACTGAGAGTATTTACACTAAAACAAATTCCTTGTGCGTCCAATCACACTTGACCAATAAAGTATTCTATTCTATGGGAAGGGCAAAGACCTAGTGTTCTGTTTTTCTCAATTCTTTTTTTTTTTTTTTTTTGTAAATTTTATTTGAGTTTTCACAAAGAGAAAAAAAATACAAATAAAACATCTTTTTTGAAAGCAGCCTAATCCCGGGTTACATTTCCTCATACAAACAAAAATTCAGGTTCATGATCATTTTTATATTCTATTTCATATCTTATTACTATTTTACATTTTCTGCATAGCTTCTCCCCTCTTTTAATTTTCTCAATTTTATTTTAATTATCTCATCTCAATTCAAATCATTGTATTTATATTTTTGTCTGTCCTGATTCAATTATCTATTATCTTTTCTCATTAAACAAAATTTATCCTATAGTTACTGATTGGAGTATGACTCCTTTATATCTTTTCCCTAAAGTTATAACATTCAATATAATACATAACTTCCATTCGGATTCTGCTTGGTACGAAAAATTCGAAAAATACACACTGTATTCTTAAAAAAAGAAAATATATATATAAATGTATATAATTAAAACAACATTCCATTCCAATTCAATTCCATTATTAATATTAATATTCATTAAAGTCTTAACATCTTTAACATTACTTTTCAATTCTATATCATACTTCTATGGGAACAATTATAAGCTTTCCATAGTTAATTCCCCCCCTCTTCACTTGTATTTTATAAAACATTAACTAATTAAAATGTTCCCGTTTCTTCCTAATTCAATTTTCTCATTTATTTTATTTCACTTATTTTATTCACAAACATTTCACTAAATTACAATAACTATTTTATCCCTCATTTTAATCATACGTTGTTTCCAATTTTCTAAAGTTATTTCTATTACTAATATAACAATACAATCTTATGTACATTTACAGAATCCCTTTTTCAGTTAGATTTTCACCCATTATCTCTAAATAGGTCCTGTTTCTCTATATCTTGCTCCGGTCCTTTGTAACTTCTTTTCCTTTCCTTCTTCCCTCTCTTCTTCTTTCTCCCCTTTTTAGCCCCTTGTCTCTCTACCTCTATTTCTCTCTTCTGTATTCCCCTATTCTGTTGCTTTCCAGAATTATACTTATTTTTCGAATTATTTTTCTTTTCTTTGGTTGTTTTTTTATGTCTTAAATTCTCCATTCTCTCTCTCCCCTTTCCTTTTTCTTCCCAAAATAAAATTACTTGTTCATTAAAGATGGCTTCTTCTTTGTCCCAGTCTTCTTGTTTTGCAGTCTTTTCTTGTTGTTTCTCATAGCTCCAAATCTCCATTTCTAAGAATTGAAAAATGAAGCCAAAAGAACCCTTCCCTTCTTGTGTATCTTCTTTGTACTTTTTAAGTTCCATTTTCAATTCATCCAGAAGTAGTGCCATTGTATAAATTTTTAAACAACCACCCGATTGATTTTAGTCATTGAAATATAATAACCAAAAATCCAAAGATCACCAAATAATCCAAATACACGCAAACTGTTTCTTTTTTGCTCTTTTTTTTCACTTTCTCTTCCTGGAGTTACTATTTAGTTGCAAAGTTTCAGTTAAAATGTATCTTTCAGAAGTCTTGTTGAAGTTTTACTTTAGATTCTTTTTAATTCCAGGCAGTCTCCTCCCTCTTCCAGACCCTGCCCTTATTCTTTTTCTCTCCCTTCCTGCTTATGAAAAAGAAAGCTTTTAATGTCCAGAAATCTTTATTATCCCTATGGCATTTTGTTTTATTTTCAGCTTAATTGCCTATTGATGTCAAAGCGGATTTTTCCGATTTCTTATTTAAGTCTCTTAGTTGTCAGTATAGGGAAGGAGAGAGAAGAAAAACAAAAGGCAAACCTTTCCCTTTTCACTGTCCTTCGCTGTTTCCGACTCTTCTTTGGGAGCGATGTTATTTTTTGTAAGTTTAAATTCCAGGGTACCTTGGTTATTGCTTTTACAATTTAACCCAGTCAGCCAAAACTTTCACTTCTTATCTTCCTCCAGAACATTCTTTTCCAGTCAAGTTCTTCTTTAAGGTGGCCATTTCTGACCACCGCTGCAACCGCCTTCGGGAAAGGGAGTAATGGCCAGCTGAGGAGGAGAGATGCAGCCCTCCTCAACCCTGCTGGCAGTCTCCTCCCTCTTCACCACCTCTATGGGGTGACTTAGCCCCGAAACCAGCTGGCTCGGGGTGCTCCAGAGATGAGCCCAGACAGAAACTGTGCACGATCGCGGATTTCTGTCTGTCACTGAAGCCCTTCAAACCAGAAGTCCTGTTTTTCTCAATTCTTTGTGGTGACCAGCAGAGAACTGTTTTCATTGTGTAAAGACAAATAACTATTTGAAGATAGTTTTGTTTTCCAAGGGAAGAACAGGAAGTATTACCCTTATTACACCATCCTGAGTAAATAATCTGTGTATGTCCAGTATACAACAGAAAGCTTTCGGAGTTAACACATTTATAAGATTTTTTTTTTTTTAAATAAAGAAAATCATATAGGGAGAGTAAGATACGTTTTTCTTCTGGACTTTTACATTTTTTTAATGCTTTGATGACACACTTGAGAGAAAATACTATGTGATAAATGATAATAAAAAACCCTCTACAATGTTTTAGCATTGCAAATATTTCAAGTGTAGTCTTGTGTATTCAAAACACTCCCGAACAAGCTACAGTCCCTTGAAGATCTCTGTTTAGTTGACCTCAAAATGTTACTTTTTAATCTCGAAAAAGAAGATAAGAAGAAACTCTACATCATTTGTCATTTAAATTCCTTTGGAATTCACTGTGGCTATATGGATTTTTTCCCCATGCCTTTTGAGAGTGATCTGGAAGGCAATGTGGAAACATGTTTTCTTTTCATTTTTTGATTTCTAAAATTTACACACATTAATCAGGAACCTTTATGTTGATATTATTTTTAGCCGAAACCTAAGTTTCTGAAGGAATTATGATTTACTATTGCAAATCCTTCTATTTACTGTTCTTCATCCAAAGGGGCAGAACTAATAGAGATCAGCTTCTGTTTCAAAAGTATCACAGTAGCAACACTATTATTTTATGAATACTTGATTAATAAAGGAGATTACGATATGAAATGATTTAAGATTACAGCATCAACTAACCAACCAGTCTCATGTTCCAAAAAATCCTAGGTGAACAATTAGTTCATAGGGGACAGGAGGACAGGCTGTATGCCCTAAAATAATTGTAGAAGAGAAATGGATTATTAGTTAACATTCTCAATTTTCACATTTAAAAAATCTGAACGTACTCCTTATAGAACTTGAAATATGAAATACAATATTTACCTATTTATCTAATCACTATTCAGTGTATTTAATTGCTGGTGGAGTGTTCATTTTTGACAAATTTATGGGCAATCTAACAAGAGGATTAAGTGCCATTTCTCTACAGATTATTTTTTTTCAACAATTTCTTCTTCTCTTGGAACAGAAAATATTAGTCTCTTCCATCCAAGAGGACTTGAGATATTCCTCACCAAAATACGTGGTAAAATGTTTTGTTATGGATAACCACCACAACAAAGCTTTCTCTAAGATACATACTGCATATATGTATACTTCAGTATTATGATGCTGTGGACAGAACACCAGTTATTCCGATATTAACATGAACAATACTGTACTTCCGCCATTTATTGGAATTAAATGATGCAGATTGAAGTTACTAATGCAATAGAGAAATCACCCTCACGTTGCAAGACAGGTAATATTCAAATTAAGCCTTTTCTAACCAACCACAACTATCTGGGTAGCATGATTTTAAATAAGAGCCTAAAGCAACTTTTCCCAACCCATACCCTCCAAAGGAATTGAACCATATCTTCTGTAATCTCCACTCACATAGCACAATAATCATGAGTTAAGAGGAGTAATCATAAGTTATGGGCTAATTCTTACTGCTATAAAACTGATTGGAAATCAGTTAGCCTGAGTGTCTATGAGAGAAAGTCTCTGAACCACAAACAACCCTGACAAAAATATACCCATGCTGTAAGCTTCCACCAACATGATGATTTTGATTTGAGATAATATTATGATATTTACTTAAGATGTAACAGAAATGAAGAGAAGATTGGCATGTGATCCCCATAACAAAAAATACTGAGGGATGCATAAGCCAATCTGAATTGTATTTAATTGCTAAGCAATTAGCTATTCAGAATGCCCCTTACTTTCCAATTAAAGTGATGAAAGGGAAATAGAAAACAAAATGTGTAGGTCTGCTTTTTAGGTATTTTCACCGCCCTCCAAACATCATATAAAAATGAATATGAGTTTAGTGAGATGGTAGTATGATATGTTCCCATGCCCATTATTGCTGTAATTATAATGCACTCGAATAAAAATTAATGAGGGAATACTTGCTGTAGTTTAGAAAGGTTAGGTAAAGAATATTTATTTCCACGCTATCTATTGTAAATAATAGCTTAGTGTTTTATTTCTGAACACAAAAGCTACCGGGTAAAAGTTTTATTAGAGGAAGATGTCAGTTTGATACCTAAGGGAATACAGCAGTCACAAAAAGATATTTATTCACCATAAAAAGTGAAATTTGAACAAAATAGCTCTATGTAAACTTTGTCAATTTGCCGTAAGACACATTGATTGGTACAAAAGTAGACATCATGCTTGAAGTTCCATTATTGAACATGATTGCAAGACATGTAAAAATCCATGTACAACAGTATGCTTGCCGTGTTCATAAATAATTGCCAAATGGGCTCTGATTCTAATACCAATATAGTACTATGAAAAAAAAATGAGATGCAGAATTAGCAAAGAGCTCAGACACATCCAGCGAAACCTGGAGGCAGTTCTCAAAATTAGAGACATGGCAATTTTCCAAGATTTTCATTCCTACAGCCAAATACCAAGGTTAGCATTAAAGCGTAAGTGTGACAAATCTTGTATCAGAAAATGTAAGAACCCCAGTGGATATTGCAAATAGCTCATCTGCTTCAGCATCACCTTTCTGCAAGTCTGATCCTGCTGGAAATGACGTGAGCTGAATGTGAGAGCAAGAGTGCTTTGCATTAACTGCCCATCTCATTCTCCAACAATTTTTTAAAAAATGTGTTTTCAATCTTGAGGCTCTATTTAGCTCTCCTTGCTGCCATCTTATGCCTTTGCATATGTGCCTATCTGTAGAGAAGGAGATTATATGAGTTGTCTTCAATCTTTTAGTAATTAGAGGGCTCACTTAAAGTTCAGTCTGTCTCCTGACATTGTCACTCATCAACAGCCATAAGGAAAACGCTTATGAAAATACAACTCAGAGGGGGTAATTCAGCAGGTTCTGACCAGTTCTGGAGAACCGGTAGCAGAAATTTTGAGCAGTTCATAGAACCGGCAAATACCACCTCTGACTGGCTCCTCCTCCATCTATTCTCTGCCTCCCAAGTCCCAGCTGATTGGCTGGGTCTTCTTTTGTTACCCTTCACAGGAGAATGGAGCTGGAAAGCAGGTTAGTGGTGTGGGAGGGAATGGGGATTTTGCAGTAACCCTCCCCCAGGAGTAGGGAGGGAATGGAGATTTTACAATATCCTTCCCCTGCCACGCCCTCCAAGCCATGCCATGCCCACAAAACCCACCACGCCCACCAAGCCATGCCCACAAAACCGGTAGTAAAAAAAATTGAATCCTACCACTGATACAACTGTAGAATGGGACAACATGTCACCGCCAACTCACCTCTGCCAACTCGCCATGGCCCACCGAATATGATACTGCCATGAAAATGTGAATTTGATACCCCTGCCTTAGTGTAACGTTGGGGAAGATGCAATGGGAATTCTTATATGTTGAACACTCCACATAATATTCTAACAATTGAGAATATATGAAGTTGAATTGTTATATTCACAATGTTCTCTATGCTTGTTATTTTTCTGCAGGCATTTTTTAAACTAGGTAATACCAATGCATAGGAGAATAACTGTGTATTGGTTGTTCATATATAGTATCTGGACCTGCTGATCTTATTATCTAGAATGATTAAGTAAAAATGAAGACTCCTTCAAGTTGAGTTCAGTTAGTCAAGTTTGTGGTCTCAATTCCTCATAAATAATACTGCCCATGTCCTCCCAAGGCCTTCAAGTGTCACATAATTAAGTGTGTAAAAAGTCAAATCAGCATTTGTGAATCAATGTTTATTAATTAAATTCGATTAGTCTTGTTTATTGCTTTATTCCTATCTTACTGCAGCAAAGAACTGTTGGCATTGCTTTTTTCCAGTGGTCACAGAAACAGCAGTTTTGTACTAATACTTTTTAAAGGATCAAATGCTGGATCTGCAGTCCTGAATCAAGATTGAAAATAAGAGTAAAGTTCTGAAGGGATGCATGCTGGCTTTATGCATTAGCCTACATAATTTGCTTATGCAATAAGTGTGTATATACATGGAGAGACACGCATTGCAAAATGCATTAGATGTGTTTTGGTTTCTTTAGAAATTTCTTACCAGAAAATGTTTCCTGCTATGGTATTTCTTAATATTTATTTGCTCCTTTTTCAAAATAAATTAAATTCAACCTACACAGAGTAAAGCTCACCTAGCACAAAGAACATGCATTAGTGGAGGTTGGATCAAGTAATTTGTTTTATATTGCAAAGAAACATTCAGAACTATGAACATTACCAGTTGTGAACATTCACCAATCTGATCTTCTGTCCTTTCTTTTATTATGTAAATATATGGGATCCCTTTTCTGGATGGGGTGCACGCAGACCAGGGGTGTCAAACTTAATTTTATTGAGGGCTGAATCAAGGCTGTGGTTGACTTTGGGGGCCGGACAGGTATGGCCGACTGAGTGGGCATGACCAGTTTGACGTCACTCACTTGGTGTGGCTGACTGTGTGGGTGTGGCCAGTTTCCTCTTTGCATGGCATAGACCCGGCCAAAACCATGCTAGCCTGATATTTTCTCTTCACACTGGGTAGATTGGGCCGAAGCAACGCAGATAGACGGGCTGAAGTGACATGCACCAGCCAGTTACATTTTTCAGGATGGCCCCGCAGGCTGGATCCAACCACATCACAGGCCCTCAGGCCTTGAGTTTAACACCCCTGATGTAGACAAAATTCTTTCCTAGCAGATATTAAGGATGAGTTAAAATCTAGGTGCCTATATAAGTACAGTCTTGTTAAGTCTGGAGCATGGGTGAGAATAATGGAGACGAGCCGGTAGAAACAGTGAACTTCAAACTCTTTATTTACATGGTGTGACAGCTCAAACTGGAGGGCTGCTATAGCCTTCCTTATATAGGCAACATTAACTATTCAACCAATAGCAATCCGGGAGCGCTAGCTCCGTTAACCAATGAGGATGGCCTTTAATGGCCAATCAGATTCTCCTGAACGGACCAATCCGATCTTGCCATTAACAGCCAATCAGAAGTGCAGGGCCAGAACCCTGCACTTGACTTCAAGCTCAAGATAACTTTATTTAACATTTATTCATTCACAACAAGTCTGTTCAGTGGTGCAATTCAACTGGTGTTACAACCAGTTATGGTGAGCATGTGCTTCGCATACATGCTCAAATTTTAAAAATTCCATTTTCAATCGAATTACTTACCTTCTACTGCAGCACTGGCAGAGTTGGTATTCAGCAGGTTCTGATCAGTTCTGGAGAACCGGTAGCAGAAATTTTGAGTAATTCAGAGAACTGGCAAATCCCACCTCTGACTGGAGATCTTACAGTATTCTTCCCCTGCCATGCCCACCAAGGCACGCCCACGGAACCGGTAGTAAAAAAAAAAATGAATCCCACCACTGAGCACCGGTGACTAAAACAGCTGAGGCCCCGGCAAACTGCTCTGTCGCATGAATCAGCCATGCTAAAAAAACAGGAAATAAAGTGCAGGAAAGAGCAAGGGCAGGTGGGTGGGACCAAATGCTCACTGGAACTACTGGTTCGCCCAAACTGGTCTGAACTGGTATAATACCACCCCAAGTCTATCGTAGTAATTTTTTAAGTGGGACAAAATAGCAAGAATGAAAAGTATTACAGAAAGCTTACTTGCATGGTTAGAACAATTACCTACAATGGTGCTAAACAGATGCCCTTCAATGCTGCCTCATCCATGAATTTGATTGCTAATGCCTGCAGGGGAGCCTGTTTAATAAGTTATTTCTCTATACAATATTAAGAAGCTGGCTCGTTTTGTTTCAGTGCAGAATATGAGAAAGAGGAGAGCGCCAGAGATGAGCTCAGGTTCAAGAATCTGGAGTGCACCCCAGTAATTTTCAAATAATTTAAATGACATGCAGGATTTGCATACCCGAATAGGGCTGTTTTTGGCCAACTATTGGGATTGTTTAAGTGATATTCGTAGCAGTTTCAGCTTAAAAATAAAAATCCTGTAGAGTAAGACATGTAATGACCTGTATATGTGCCATATGCATTTTTTATTCATAAACTCCCAATCAAAGGGAGTTGATTGAACAACAAAGCATGCATCAAATTGAACATGGAAAAAAATAACAATGATAAGTGCGTGCCTGTCCTAAGCCTACTGCCTTGAAATATGAAGGAGGGAAGGGGATGGAGCTAATAATTCAAAAAGCTGTGTGCCAGTGCATAGATGCTCTGATGGAAACAGCTAGGCAGTTTGCCTGAATTACGTATTTTTCATACAAGAGGAACTTTATGCAGGCTTTTGTGATATGAATGATCAGACAAGATGGGCAGATTCCATTTTGGTGAGGCAGTGTCTGATGCATTCCAGTGTTTTGCCATGTGAGACTTTCTTGATGAGAAGGGATCTTGTCAAAGCAGTGGTTAGGATGCAGTATTGTAGGCAAATTTTGCACACAGTCTGGAGTTCTGATTCTGACTGGCTCAAACTTGACTCAGCCTTCCATCATCCTTCTGATGTCAGTAAAATGAAGACTTAGATTTTGAAGGGGCAATATGCTGACACTCTAAACTGCCCAGTCTAAACTGACACTCTAAACTGCCCAAAGCACCATTGGGTGGTATATAAATCTAAATGCTATTGCTATTTTGACTTGGCCCAAAAACTTATTGCCAACCAATGCAGCAACCTGTCATTTTGGACCAGTTGCAACTAATCTGCGGTGGTGTAGGGTTTCCTGCCTAAGCAGGGAGTTGGACTGGAAGACCTCCAAGGTCCCTTCAAACTCTTCTAATCGTTCCTTGTGTCAAAGGAAGTAGCACTTAGTAGCTATAGCACTTAGACTTCTATACCACTTCACAGTGCTTTTTGACCCTCTCTAAGTGGTTTATTGCCTCCAACAATCAGGGTCCTCATTTTACCAACTTCGGAAAGAGGGAAGACTGAGTCAACTGCGTTGGGGAAAATTGAACTGACAAATTGCAAGCAGCCGAAATAGCAGAAATAGCCTGCAGTACTGCATTCTAACCACTGCACCACTACAGCTCTAATCGTGTGATAATTAAGGCAAAAGTTATTGCCAAGATGTTTAGTCCAGTCTTAAGCTTCCCTGGCCAGAGTGACTGTCCCAGTTTGTCAGCCTTGGAAGCCATTTTTTTACTTGGAGGCTTCATTTAGTGCCTGGGAATTTGGGAGGAGTGTTTCATAGTGAGGTAGAAGATTAGACTCAACAACATTTTTTCTTAGAAAGTCAAGGACATGTTACCCTGCACCTGGTGGGGAGTGTCTGGAGGGATGTCTCCAGTTGGACTTGGGACGATGATTTGATTGGGCCATTTGATGGACTGATTGGTGCAGGGGATGGATCTTTGAATTTCTTTTGGGAAAGGAAAACCCACAACTCTCAGATTTGGGTTTTCCCAGATGTGCCAATATGACAACTCTAATAAAATGGAACTTTGAGGAAATGTTTATCTCTGAGTTTATTGGTTTGGAGTGGGTAAGTTGGAAACACTGACACAGATCATGAATAAATTTTTGTATGACCCAATCCACAGTAACTACAGTGGCCAGTGTTAACAGATTGCCTTGAGCCCTTAGTTAAAAAGAATAACTGTTTTAGTAGGATTTAATCTGACCTTGTTTAATCTTTTGCAGATTCTAACATCTACAGAAAAATAGTTCAGGGTTTCATGGTGTCTCTAGTAAGGCCTGTGGTAGTAATATATAATTGAGAGTCATCAGCATGGTGCTGATATCTAAACTCCAAGTAGTGTTCTGGGAAAAAAATAACCCAAGGATTTCTTGGAAACAGCTATTCTTATATTAACTCAAGTCCAATTTTTCTTAACTTTTTCAGATGCCTCCATCTGTTTGGCTATACTGGTCTACAGATGAATTAAATGAAGCTCATCTTTAAATAAGATAAAATATTACAGAGTTAAGGTTGCATGCGTTTGTATGCAGCAACACTAAAACCATAGATTTAATCCGGGAAAGCCATGCATTGATATGTTGTAAAAAAATTTCTGGAATATAAAATGTAGATTATTTGAAAGAATTTTAGTAGGAAAATAACAGAGAAATACCTTTTGACTTTAGTGGTGTTAGTATCTTTTTATCAACAGAATCATATTTAGAATAATGCATCAAGTAATTTGCTGTTAGAGTCTAATTAATTGACATTTTTTAAAAAAGAATATAGGTATAAAAAAGAGTTTGACTTCTGCTATAATTACCTTGCTGGCATATACTCAGAAATTACATTAATGATTTTAATGGGATTTTTTCCCCCAGGTTGGGCTCTTCACTCTTGATCCAGTACATGATCAAGCAATAAACAACTGAAATTCTTGCAGTTCTCTGATCTATAGATATTTAGTCAGAAAATTGCCTGCTACTGCTGATGCAGAGGATTTGACCTTGCTTTTAATTTTATTCAGGCTTTGCAAAAGCTGGAATAATCAAACTCTTTTAGTCATTTAATGGAGGGGAGAGAGTGGTGGTGCCATCTCAGAGAAGGTTGGAAAATTGATCCATCCAGGAGAGGGATTGTAGCTCAGGATCAAGAGTGCTTATTTTCCATGCAGAATGAACTCAGCCTTAAAACCTGACTTCTATAGTTAAAACACTAAGATAGCAAAGGAGGGGGGAGCGAGAGAAAGAGAGAGAGAGAGAGGGGGATCTCAGACAAGCATTTCCAATAAAGAATTGATGATTGTGAGCTAGAATGAATGAATAGTTTCAGGATTCCACACCTTATCAGAAAAGAGAGAAAGCTAGTGAATTACACACACAGGAACCTGCCTGAAGTAATGGGCACTTGCAGATAAAACACTATGATAAATATAACATTGCATTGGGGGAAGATGTTTAGAAACAATGGTTAGAAGCATCGTTCCCCTCTTATTCTGTATATCCATATATAGTTATATACAGTATTTTGTATATCTATCTATCTATCTATCTATCTATCTATCTATCTATCTATCTATCTATCTATCTATCTATCTACAGTATATTTATGCTTCATTGATGTTTTGCACTTCTGGTTAGATGCTAACTGCATTTCGTTGCCTGTGTTCATGTGCAATGACAATAAAGTTGAATCTAATCTAATCTAATCTATTTTTTTTAAAAAAATCCACAGTACTGCTAAGTTTTATTTCCTTGTCTCAGTATCCAAAGTTTGAGAATTAGGTTAGCGCTTTTCAAAAACTATGTTAAATTCTGATGAATCACTGCCAGCATTTCCTATTAATCTATTAATCTAATTACGAAAAACACAAATTCGCAATGGTTGTGCACAAGAGCTTTTTTCCATAAGTGGATTAGATGTGTGAATATGATATTGCGAATGTAGGGGTGTCAAACTCGATTTCATTGAGGACTGCATCAGGGTTGTGTTTGCCTTTGGAGGACTGGATGGGCATGGCCAGGAGTGGCTGAGGTCATGGGTCAGTGGTGGGATTCAAATTTTTTTACTACCAGTTCTGTGGGCATGGCTTGGTGGGTGTGGCAGGGGAAGGGTACTCGAGTCAGAGGTGGTATTTGCTGGTTCTCCAAACTACTCAAAATTTCCACTACTGGTTCTCCAGAACTGGTCAGAACTGGCTGAATACCACCCTTGGTGAGGGTGACCATAGGCATGGTAGGAATGGACAGTTCATTATCACTCATGTCAGGTGCACCTGTGGTGGCCAAGTGCTAAGGCAGGACTTCTCTGAGACCCTCCCTCACTCTCATTATAATCTTCCTTCCTTCCTTCCTTCCTTCCTTCCTTCCTTCCTTCCTTCCTTCCTTCCTTCCTTCCTTCCTTCCTTCCTTCCTTCCTTTTCTTCTTTTTCCTTCCCTCTTCATTCTCCTTTCTTTTTCCTTCTCCTCTTTTCTTATTTTTCCTTCCTTTTCCTCTTCCCATGTCCCTCCTTTTTCTTTATTATTAAGTTTTAAAACATCAATTTTTATATCAATGCTCTCTCTTTCCAGTATATTTTGCAAATTCTAGATACACCATGAAGGGTCCTTGATGCTCTCTGAGCTTGCTTGTTTTCTTGCAGATGTTTGACTACCCAAGCTAGGTAGCATCATCAGTGCTAGGGCTGAATATTGCTCTGAAAATTTAATAGTAAATTTGACATTATAGAAAAGGAAAGGGCAGTAATTAAGAAGTTGGAAATGAAGACTTGTGTACTATAGAAGGACATAGCTGTGTTGCTTTAATGAGGTATCTTAAACCATTACTGAAAAATCAAGAGAACATGTATTCTTGGCTTTTGTTTTCTGGACACTGATACTGAGAATTGGAAAATAAAGTAGATTAACTTGTACTCTTTAACCCTGGAAGGCAACTGCAAATGCATTGATATAAGACTGATCTGGTGTGATAAGCTTCATGATTGACATATAGAATGAAACATATGTTTCTTTTCCAAAACATGAAGAAGCAATACAAAAGGAATTGGACTGTTTTAAAATGCCTGCTCAGAAATATACAAGAATAAACTTGGATAAATTTGGATTAAAATAAGTGGGAGAATGAATAAAATAAATATTTTTTATTTTTATGGTTGCTCATCAGATTGGAAGGAAATATCAAATAGTGTATATTCATTTTTTGGATCTATGGCCTTCAATATTTTTTTAATTATTTGGATGACTGGGTAGAAGGAATGTTTTGCAACAGACACAAAAAATATGTGGTTTGGTTAATTCCATGGAAATTAGCAATAACTTTTAAAATGTTCTTGATACATTAGTGAAATGGGCTGAAAATAACAGAATGAAATGTATAATAGTTAGAATTCTTTATTGGCCAAGTGTGATTGAACACACAAGGAATTTATCTTGGTGCAAATTCTCTCAGTATACTTAAAAGAAAAGATATATTTGTCAAGAGTCATAAGGTACAACATTTAATAATGATGATTCTCAAATAATAAGAGAAGAATGTAGAATTCTTCATCAAGAAATAGAAATAAAGTGATTAGCCGTCTATTGGGAATGGTCTAAATTGTCCCCTCAGACCCCAAGATTTGTGAAATATGAATATGTGTGCATGTTGGGAGAAGAACCAGTTACTTTGGTATAAAATTAAAAATATTGCTGTGATTGTCTTTTAGGTCAATTGAAGAAATGGCAACCAATACATTGCAATCTCCAAAAAAGTAACAACTAATTTGGAATGTGATGAATCCAGTTCTGTTTACCATGATACACAAAAGATATTGAGACATTAGAAAGAATGTAGAGAAGGAGTCTAACCCATATGATAAATGATTGATGGAGTAGGTATGTCTAGTCTAACAAAGAGAAGGACTGGGGTGATATGAGAGTAGTATTGAAGGGTTGTCATAATGAATAGGGGGTCAACTTATTCTCCAAGCACCTGAGGACAAGACAGGTAACAGGTGAAATACCACTAAAGACAGATCCAACCTAGAACTAAGAAGAAATTTCATGACACTGAGAACAATTAAACAGTGGAATGGCTTATTTCTGGAACTGGTGCATGCTCCATCATTGGAAATTTTAAAGAAGAGAATGGCCAGCCATTTGCTCCTAATGATATAGGGTCTCCTGCTTGAACTAGAACACCTCCAAGGACAGAATTCCAACAGAATTATTCTTTGAAACTTTGTCAAAATTTATTAAGAAATCTATTAGGAAATACTATTCATAGTAAATCTATACAAGTAGTTGTTAGGAATTGAACTGATGGAATTTAATCACTCAGCGAAAGTCAATATTTGCAATGGTACCTATAACAGTTCCTTGGCCCTTTTAAATTCTGAGGAGGCAGAATAGAAGGGGATTAAAATTCTTGGAAAAAGGAGTGTTTAACTTGTGCTTTGCCTACTATTTTTCTATTCCATATGGAGGTCTCCCATCCCCAGAAATAGCTGTACATTTTCAGTAAAAATGCCATTATTTACAACAAGTTTCAAGATTTTTTAAACCAGTTATTTCTGCTGTATTTATTATGTTCCTTTGTTACCCTGCACAATAGCATGAGTAGTATGCCATAAAGCTAGACTAAAATTTTCTCAAGACAGTTAAAAAAAAACCATGTCGGTTGTATCATATTAGAGAAATGTTCAAGTGTGCCATGTTCTTTTCTCCTTTCTTTGAAAAGCAGATCTTTTCAACTGACTGAGTTACAAAGGTGGTTTGTTGTATGACATGCAGAAGTGGTGTTGAAGAAACACAAACACCCAAATTGGGCATATTGGATTGTTTGCATAATCCTTTGGTTCTAGCATAAAACATTTTCTTCTTAGAAGTTATAATGTGCCAATAGTCAAGGGAATTTAATATTTTTCAGAGGAATATATTTTCCCCCATATAAACAGCACATACCACAGCTGGGACTTACTGAAAGCATAAGATTTGGAAGCCAGATATGCAATTTCTAATCTTAGCACCATCACCAATGCTGCATATTCTCCTGAGTATATAAACATCTTAATCTTTATGTTTTGTTTCACATTCGGTTGAAGTTAATGAACTGATATAGGCAAATTCTTCTGAAGCTTTGATGTCTTAAAATGTGTTGAAAAGAAATGAATGACCATGCAGAACGATTGACCTATTCATGGAAAAAGACTGAAAGGACTGCAGTGAGACAAAAAATACAATTCCAGCTGACCAGGGAAGTCAGTTTATCTTTTCAAAATCACTGCTATTAAGTTTCCTTATTTGTCACATCTTTTCTTTCCTTGAAGAGAAAATAGCTCTTTTTAGAGACTGGATACCTCATTTGTTTATTTATTTAATTCTTATAGCATTCATAGATTCGTCTATTCAGTGTGATATGAAAACCCATTTATTACACTGTGGTGTTCTCTGTAAGAAACCAGTGGGGATTATTCAGAAAACCATGCTAAATATCCTGGCCTAGTATTGTGCATGAAATCTCCTGTGACAGTTATCTGTAATAATAGGAAATATGTGTTCAATCATAACTGTAGATTACTTCAGTGTAATGTTCTTAAGATGTAAGATTAACCTCATTTTTCTTCCAGTTATTATGCATCTTTCCTGAAGTAGGCTCAGTACCCACAGAGAACTTTCAATAGTGCAGAATATGAAGTACTTTTTTTGTTTCTAATAGTACCAGAGAAAGAATTCATCACTCTATAATGTAGTACTCAGAAGTGATAAAAATTACTCCAGATAGTACAGATTCTAATAGAGAAACATTTGAAGCTCAGAAAGAGTGAAGGTGATTGGTTAATTAAGTCCAACTCCTTTGATAAGGGTATGTCGGCTTTTGATCTTCAGAGACCTTTATTCTAAGTCTGAATTAGGAAGTGGAAAGGGGGAACTTGAACCTAAGCACAAATGAGAAAGGTTAAATCAACACCCAAGTCTTGTTTACAAAAAATCAGTTATGCGAAATTATAATTCCATGCCTTCCTCTAACTATAATTTGTTTATTACTTATTTAAAAAGAAATTAAAGCTCTACAGATTCTCTACCCCAGTGAAACTGTTTTAATGCCAGCATACTATCAATTCAGTAACACAGACTGTAACGTAAAAGTTAAGTCCCCTACATGGAGGTACCATATAAATTCTTGTTATTAATTAGAAATGGTTTTTAGGATGTCTTTCCATTCCTGGACTATCCTGCAGCATTATTTCTCAATTTTGGCAACCTCAGGATGTGTGGACTTCAACTCCCCGAAATCCTTAGCCAGCCTTTGCTGACCAAGAAATTCTGGAAGTTGAAGTCCATACATCTTCAAGTTGTTGAAGTTGAGAAACAGCTTTGATTAATTCTTGGTCATCGCCCATCCAAGGATCTGATTGATACACATTTCCTTCTGATAATATATAACTTTTACATTTATTTATAATATTTCCTCTGGTATAAGGTTCCCAAAAATTAAAAAAAGGCCCAGATGTAATTTCTTTTTCTTGTAGAAGTAACTCTTGCTACTTGATTGTTCTGGGTGTCTTTTTATCTTTTTCATTATCTCCGAACTTCCCAGTGTAAAATGTGCTGAAAAGAACTGTACACACTACTCTCAGTGTGATGACACAATAGGCTTTTATGTAAAGCTGTGACAATGCAAGTACTTTTATCTTCATTGTATCTCACAAAATGTCCAAAATAGACTTTTTTTTTCATAATCATAATCTGGTGCAACATTTTCATTGAGTGTCCATGACTTTAACACCCTTCCTCTAGCTAGTCACCTATCCTCTACATATACATAAAGTTTTTGATGGTTCTTATAAACTGTTCTATTTCAATTTTTAACTGCATCTGCCATTTTATTGCCCAATGTTAATTTAGAGAAATCCCTTTATTGTGGCTTTCATGTCCACTTTCATCTGAAGACCCACCTAAAGTTACTCCAGCTGGATTCAGCCTATATTAACATTCATTCCACTAAACAATTCCTGCAGTGCTACACCATTTAACACTGCTTAATCAGGAATTAAATTACTGTGAAATCTTGAACAGTGATTCTCTTTGTACATACTGAAGAACATTTTGCATTAAAGCTAAGTAGAAACAGAATGAGAACAAATTATTTCAATCTGGTCATTCTTATAATGTAATTTGGTTAAACCACGATTTTCAGATTTCCCTTTTGATCAGTAAAAAAAATCTTTCCTGACCTAAAGTTATTTGAATTAAGCCATGAATTAGAAAGAGTGATTCAGAAAATCTATACCATTTACTTTACTGTTTTATACGGGCAATTCTTTCTCACTTCAATAGCTGCACTTTTAGATTGGCTTGGCTGTTTCTATTGTAGAGATTGTTAAAGGTGATTTGGAAAACTACCTGGAAAAATATGACCAGGACAGATTGTGGATACAATGTCTGTTTTCTAGAAAAATAAAGAGGGAGGGAGGGAGGGAGGGAGGGAGGGAGGGAGAGAGAGAGAGAGAAGGAGTGGGAGGGAGAGAGAGGGGAGGAGGAGGACTACTGTAGGATCCTTGGAGCTTTGTGAACAGTGTTATTTTCTTGCAGTTGTTTCATTACCCAACAAGGTAATATCTTCTGTGCTAATAAGAGAAGGAGGAGGAGGAGGAGGAGGAGGAGGATCATCTTGCTGTCAATAAAAACTATGGCTGTTTTTCCAAGCCCTGGGATAAAGTATTTGTGAAACACTGGGCGGTTGATTGTTATGCAATTTATTCAGACAAGTGTATACCACACAGAATCCTTCTAGAGTTGGTTGGTTTCCAAACCTATTAATCAAGCAAATAAACAAATTACTTCATCCAGCACTTCCTACAAGCTTTTGTGTAGCCTGACATGATTTGTAACCTAAATAATCTTCAAAAGCTTCTTCCAGTGAATATGTGGAAGCTAAAATCCCCAAACCATTTTTTTTTTCCCCTAGATAAATATCTCCCAGCTTAATAGCTGTGGCGATTCTCAGTCATACGGGTCATGGTTGTCCTAAAGGTGCTCTTGATGCATCAGCACAAGATTCAGCAATCCATCTGCATTTGAAAAAGAAAGGCCATTTTTTTGAAGACAGCAAGTCCACATTCTGAGCAGTGAGGATTGCTGGTTTGAAAGAGGGGTCAAACAGACCATCTGGGTTAAACTGGAACAACGCTTTCTCAACAGAGGGGGAGGGACAAAACTCCACCTATCTCCTGTTTACAACACAGCCCTTTCATTGGTTCCAAGAAGGTTCCACGCCCATTTGCACTATTCAGGGGACCTGGAGGCAAATAAACCTCTAAGTAGCCTGAACAACTCTGAGAGAGCTAATGACCAAATGACTTCAAAGAATATAAATCCTTCCGTTCTCTACCATTCATGCAGAAGAAGCTTCTTGATGAAAAGTGAAACATCTTCAAGGAAAAACAAAGAAAATCCAGTTGCCTTTTTTTAAAAAAAGTTCCTTTGGGATCCCCCAGCTTAAGGAAGAATTCTAATTCTTTCATACACTTCATTACACTAATTCTTTCATGCAATACAGATAACAGATAATTAGAGTTGGAAGGGACCTTGTAGGTCATCTAGTCCAATCCCCCTGCCCAAGTGGGAGACCCCACACCATTTCTGACAAATGGCAGTCCAATCTCTTCTTGAAAACCTCGAGTGATGATGCTCAGACAACTTCCGAGGGCAAGCTGTTCCATTGGTTGATTGTTCTCACTGTCAGAAAGTTCCTCCTTATTTCCAGTTTAATTTCTCCTTGTTCAGTTTCCATCCATTATTCCTTGTTTGGCCTACAGGCACTTTAGAAAATAGGTTGTCCCCTTCCTCCCTGTGGCAGCCCCTCAAATATTGGAAAATCGCTATCATGTCTCCCCTGGTCCTTCTCTTTACTAGACTAGCCAAGCCCAATTCTTCCCTATAATTAATTCCTCCCTGCTCTATTCAGCCCAGATTTTATGTTTCTATGCAGAATGAATGACAAGATAACCATCCCATAAACACTTAACCACAAAAAAAATTACCAGGGTTGTACTACATAATAAATATTCATTGCCTCTTAACCAGGGGTGGGCTGCTGAGGGTTCACAGGAGTTTGGGAGAGCTGCTCGCTAAGATTTTGTGCAGTTCAGATTCCACTCCTGGATGGCCCCCGCTCACTGCTCTCCATCCCTCACAGGAATCCCTTCATGGCCTATTTTGGATACAGGTAAATGCAGGGCATGTGCAGAGGCTCGGGGAGAGGGAGCAACAGGCCTCCCTGACATTCAGGAAGGCCAGAAATGGGTCCATTTCTGGCTTCCAGAGAGCCTCTACAGCCAGGGGGGGCTGTTTTAACCCTCCCGGAGGTTTGAGAAAAGCCTCCGGAGCCCAGGGAAGGCAAAAATGCCCCCCCACCACCACTGTGATGCAGGAAGCTGAATAGGCCATGCCACCATGGCCACGCCCAAGGCAACCGGACAGAGAACCCTTTGCTAAATTTTTTGAAGCCCTTCTCTGCTCTTAACTATCACTTTGAATTTTGTCATAGTTGATCGATGGGTCCTTATTATCAAACTATCTTCTTTTGCTTAAGGGCAAACATTTTTTTTTTTTTTTGGAGTGGTAGGAAGGAGGACAGTAGAAAGCAACCATTTAGGGGACTAACGTTCCACGTTCAGAATTTTGAGAAAATGTCGTGGGTGATTTCATAAAATGGCTGTCAGGCAGGGTGAGGTCAGTGGCCATTTTGCTTAGCAAGAGATATTCCAGTCAGG
Organism: Hydrophis major; assembly: GCA_033807585.1. Classification (NCBI taxonomy): domain Eukaryota; kingdom Metazoa; phylum Chordata; class Lepidosauria; order Squamata; family Elapidae; genus Hydrophis; species Hydrophis major. The sequence continues at coordinate 20,214,760 of CM066333.1, forward strand.
TTGCTTCTCAACTTCCCTTCTAGTCCTCTGGGGTTACTCACTGCCATCCAATTTGCATTTATTGTTCCCCTGGGGAGATTGGAACACTTCAAGAGAAAGCACTTTGACTGCATCCACTCTTTATTTTGTATTTCTATAATAATGCTTCTGAGGCCAGCATGGAGCCCAGAAACATTCTTATCCATCAAAATGATGCTATAGGCAATAGCTTTGGTTTGAAGCAACCCAGGTTCCTATATAAAAGAAAATTAGTTGGGAAAGGATCCTGATAGGTGGCAAAGGAGGTGTGGGCAGGTATCTAACCCACATCAAGCTTCATATCTTCTTTGTGAATCAGGCAGGCATCCATATCATAAGAACATACTATGGATTGGGAGGAGAAGATGTTACTGAAATAAGAAGAATCTTGATATTTTGTCCAAATGGGTTCAAGTGTCTGGATAGATAAAAGAGGTAAGGTTCTCAAAGTACTTCATTTAGGACCTAATCCTTGAAGTACATTTTTTCTGTTTTGAGATAATTATATGGGTCTAGCAGTTCTTAATAGCTATGATTAAAGTTATAGGAAATGCCACAAATAAAATTGATTTTATGATGGTAAATTCTTGAACAAAGTTTTTCCAATCAAAGACTAAGCTTTTGCATGCTTACATGCAATATAGCTCAATATTTTAAGGATTTAATTTCCGTTACTATCATTATGGCCAAGTATTGGAACTGAAGTTGATTAGCAAAGGTGCAAGGAAGACCTTATTAGTTTTCTGGCATGTTAAAAAAAACAAAATGGTATAAAAATGTTGGTTTTGTGTGAATCAGATGTTCATTTAACCATGGTTTACTCAACCAATGCTATGGGCTTATAAGACATAGTGAACCATAAATTATTGGTAGTCCCCCACTTATGACCACAATTTATGTTGCTAAGTGAAACATTTGTTAAGTGAGTTTTGCTTTGTTTCAACTGTGACTTTCATGCCACAGTTGTTAATTGAATCACTGCAGTTGTTAAGTTAGTAATATGGTTGTTTAGTGAATCTGGCTCCCCCATTGATTATGCTTGTCAAGGGGACCACATGACCAAGGGACACAGCAACTGTCATAAATATGAACCAGTTGCCAACCTTAAAATTTTGATCATGTGACCATGGGGATGCCGCAATGATCATAAGTATAAAAATGGTCCCTAATTCACTCTTTTCAGCACCGTTGTAGCTTTGTTTTGTTTTTTAAAGATCAGTAGATTTATTTGGTACATCTTTTGTGGATTGGACACAATTTGATCAAATGCATGGGATATTATCTCTTTTTTTAATATTTTTATTGTGCATTTTCCTTATTTTACATTGCAATTTCAATTTTGCAACAACACTATTCTGGTTGTGTTGTGTCCGTTGCGGAAGGAGATTTGGAGTCAGTGACTTAGTTCAGCTCTTTATTGGATCCCGAGATTGGCTTGGGATTCAAGGGGAAAAACAGCAGCTTTTATTCTCTGGTTGCGGTGGCCACGGCCAATGGCACCACTTTGAATCTCCCGCGATTAGTTTCCACCAATTGCGGGGGATTCGCAGCGGGCCAATCAGTGCGGCTCACTTGGACAATCACATCGCCGTGCACTTTGGCCAATCACAGCGCGGCGCTTGCAAATATGCTAATGACTGTACAGAACACCCTTCCCCTCTTGGTATGGTCCTACGTAACATAGTCCCGTAAGTAGGCGGGGCTTCGTACTTGCTTACTTGACTTGTGCAGGTTAGTTGTTGCTTGGCTCCTGGCCCGTTCAGTTGGGTTCTGTGTTGCTCTCTGCCTTGTCGGTGGAACTGCCTGAAAGGTCTCGCCAGGCCTTTCATCGCAGCTCCCTCCCGGTCTACCCAGGCTGGTTGAGCTGCGGTTGTTGCCGCTCCCATCTGGTCTTTCTGGGCTGGTCGAGCTGGCCTGGCTGCTTCTTCCTGGTGAGGCTTCGAGATGGCTGCTTGTCGGTGAGTATTGCTGGTTTCTTTCTATTGGTTTTTGGTTCCCGGGGTATTCCCTCCCCTCTTGGTTTGTGTTATGGGGGCTGTCTGTGTCTGTTTGCATGTCGGTTGTGTTTCCCGTGGTTGTTCTCGATCTTATTTGATCAATGTGTCATTTCCATGCTCGTCCATCGGTTGTTTGCAACTGGTACGAGCGGGGACCTGTCAGCTGGGTTATGGTTGCTGGTACCCAAAGTGGATCTCCGATAAGGTCCTTCGCATAGACTGCGTCACCTGGTGAAAATGTTCGGTGTTTGCTTAAGGAGTTTGGGGGTTTTTCTGGGTTGTATGTGGGGTGCAGCCTGTCGAGTGGGGACCATAATTTCCTCCCCATTAATAGTTCTACTGGGCTTTTGTTGGTTGTTGTGTTCGGGGTTACGTGTTGTATAAAAAGCATTTTGTTTATTTTTTCTTGGATTTCCCCATGATCAATTTTTTGGATAGTTTTTTTCGTAAATTGCACCATCCGTTCCGCCCTCCCGTTCACCGCCGGATGTGCTGGTGCTGTCACTGCATGTCGTATGCCCCATTCCGCTAGGAATTTTTCGAATTCCAGCGAGGTAAATTGGGGCCCGTTATCCGACACGATGACATCTGGGAGGCCATGGATTGCGAACAGCTTGCTGAGTTCCTTGGTCACGGCCTCCGTGGTGGTGGTTTTCATGTTGCTTACCTCCAACCAGTTGGAGTAAGCATCTACTGTGATAAGGAATATATGTCCTTTTGTGGGCCCGGCAAAATCTATGTGAATCCTGGACCATGGTCCCCTGGGGGTTTCCCATTCCAGGATTGGTGCTGCGGGAGGGCTCGGCCTGGTTTCTTGGCAACGTTTGCATGTTGCCACCCAAGTCTCGATCTGCTTATCCATCCCTGGCCACCAGACGTAACTCCTGGCCAGGGCTTTCGTTCTAACTATGCCCAGGTGCCCCTCATGTAACAACTCCAATACCTTCCCTTGTAACTTTTCCGGGATAACAATCCTATCCCCCCAAAGTACACAACCTTTTTGTAATGAGAGTTCTGTTTGCCAGTTCCGGAATGTCCTGAATGATTCATCGTTGTCCTTTTCCAGCCACCCCTTTTCTACCCAATGTAACACCCATGCCAGACGCTTGTCTTTATTAGTCTCGTGGGCAATGTCTGACGTGGTTATGGGTAGATCGGACAGAGTCTCTATGCTGAGGGTGGCTGTCGTGGGTGCTGGGTCGGTGTCTAGGTCAGGTAACAGCATGCGGCTCAGGGCATCTGCGTGGGTGATCGTCTTACTGGGTCGGTGTGTGAGCCGGTAGCTGTAGGCGGCAAGGAATTCGGACCACCTTGTCATTCTAGGAGATAGAATGTTCGGGGTGGCCCTGTTCCCTGCCAGGATTCCCAGCAGCGGCTTGTGGTTGGTGATGATGGTGAATGTGTGGCCGTAGAGGTACTCATGGAACCTCTTCACTGCGGTGACAATAGCCAGGGCCTCTTTATCCAACTGACTGTAATTTCTCTCCAGTTTGGTGAGGGTCCTCGAAAAGAAGGTGATGGGTGCTTCTTTTCCGTCGGGGAGCATGTGGCTGAGGACGGCACTGACGCCGAAAGGTGAGGCGTCGCATGTGACTGCAAGTGGTAGGGTCTCGTTGTATTGGATGAGGACGGCATCCGAGGTGAGCAGGTCCTTGGTTTTGTTGAAGGCAGCTTCCTCATGTTTCCCCCAAGTCCATGCGGCCGCCCTGTCCAAAAGCCTATGCAAAGGCTCTGCCGCAGTCGCCTTTTGGGGCAGGAAAATATTATAGAAATTAAACAGTCCTAGAAATGCCTGCAGTTCCATTTTATTCTTTGGCGTGGGGGCTTCTTTGATAGCTCTGATTTTTTTCACGGTTGGATGGATGCCGTGCCAGTCTAGGAGGTATCCTAGGAACTCGACCCGCTCTGTGTACAGCTGGCATTTCTCTTTTTTCACCTTTAGCCCGGCCTCTTTGAATTTGGTTAATACCTCTCTTAGACGACCCTCTAGTTCTTGTTGGTTGGCTGCTGACACCAGTATGTCATCGAAGTAGGTCACCACCCCCTTAATTCCTTGCAAGAGTCTTTCATGAGGCTCTGGAAAATTCCCGGAGCCACGCTGACTCCAAACTAGAGTCTCTTACAGCAAAACGCTCCCCGGTGGGTGACTATGGTTTGCGCCTCGGCAGTTTCTGCATCGACCGGCAACTGTTGGTAGGCTTGCGCCAGGTCGAGCTTTGCAAAAACCTTGCCTCCCCCCAGTGAGTGTAGGAGGTGCTGCACTACTGGGACGGGGTAGGTACTTTGTTGTAAGGCGTAATTTAGGGTGGCCTTATAGTCCCCGCAGATTCTCACCGACCCATCGGGCTTGACTGGGGTGACTATTGGGGTCTCCCACCGGGCGTGATCAATTGTTTGATGAGCTTGTCAATTTGCTCATCGATTTTGGGCCAGAGTGCAAAAGGTACCCGCCATGGTTTTAGGCATATCGGGGGAATGCTGGGGTCTAGGCTGAAGGAAATAGGGGGCCCTCGGTACTTGCCTAGGGTGACGTTGAACACTTCCTGGAAGTCCCGTGCAAGTTGCTCTTCCCAGTCGGCATCTTCGATGTGGTCGACGCCCGTAACTTCAATCCCGAGTGGTGCGAACCACTGTAGTCCCAAAAGGCTGGGGCAGTCTCGGTCCACGATTGTCAGGGGAAGCTTTGCTGTGCGGCCCTTGAAAGTCACTTCGAAATGTCCAGTTCCGACTACTGGTATGCGGTTCCCCTGGTAGTCTTTAAGAATTAATTTCTGGGTTTCCAGAATCACGGGCACCAAACGCTTGATTTCTCGCCAGGCAACCATGGAGAGGTAGGACCTGGAGTCCACCTCCATTTTGCATGGTTTGCCTTCGATGCCCACTTCCATGTATAACTTTTGGGTGTCTGCGCTTGATGAGTGGCCGATGATGACCGTCTGGTGGGTTTCCTCTTTCTGACGGTTTTCGCTGCTTCGTCGTCCCCGTCCGTCTCAGTTCCAGTGATTTTCGGCTTGGCAGTCTCTGGCCCTGGGGCAGGGGTGCCATCTCGTCTCCGGTTGCTGTGATCTCGCCATCAGGGGCTGTAGGCTTTCCTCAGTCAGCAGACTCGGGCGATGTGACCTTTTTTATCGCAGTGTCGGCAGATCGCATCGAAAAACCGGCGCTCCGATCGAGGGTGGTCGCCTCCACACCCGGCACATGTGGGTCCTGACTTACGACTCTGCCAATCCCGCCGATCTCATCCCGTCTGGAGTCGATGGATGTCTTCTTCCTCATCCATGGTGTCAGAGGTGGAGTGGAAGTCGCCATGATGGGTGGTGGTCTCTTGGCGGCTTGCTTCTGGGTGGGCCTCGGTCGCTGGGCCCATCTCGATGGTCGTGGTGTGTTCCCCGGTGTCCGGTCTCCACATTCAATTCGCTGATTTCTGGGTTGCCTCAGCTGTGGTGGCTTCGGCAAGGGCATCGGTGAGGGCGATGTCGCCTTTTGCCATCAGATGGCTTTGGAGGACTGGGTCTCTGAGCTCGAGTACGACACAGTCCCGCAAAGCTTCGTCCATGTCCGAGAACCCGCACATGCCCCATAGGCTCCGTAGATCAGCCATAAAGTCGCTGATGCTCTCACCCGATCTCTGGTCCCACCAGTAGAAATCGTGCCGCCTGATGAGGGTGGGCACGGCGGGGGCATAGTGGTTTCAGAGCAACAGCTCGAGATTGGCCCAGTCCATCTCCTTCACGTCCCCGGGTTTTGCGAGAGCTTTTGCCATCTTGAACACTGCAGGCCCGCAGTGTGTTAAAAAGATGGCTCTTTTCTTCTGCCCGGTTGCATCCTTCAAGTTGCTACTTTCGAGGAACATTAGGAATCGGTCTGTGTACGATTCCCAGTCCTCGGCAGCTGGGTTAAAAGGTGCGGGTGGTGTGATGCTGGCCATCTTGTCAGTCTCGCTTCCTCAGGACACGTGCTTGATGGGGATTAGTCTCGAGATCCCACCCTCATCGCCAGTGTTGTGTCTGTCGCAGAAGGAGACTCGGAGTCAGTTACTTAGTTCAGCTCTTTATTGGATCCCGAGATCGGTTTGGGATTCAAGGGGAAAAACAGCGGCTTTTATTCTCTGGCCGTGGCAGCCACGGCCAATGGCACCGCTTTGAATCTCCCACGATTAGTTTCCACCAATCATGGGGGATTCGCAGCGGGCCAATCAGTGCGGCTCACTCGGACAATCAGATCGCCATGCGCTTTGGTCAATCGGCGCTTGAAAGTATGCTAATGACTGTACAGAACAGGTTGTATCAACACCTTTTTAAAATATACACAATGTTACACATCCCAGTTATGACCATTTTTCTCTTTTTCATACAGTATAGTCCCTAGAAAAAAGAATAAAAACTTGATATTATACAGCATACTTATATCTATTGTATACATGGTTATAGCATCCTTCTCTATATATGTATCATTCTATATATTTTGATTTGCAATTATGTAACTTTGAACTGAATAAACTGTTGTAAGTCAAGGACTACCTGTAGTAACCTGCTGGATTTGACCAACCAAGCTATGCGAAATTGTGTTGGATAGTTTGGCCATGTTGATACTTTAACCTGGTTACTGAACTCCCCCTTTTTTTTTTAAATTTCAGTTCATCACAATTCATAATTAACCCAAATGGACTCACAAAACAAAAGCCCTTAAGCTTAAGGTTTGGGAAAACAGCCACTAGATACTTCCTGATCTAGTTAAACATGTTCTGTGAACAAAGCCACTGTGTTTCTCCTTGAGGTGCAATTAGTTGTTGGCTAATTCAATTTTTGCTGGCTGGGCTGATCCATCTCTCTTTTAATGCAGTGAAGCATATTGTCTGAAAGCATTATCATGTAAAAGCTATACTATTCTCAAAAAGCTACAATTTCAGGGTCACTGAAACCTTAAGGAGTGAAAAAGCTGGAACCAGAGTGCACAGAAGAAGTACTTAGCCTTTGACACCAGTGGAACTTTCTTCTCTAATACTCGGAAGAGCTTGAGTTTCAATGGGACCTACACTAGTGAAAGGAAAAAATATATATCAATTATTCTTTATGTACTGTGACCAGAGAAAAATACCTCAGATTTCACACAGATATACAGGTAGTCAGTGGTGGGATTCAGCTGGTTCACACTGGTTCAAGTGAACTGGTTATTAAATTACCCCACTATCCGGCACTGACTGTGCTGCAATAGAGAAATGGGGAATGGAGCACGCAGCATGAGGAAAGGAGGCTGCTTTCCCTCTTTCTTCTCCCTGCTCCTCCTCTTTCCCTTTTGCCAGCCACTCTGTTTCGCATTTCTCCATTGCAGCACAGTGCAACACCCAGCTAGATGATATATACCTCCCATGACAACCACACTGACTCTGGGCAAATCAGTTGTTAAATTATTTGAATGCCACACTCCAGGTAGTCCTTGATTTACAGCTACATCTGTGGTCATAAATGGAACAATTGTTAAGTGAATGTTGCCCCTTTTTAGGACCTTTCTTGCCATAGTTATTAAGTGAAACTCTGTAGTTGTTAAGTTAATGACACAATTAAGTGAATCTTTCTTCCCTATTGACTTTGCTGGTAAGAAAGTTGCCAAATGTGCTAACATGATCCTAGGACATTGCAACCATCCTCAATATGAATCAGTTGCCAAATGTCTGAATTTTGATCACATGTCCATGGGGAGGCTACAACGGTCATAAGTGTGAAAACAGTCATAAATCACTTTTTTCATTGCTGTTATAACTTCAAACTGTCACTAAACAAACTGTTGTATGTCGAGGATTACCTGTATATGACCTGTAAATGCTGACAAATGTGTGACAGAGTTTGGTTTGAAGGGGAAGTTTAAATATGATATTAGATAAATATGATAATTTCCTACAGAAAACCCTTGTCTTTAATAAGACAGGACTTAAGACAAGACTTTAATCACCTTTTTGACTCTTGCCATATTTGCTGTATAAGCATTCCAAAGGCACACATTTATTCGGCATACTTAATTATCTCAGGAGCCCATATTCTTTTCTAAGCTGTCCCCAGTGCATAACTACAAGTTTTTAATACCACACAAATAGCAGTGCCATGCTTATTAGTTTTACAATAATACTAGTAGTAAGCAAACTTGTCAAATAGGTAAAAATAATAATCTAATTATAAGCTAGTAGGATGGATGATGGCATGAAATAAATATTGATCCCCAAATGTGATTTAAACTAATCCAAGAGTTACTTGGATTAGCAGCATTAAACAGGAAGAATATTTATAAATCTGTTTCTATACAAAGGAGAGAACACCCAAATCTCCAAACCAAGGAAACAATCAGCTAATTTTTAGTTCATCACCAAATTACTGGTGCAGTCTTTCCACCTGATGCATATCTGGCTTTTTGATGACTGCTGGTAAATTGAACTGGACAAATTTATAGATTGCGGTGGATTGAGCTGTTTAGGATGGGAGGGTACCATGTAAATACTGAGGAGTATTTTGTACACTATCACAAAATGGCTGCTACAGCAGACTTTACCTGTCACAAACCAGAAGGCAAAATAGTAAACTTTGTCTACCATCTGTTCTTGCTTCCTAGAGTCTTTACTATTAGCATAACTGCTTATTTCTTCCAAGTTTTGTTCCTCCTCTCTTTCTCTTCCTTCTCTTCGTATTCTATAGATGAGTACGCTTCCATATAAAGTCCTGTGTTGTGGCTATAATCTTATTAATTTCTAAGAATTTTGTGTTCTTGTCAATCAAACAGATCCTTTGTGATTTGCAGAATGGCAACCTTCCATTTGTTTTATTACATATTTGTTTAAACAATCAGATGGGCTAGTAAGGATGCCTGCATGGAATGGAAATGAATTCAGACTGCACACTGACATCCATAGTCACCACTATGCTTACCTTCTATTATGCATAGCCAAATTATATGCTTCTGTTTGACCCTGGCAGAGTCATTACCTTTGTGCCTGCAGCTGCCCTGGGTGTATTCAAAAGAAATGGGTGCTTATGCAAATGAGAGAAGTCTTAATTTTATCTCCTGGTGGGCCTCATTCATATTTTTTTAATAATCCCATAATCTCTTCCAGGATGGAGTCTGGGCAACTGAATGGAGCTAAGTGTTTACTGGCCGGATGCCCTTCCCATTGCCAATGCAGAGTTTTAGTCAGCAGATATATTCTCAATGTGCCCAGAGAGAGAAATATCTGCCTCAACTTAGGATCAAATTCACAGCCTCCTGATTGTGAAGTGAGAGCTCCACTTCTAGGCCTCATTGGTGGCCAAAAAAAATCAGGCCTACAGACTTACAAATACTCTTCAGTGTGGACTTTAATGTTGAGCTTAAAACCAGCCAAACCAGCACCTTAAAGCAAATTCAGAAATAAATTCTCCTGTTCCAAACTGAAGATGTGCGTGTGCTCCCTTGATTTACAAATTGTTTATTGACAATACAAAGGCAGGCAGAGGGACAATTATGCATGCATGTATCTCACTCTGGGCAAGATACAAAAGGGTGAGAACTTGCTTGATAATCCAGAATCAAATGAAGCATGAGTTCGGAGGAGCAGACATAGTCCATGATAGTCCAAGAATCAATTGCCAGGGAGGGCAGCCAGCTAATTCCATGGGGATGAGCTGAGATTTAGGAAGCAAGGATGCAGAAACGAAGACCTGAGATTGGCAAATTGCTCCCACCAAAGGATCAGATGCTGACAGCTGTGTTTGAAAAGGGCAATGTCTCAGTAATGGGCCCTGGCATTTTTGCTTTTTGAGGGTCTGAAAAGAGTGGTTTTACTGGCAACTCCAAAGCTGCCAAGGTGTCCTGAACTAGTTGCTCCACCTACCCTGATGTGTGTGTGTTTTTTTTTATCTGTCAGATCAAGTTGGTTGACAGTCTTGAATAATCAAGCCTTTCTACTCAGTTTTTGATGCTGAGGTTGCAAGCTCCATAATGTCAATTAACAGCTTGAAGTAGCATTCAAAGTAATATGCCAATACAGGGGAAAAAATGTAATGCAATCTGAACCTTTGAGAACAGTGTCATACACAGCATATTGTGGTAATCTAAACTGGATGTAAACAAGGCATGTGGCATGCTGGCACTTTTCCTAGATTGGGTCACATCTGCTTGATTGTTCTAAATTTGTATAAAGTGCACTGGGCAACTGACAGCACTTGTAGAGTATTTCCAGAGTGAATATCTGTCTTGCTTTTTTGGGAAGGTTCCAATTTCATAATAACTCTCCAGATTTGTGTTGCCGATTTCTGCCAGTTCAGGGAGTTACTTAGTGAATAAATTTCAAGTGAGGCTTTAAGTATTCACTTATAAAATCTTTTAGTCACAAGAATGCACATCTCTCTTTTTTTGTACCAGTCACTAGAACATATATCCTTGTTTTGTTCATAAGACTATTTTTTTTTTCCTACGAATATAAGCATTGTAGAAATCTGTCACCTATCCTATTAAGTCAGAATGTGACTTGTTCCTTGCATAGCATGCTGGATGAAACTCACCTTGAGTTATAAAATCATATTTGGTTTAATGTAATGCGCGAATTGGTTGTTTTTGAAAAACCATGACTAAAACTTGTGGCTTATAATATGGTATGATTCTAATTCAGATCATGCATGGTTTGGCATTTCACTGCAAGATTAGCTCAAGTTATAGAGAATGTGCTTCATGTCACATAGATACACCAAAAGGTTTGCTGTGTTAGCAGGAAAGAAAATGTTTTTTAGTGGCCAAATATTGCATACGGTTAGTCCTGGACTTACAATTAAAATTGGGAGCAGAATTTCCATTGCTAAGCAAGGCAATTGTTTTTTGTTTTTTTTGGAAAAAACTTTATTAATTTTACCTTTAAAAAAACAACACAACTGCAAATTATGTACAACAAAAAGACAAACAGGCCTTAGCATAGGCCAAGAGGGAAAGAGAGGAAGGATTGAGAGAGGAAAGAGGGAAGAGTAAGGGAAGGGGAGGGTAGAATAGGGAAAACAATTAAAATAAAACGATATTTTTTGTGACAAGGCAATTGTTAAGGGAGGTCAGACCCAGTTTTATGACCATTTTTCCCACAGTTGTTAAGTGAATCATGCAGTCATTCAGCTTCCCTCATTGCCTTTGCTTGTTGGAAGCTGGATGGGAAGGTTTCAAATGATAATCACGTAACCCTGGGATACTGTAATGGTCATAAATGTATTTGTTAAGTCTGGAGCATGGGTGCGAATAATGGAGACAAGCCGGTAGTAACAGTGAACTTCAAACTCTTTATTTACATGGTGTGACAGCTCAAACTCGATGGCTGCTATAGCCTTCCTTATATAGGCAACTTATTAACTATTCAACCAATAGCAATCCGGGAGCGCTAGCTCCGTTAACCAATGAGAATGGCCTGTTAATGGCCAATCAGATTCTCCTGAACAGACCAATCTGATCTTGCCATTAACAGCCAATCAGAAGTGCAGGGGCAGAACCCTGCACTTGACTTCAAGCTCAAGATAACTTTATTTAACATTTATTCATTCCAACACCCCTTTCCTCAGTTTCTGCTTACGGGGCGCGGTCACATAGTCCTTGAAGTAGGATGGTTGTTTTATTAGTCTTTTTGATTTTCGCTGTGCGCCTGGCATTTGGCTGCACTCTTGTTGAGGTAGGGCATTGTTTGGCGAAAGGGTGCTCTGGTTCAAAGTTCAAAGACAACGTTTCCGTTGTCACCAATATCTTCGGCAACTCCCTGAGGTGAACTCACTCCCATCCCTGGTTCCTGTTCCCGCGTTCCTGTTCCGCTATCATTCCCTTCAAAAAGATTTTCTTCCAGTTGAAATTCTTCTTCCTCTGTATATCCCCCGTCCCCTCAGTTTGGTTATAAGGGAGTTCGGAATTGCCTGACTGCAGCCTTGATCGTAGTTGATCGATATGGCGCTTCCAAAGTCTATCATCAGGGCACTGTACAAGGTAGGATCTTGGGCCAGTTACACGGATTACCGTCGCTTCTACCCACAGCGGATCGCCCGATAAGTTTTTAGAGAATACTAAATCGCCTACCTGGAAGGTACGGCATCGGCCGCTGGATCCGAGTGGTTTTTCCGGTTCGTAGGCTGGGTGTAACCAGTCGAGGTGGGAGCGGAGCTTCTGTCCCATTAGCAGCTCGGCGGGAGTTTTGTTGATGACACTGTGAGGTGTGATGTGCTCTAGAAAGAGGATTCGGTTGATTTTCTCGTCGATGTTGTCAAAGTCTACTTTTTGTAGCATTTTCTTGACAAATTGTACCATGCGCTCAGCCCTACCATTGGCCGCAGGGTGATCAGGCGAAGTGAGCGCATGTCAGATACCGTGGTCAGCCAGGTACTGTTCAAAGGACAGCACAGTAAATTGGGGCCCGTTGTCGGATACCAGAACGTCTGGTAATCCATGGTTGTAAACAGTCTTTCTAGTTTTTGATGACCGATCGGTGGTCGTGTTCCTCATTCGGTGGATTTCGAGCCAATTCGAGTAGGCGTCTACAGTTAACAAGAAGGTGTGGCCTTTGGTCGGCCCAGCAAAATCTAGATGGATATGGGACCAGGGTCCCCGTGGTGTCTCCCATTCGGTTGGGATTGCCTTTGGTGGAGCATTGCTTACTTCATGGCATCTCTGGCAAGTTTTGACCCACGATTCGATTTGTCTGTCGATGCCTGGCCACCACACATAGCTTCGTGTGAGGGCCTTCATGCGCACGATGCCAGGGTGGCCATCGTGCAAGGTTCTTAATAGTGCCTGTTGGAGTCGTTCTGGGATAACGACTCTATCGCCCCAGATGATACGGCCCTTTTGAGAAAACAACTCTGTTTGACGACTGGTGCGGTCGTCTGGTACTTGGTCCAATGGCCATCCGCATTCTACCCACGTGAGGACTCGTGCTAAGATGGGGTCACATTTTGTTTCTCTCGCGATATCACGGACAGTTAATGTCAGCGTATGAAGTATCTCGATATGCAACGTTGTCATCATTGGCATGCGATCGTTGATGGTCTCTGGAAGCGGTGCATGGCTCAATGCGTCGGCATGGGGAATAGCTTTACCGGGGCGGTATTGTAGCAGATAATTATAGGCAGCTAAGAATTCTGACCAACGGGTCATCCTGGGAGATAGTATGTAGGGGGTCGGCTTATCCGCAGCGATTATCCCCAGCAAAGGTTTGTGGTCACTCACTATAGTAAAAGCCCGGCCGTACACATACTCATGAAATCTTTTAACAGCCGATACAATTGCCAGGGCTTCTTTATCAATCTGGCTATAATTTCGCTCGGTTTTCGAGAGTGTTTTTGAAAAATAAGCAACAGGGGCTTCGCTACCATTAGGCAATATATGGCTCAAAATGGCGCCCACTCCAAAAGGCGATGCATCACATGTGATATTTAACGGTAAGGTTTCTTTGTGCTCATTAGTACAGCATCAGAAGTCAGTAGCTTTTTTACATTACGGAATGCCTGCTATTCTCTATGACCCCATACCCAATTTGCTTTTTTGTCCAGCAGGCGATGTAACGGTTCAGCAACAGTCACCTTGTGCGGCAAGAATACTTTATAGAAATTGATGAGGCCTAGAAACGCCTGGAGGTCGGCCTTATTCCGGGGTCTAGGAGCGTTTTTTTATTGCTCTCAATTTGCTATTGGTACGATGAATAACCTGACTGTCAATTAAGTACCCTAAAAATTCAACACGATCTGTGCACAGCTTGCACTTATTTTTCTTCACCTTAAGGCCTGCTTCTTGGAATTTTTGGAGAACCAGTCTTAAACGATCCCATAAAATTTTTGGAGTGGGGGCAGCAATTAACACATTGTCAAAGTAGGGGACAATGCCTTTGATCCCCTGCAAGAGTCTCTCCATTAGGCTCTGAAAGATCCCCGGGGCTACACTGACTCCGAATTGGAGCCGCGTACATTTAAAGGCACCTCGGTGCGTTACAATTGTCTGTGCCTGTGCCATTTTTTCATCAACCGGCAGTTGCTGATAAGCCTGAGCTAAGTCTAGTTTAGCGAAGATTTTTCCGCCCCCCAGGGAATGGAGGAGGTGTTGCACCACCGGCACCGGATATGGATTTTGTTGCAGGGCGTGGTTCAGGTTGGCTTGGTAGTCCCCACAAATTCTAATTGAGCCATCCGGCTTAATTGGTGTCACAATTGGGGTTTCCCAGGGAGAGTGATCGGTTGGCTTTAACACTCCTTGGGCTATCAACTTATCAAGCTGTTCGTCGATTTTTGGCTTTAGTGTGAACGGAACTCGACGAGGCTTAAGGCGGATGGGAGCTATTTTTGGATTAAGGCTAAAGGATATCGGGGTCCTCTTGTACTCGCCTAGCTTTTCTGCAAAGATGTCCTTGAATTCGTGGGCGAGGTCCTCCTCCCAGTTACTGCCGCCGATTTGGTTAATGCCTGCCACTTCAATGCCGAGTGGTGCGAACCATTGCAGGCCTAACAGGCTGGGCCGGTCCTTGTCAATCACCATCAGGGGTAAGTACACTGTGCGGTTCTTGAACAAAACCCGGACTCGACTGGATCCTACGACTGGGATCCGGTTCCCCTGGTAATCTTTTAGCACGAGCCTTTGGAATTGAAGGTCTTGGCACCAGATAGTAGGGATGAGTTGCTTGAGGGTCTTCCAGGAGACCATTGAAAGAAACGATCCCGAGTCAACTTCCATTTGGCAAGGGTGATTTTGGATGGCTACTTTAACTCGAATTTTCTTGGCATCCAATGAAGAGGCGTGGCCAATAGTGATTGTTTGGTGAGCCTCTTCTCGCCTCGTTAGGCGATTCATGGGTCAGTTTCTGTAGGAGTGGTTTGCTGGTTCTCGCCTTACAGGACGGTTTCCTGTCGATTGGTGAAAATTGGCCCCCTTCGAGGTCTGGCTGGGTCCTAGGAGACTTCTGCAGACCTGTCCGATATGGCCTCGTTTCCCGCACTCATGGCAGAGCACGTCACGGAATTTGCAATCGGAGCGGTAATGGTTGGCCCCGCAGCCAGTGCACGGGTGCTGGGACTTTGGGTAACAGTCCCGATCGGACCACAGTCGATGGACCTCTTCTTTGTCGCTGTCTGACGATGAAGAGAGGTCCTCATGGTGGGCCATCGGAAGCTGTCCTTCAGACTTAGGTGAAAGTTCGCAGGCTGGTTGGTGTGTTGGAGTGCGATTTCGGCGTAGTTGGGCAGCCAACTTCTTGGTCGCTTCTGCTGCCATAGCCTCAGCGATGGCATCGGTAAGGCTAATGTCGCCCTTATTTTTCTCTGCACGTTTAGCGCATCTAATCCTAGAACTACTCGGTCTCTCAAAGCCTCTTCTAGGTCGGCGAAATCACAGAGGCCTCCCAAGTTTCAAAGGTCCGCAACAAAATCGGCAATGTTTTCTCCTTTCCACTGGTTTCTTTGGTAGAACTCATGCCCTCTTACGAGTGTTGGAACGGTCGGTGCATAATGGGCCCTTAGTAGTGTTTCGAGCCCAGTCCATGGCCTTCACTTCAGCCGGTTTTGCTAGTGCCTTGGCCATCTTGAATACGGTCAGCCCGCAATGCGTCAGGAATACCGCCTGTTTCTTCCCGGTTGTGGCATCCTTCAGATTATTCGTTTCCAAGAACATTTGGAAACAGTCCATGTAGGACTCCCAGTCCTCTTGCACTGGGTCGAACGGAGCGGGTGGTACTACACCGCCGGACATGGTTCCGCCGTTGTGCGTTTCAGCCACGTGCTCGGTTGGCTTCTTCGTTGTTTAGTCAGTTCTGACGTCTCCACATCCCATCCTCGTCGCCAGTGTTAAGTCTGGAGCATGGGTGCGAATAATGGAGATGAGCCGGTAGTAACAGTGAACTTCAAACTCTTTATTTACATGGTGTGAAAGCTCAAACTCGATGGCTGTTATAGCCTTCCTTATATAGGCAACTTATTAACTATTCAACCAATAGCAATCCGGGAGCACTAGCTCCATTAACCAATGAGAATGGCCTATTAATGGCCAATCAGATTCTCCTGAACGGACCAATCTGATCTTGCCATTAACAGCCAATCAGAAGTGCAGGGGCAGAACCCTGCACTTGACTTCAAGCTCAAGGTAACTTTATTTAATATTTATTCATTCACAACAGTATTCTGGTTATTAAGCATGAGAATTTTAATCACATGACTGTGGGGATGCAGTGACAGGAGTGTGTCAGGTTGGCCCATCCAAGCACTTAGAAAAGAAAGACCCTCAACTTCATGATAGAGGTGAAAAGTTCATTTTTACTAAGTTCAAGAGGTTACGGCATAAGCAAAGCTGGATCTGAATATTCCCAAGCAAAGCCCATAGTTTTCCCTCTTCCCTGCCCCTTATCAGTCCCTCAGTGTCCAATCGCATTTGAGACAGATGTTTTGGGAACATTCTTGAGGTTTGGCACCTCTGTGATGTAATTTCACATTCCACTCTCACGGCTCCATCCTTGATCGGCTGGTTTATTCCAGATTGACACCTCTGATTCCTGTCACCCTGTCATCCCTCCTGCTGCTTACTTTCTCTCTTGTCTGGTCTCCTTCCTTCCCCTTTCTAGTTTTATGACAGGATGCCAGCAAAATGTTGCAACTTTGTCTGGTTGATGAGTGAATAGTTGTCAGTCATGGATTACTTCTAGAAAGACCCACATAGAATGGAGCCTGAAAACTTGCTAAAACCTGCTGTTCTGCTTAGCAAAGCTCTTTCAGATGTCTAAATTATTTCCACGAGGTTTAATACATTCAGCTATAGATGTTCAGTGGTCGTAAGTGGCTGGAACTTGCAGTCAGATATATTTAAAGAGTGACTTCAGCTTTTCTGCCAAAGAGGAGACTCAGCTCATTCTCTGAGAGAATGAGAGGTGCCTATAAACTTTAGAAACATGTTTTTCCTCTCTTTATTAAAAAAATTGCTTCAAGTTAATGACATCACATTATCTCCTGAAAAAAGGTGAAGGTGCTTTCTTTTTGAAAAGAAACCAAACATTTTCCAGATTGGGGTATCCATGGAAACAGCAGAGCATTTTTGTGAAAGATGGCCACATGGGATAGGATACATGCCAGTGGGAGTGATCATGGCAACAGCACTGTGGATGGGTGGGAGGGGGGGACTGATTAGGTAAGGAAGAAAATGAGGGATAAAGTAAAATAAAATAAAACAAATCACTGGCTAGAATAGCAATCGGCCATTTTGCAAAGGATATGCTTTGTGCCTGGCTCAGCCTGAGAGGTTGCATAATAAAAAGAAAAGAACTTTACCCACATCCTGTAAAGGGTCTCACTCTAGCTTTTGAATGCACAGATTTATTAATGGTTGCTGCATTAATGTATTAATGGTTGCTGCAATTCTGGTGGGAAGTTTATTGACATAGATGTTTGTTTTGCAAGCATGAAATATATAATTTTAGTTGCTGAACATTCACTCCCAGAAAGACAGGAGGAATAAATCATTTCTATTGCACTCCAGCTCTATTTTCACTTAATGCAGGCAGTGCTATAGGGAAGTTACCTTGCATGTATCTAGCACTTGAGTTTATAAAAATTAGATAGATCAAAACAAATTGGTCCATGTCCTTCAGATATTGTTTAAATAGTTCATGGACAAAGTTCCTGAGCTAAGTTGACAACACTAAAAGTTAATTCAAGAATGTTTGCACAAGTAGCCATTAAGTGTGGCATATACGAAGGTAATGCACTATCCCCATTGCTGTTCTGCATAGATAATCAGCCAGATAAACACAAGGATTGAAGATCAAGGTAGAACTACAATCAGCCTCCTTATCTACATAGTTGACATCAAGCTATATACTAAGTGGTGGTATCCTACCGGTTCGGCCTGGTTCAACCAAACCAGTAGCTTCGAGGATCATCTGTGAGTGAACTGGTTTGCTCTGATGATCAGCTGCTGGACCCTCCTGCCTGCCCTGGCTCTATACTGATCTTTATTTCCTAGTTTTGAACCTCAGCTGCTTTGTGTGGCACAGCAGATTGCCACTTGTCAGCTTTTGAAGACACAGGGAGAGTTCAGGATTGCAGGAGAAGGTCAGTAACAAACCCTCTGCATGCGTATAAAGCACGCCCATCAAGCCACACCCACAGAACCAGTGGTTAAAAAAAAAATTGAAATCCACCACTGATTGAGACACATCAACTTGCTGATCCACTTAAAATGGATTTAGAATGAGGACATTAGGGTCTCAGTCAGAATGGAGAAATGTGGTTGGATGTAAAAATGGGAAGGTAATTAAAGCTGATGGCGTGGAACTACCAATAGGCCCATATAGCAAAGATACCAACTAACAACCTTGGTGTCCCATGGTCACATGAGAATCCTGATCAGGCGGTAAGGAAAACAGCATGATTCCAAATACCACCAAAGGATAAGCCAGGTTTTGAAATGTCATCTCAATGGGAAGAGCAAGATCTATGCCATCAACATGTACTCCTTGCTAATAATCAGATACTCTATCAATGAAGTGAGCGGGCCAGAGAAGTACATGGAGGTTGCCATTGTGAAGACCCAGAAACTTCTTAGGATATATAAAAGGCTCCACCTGAAGTTTAATATCCAGAAGCTGTACACACCAGAAAGAGGGAGGATTGGGTCTGATGAGTGTCAAAGTCCTGGACCAATCCCACAGCATCCCAGAGTAGATAGGGCCGTGAGCTTCTAGAGTGTTCTAGAATGTCCAACCTTGGCAATTTTAAAGCATGCTGGCTTGGGAATTCTGAGAGTTGAAGTCCACAAGTCTTAAAAGTTGCCATGGTTGGATACATGTGTTCCATAACAAGAGCCTTTACATACCTGCAATCCATTCATTTGTCCAATATCCCTTTAAAGCAGGGGTGTCAAACTCAAGGCCAGGGGCCAGATCCAGTCCATGGTTGCTTAGATCTAGCCTGTGGGGCTATCCTGGAAACAGAGAAGGACTGGCCTGAAGTGCCTCTGCCAGTGAAAATGGAGCTTGGGAGGGCCGTATGCAGCCCTTCCTAGCTCTGTTTTCGCTGGCAGAGGGTTGCAGGAGGCTGTTGCAGCCAAAAACGTAGCTCAGGAGTCCATTTTCTCTGGCAGAATGCTTGGGCCACCCCAAGTGCTCTGATTACAAATTATGTAGAGCTGGCCATGCCCATCCTGGCCATGTCTACTCTGGCCTCCCAAGGTTAAACACAACCCTGATGTGGCCCTCAATGAAATTGAGTTTTACCCCCTTGCTTTAAAGCCTTCCCAGTTAATTTTCATCAACATATTTTATGGTAATGATTTCTACAGATTAATTATGTCACAGAAGATTTTTCTAAATATCTTTTGAATCATCTTCACTGGATGCTGATTGCATGCAGTGACCATAACTATGTTACAGTTCCTAGATAAGAACACGCTCTAGTTTCATATAAGGATGTTACAGTGATGGGATTTTTAAAAATATATATTTTCTTTTTTAAAAAAATTTTTTTTATTGATTTTACAATTAAAACAAACCAGCAACACATACATAAATGAAAGAGAGAAAAAGAAGAAAAGGAGAAGAAAATAGAAAGAAAAAAATAGAAAACAATTAAAAACATTCTCATCTTCAACAGTTTGTAAGACCTCTTTTTTATCCTTATTTGATGCCATATACACACACCTAATCCTTACATATATCTGTGTATCACTACTATGGATTTATCCTATCCTCTTTTGCCTTTTAGTGTGAAGTCTATCTTTGGTCTATCCATTTGTACCAGCAGTTCCAGCTGTTGTAGTATATTGAAGTGTCTTCGTTTTTTAATGCCAAAGTTAATTTGTCCATTTCTGCACAACTTGAAATTTTTTGAATGATCATGTCCTCTGATGGAACATGAGGCTGCTTCCAACATTGTGCAAAAGCCAATCTGGCCACTGTCAAAATGTGTATTATTATATATTTCACTTTTTTTGATATTTGTTTATCAAAGATCCCTAACAGAAAGGACTCTGGTTTGAATTTGATCTGTTCTCTTGTCATTTCTTCCAGCCAATTTCTAATTTTCTGCCAATATTTTTGAGCTTCTGTACAGGACTACCACATATGGAAAAAAGTCCCCCCCCTTTTTTTTTTGCATTTCCAGCAACTCAGACTCATATTAGGGTGCATCTTCGCTAATCTCGAAGGAGGAAGGTGCCATCTTTTAGGCGTTTTCTTTGTATGCTACCAATTTTGTAATTTTATTATTTCTATCCCAGACCTTTTCCCATTCTGTTATGATGATGCTACGTCCTATATTCCTACTCCAGGCTATCATGTTCCCTTTTACAATTTCTTCTTCTAATTCTATTTCTAATAAATAATTATAAAATTTTGTTATATATATATATATATTGCCTGATCTTAATAAAATTTTATCTAATTGCTGGAGTTTATTGTTAATTCCAAATTCTTTCTTGTCCTGTTTATATCTACTTTGAATTTGAAGATATGCCCACTGATCAATTTTTAGTCTCCCCTCTTGAAGTTCTTGCCATGATTTCAAATTTCCTTGTGTATCCAATAGATCCTTATACTTAATCATTTTAGTGATATCCAGATTATTTGGGTGAATCATCGCCTCCATTGTTGAAATCCAAATTGGTATTTTTAAATTGTATTTTTTCCATATTTTCTTCCAATTAGTTAATAATGAATCTCTGATTAGGTGTCTGTGAAAATATTTCTGGCTAGTTTTCCCTACATCCCATAAAAAAGCATGCCACCCCCTTTGCAAGTCATGGCCTTCTAAGAATAATATTCTCTTATTGATTGAATTCACCCATTCCTTCAATCATACTAAAGAGGCTGCACTATAATACAACTCCCAATTTGGAAGTGCCAGCCCTCCCCTGCTCTTCATATCCTGCATTGCCTTTAAATTTATTCTAGGTGGCAAGGCAAGGACGAACAGAGGTGCAGAATCCCGTCTGGTTTCAGTTAATCTATTTTTGTGGTTGGCGTGATCCTTTGAGGTGCATGAGTCCTGGAGACATTCGTGCTGGCATGGGGGAGACTGGGGTTGCAGTGTGGGGAAGGCAACCCCCCTGCAGCAAAGAGGAGCCCTCCAGAGCTCAACAAACAAATCTCTGAAGAACCAACCCCAGGCGCTCCCTTAGTATTTCTTGAGTCGGAGCAGCAATTAACACATCATCAAAATAGGGGACAACACCTTTTATCCCTTGTAATAGTCTTTCTATCAAACTTTGAAAGATTCCTGGGGCCACGCTTACTCCGAATTGGAGTTGGTTACATTTAAACGCACCTTGGTGCGTAATGATCGTTTGGGCCTCTGCTGTTTTTCTGTCTACAGGCAGTTGTTGGTATGCCTGGGCTAGATCTAGTTTAGCGAAGACTTTTCCGCCCCCCAGGGAATGGAGAAGGTGTTGCACCATCGGTACCGGGTAAGCGTTTTGCTGCAGGGCGTGATTCAGGGTGGCTCAGTAGTCCCCACAAATTCTTAACGATCCATCCAGCTTGATGGGGGTCACGATTGGGGTTTCCCAGGGAGAATGGTCGGTTTCTTCTAACACCCCCTGGGGTATTAATTTATCAAGCTGCTCATCAATCTTTGGTTTAAGGGCGAATGGGACTTGACGAGGCTTAAGGCGGATGGGAGCTATTTTGGGGTTGAGGTTAAATAATATCGGGGTCCCCTTGTACTCGCCTAGTTTGTCTGCAAAGACGTCCTGGAATTCTTGGATGAGAGCCTCTTCCCAGTCGTTGCTGCTGGTTTGGTGAATGCCGGCCACTTCAATTCCAAGTGGAGCGAACCATTGGAGGCCTAACAAACTAGGCCGATCCCTGTCGACTACAGTCAAGGGTAGAGATGCAGTATGATTTTTAAAGGAGACATGGACTTGGCTGGATCCAATGACTGGAATTCGATTTCCTTGATAATCTTTCAGTATGATTCTTTGGAATCGGAGGTCTTGTCGCCGGACAGTAGGGATGAGTTGCTTGAGGGTCTTCCAGGAAACCATCGAGAGGGACAATCCTGAATTGACTTCCATCATACAAGGCTGGTTTTCGATGGCCACCTTCACCCAGATCTTCTCGGCGTCCAGTGATGAGGCGTGACCAATCGTAATACTTTGGTGTGCTTCTTCTCGCTTCGTTGAGTGGTTTAGGGGTCTGTTTCTGTAGGAGTGGTTGTTCCATTGGTGGTTCAAGGGTTCTCGCTTTGCAGGATGGCTTCCTGTAGATTGGCGGTAGTTAGCCCCCCTCGGGTTTTGGCTGGGTCCTTGCTTGCTTCACCCGTCCGATGTAGCCTCTTTTCCCGCACACATGGCAGAGCACGTCGAGGAATTTGCAGTCTGATCGGGGGTGGTTTGCCCCACAACCAGCACATTGGTACTGCGATTTCTGGCGTTGGTCTCGTTCAGACCGGAGCCGGTTGATCTCTTTTTCATCGCTTTCTGATGACGATTCGAGGTCCTCGTGGTGGGCTGTCGTTGCCGGTTCTTCTAAGTGAGGTAAAACTTCGCTGGCGAGTTGGTGAAGTGGAGCATGGGTGCAGCACATTCGAGCAGCCGACTTCCTGGTTGCTTCTGCTGCAGTAGCGTCAGCGATGGCATCTTTAAGGCTAATGTCGCCTTTTGCTTTCAGCTTACTCTGCGTGCCTGGTGCATCTAATCCCAGAACTATTCTGTCTCTCAGGGCTTCTTCAAGGTCGGTAAACCTGCATAGGCCTCCTAAATTCCAGAGATCCGCTATGAAATCTGCAACGCTTTTGCCCTTCCACTGATCTCTCTGGTAAAATTCATGCCTTCTAACGAGCGTTAGTACGGTCGGTGCATAGTGGGCCCTTAGCAGGGGTTCGAGGATGTCCCAGTCCATGGACTTCACTTCTGCCGGTTTTGCTAGTGCCTTGGCCATCTTGAATATGGTTGGCCTGCAATGAGTTTGGAATACCACCCGTTTCTTTCCGGTAGTGGCATCCTTCAAATTGTTGGTCTCCAGAAACATCTGGAAGCGATCCATATATGAGTCCCAGTCTTCTTGTGCCGGGTCGAATGGAGCGGGTGGTATGACGCTGCCGGACATGGTTCCACTGTTGGTGCGTTTGAGCCACGTGCTCTGTTATCGTTCTGTAGTGTTCAGTCAGCTCTGACATCTCCACATCCCACCCTCGTCGCCAGTGTTATGTTCGGTGCGTGGCGCAAGAAGCGGAGACGAGTCGATGAACAGTGAACTTCAACTCTTTATTTAACATGGTGCAACAGTTCTGAAAACGGCCTCAATAGCCCCCTTTATATAGGCAAGCTCTTGGGTATTTAGCCAATGAAAACACAGGAACGCTAGCTCTTTTAACCAATGAGAAAGGCTCGTTAATAGCCAATCAGATTCTCCTGAATGGACCAATCCGATATCGCTATTATCTGCCAATCAGAAGTGCAGGGCCAGAACCCTGCACTTTGCTTTAAGGTTTCAACAAGCTTTATTCAAACACTTTTATTAATTCACAACAGTAACAATATAACTGATATAAACCACTTAACAGCCCTTTAGGGAGCATACTGATCTAATTCAGGTGGTGGTTCCATCTGAAGAAAATCAGGAAAATTGAACTTCGGAAAGATAAGACAAAAAGTAAAAAGTGGAATTTTACCTAATTAATGGGCACAATCCAATTCAGATAATATGGAAGGGTAGGGAAAAACCCAAGAAAAGATGGACATTAAATACTCAGTTATTAAGAGAAAAAGAATACACCAACAAACTCAAGGAAAAATTAAATTATTTCTTAAAGGAAAATTATAATGGAGCAACTCCGAAACAAAACATTTGGGATACAATGAAGGCAGTAATAAGAGATATAACAATCTCTTATAATGCCAAGAGAAATAAGGAAAAATATGCCCAGCAAAACAAATTACAACAAAAAAATTAAAGAATTAGAAACTCAATTACAGAGTACCCCAAAGGATTCAAAATTGCAAAATCAGATAATAATAATTAAACATAAACTGAATTTAATTGAACAAGAGAGAATGATTATAAATTTGAATACAACTAAACAAACTTATTTTGAGCTTGCTAATAAGACAGGGAGATGGCTATCATATAGACTAAAAAAAAGGAAAGAAAAGAGATTGATATAACAGCTAATAGATGGAAAGGGGGATATGCAGCAGGAGACAGAACAGCAAAAAGAAATTGCCCATAAGTATTTTGAAGAGTTATATAAAAAGGAAGAAGTTAACAAAGATAGAATAAGAAACTATTTAGTTGAAGTGAAGGAGAAAGCAATTGGGGAAGAAATGGAAAAATTATTAAACAAAGACATTGCTTGGTTTGAATTGAAATCAGCAATAGAGAACCAGAAAAAACAATAAATCCCCGGGACCAGATGGAATTCCAGGGGAGCTGTACAAGGCAATAGTAGAACAAATAAGACCTCTTATGGTGGAAGTTTTTAATGACATCTTATTGGCAGCCAGGATGCCGGACTCATGGAGGGGGCCATTGATTTCGCTGATCCTGAAGGAGGATTCGGATCCCCGATATATACATAATTATAGGCCAATTTCACTGTTAAATACTGATTACAAAATATTCACTTCTATTATAGCAAGTAGACTAAAAAGAATGTTAAATGAGCATATATATAAAGATCAAAATGGATTTCTCCCGACCAGACAAATCAGGAACAACTTAAGAATAGTACTAGATGTCTTAGAATTTTACAAAGCCCACCCCAAAAAACAAATTGCACTTATGTTTTTAGATGCAGAGAAGGCCTTTGATAATTTAAATTGGCAATTTTTAATCCAAAAAAATTATAATATGAATTTAGGCACCAAATTTGAAAATATTATAACAACCATTTATGATATACAACAGGCTAATATTATATTAAACGGGGAATATACCCGCCCAATAAAAATAGAAAAAGGAGTCAGACAGGGCAGCCAACTCTCACCCCTACTCTTCGTATTATCATTAGAAGCATTACTAATGCGAATTAGACAGAACCCAGACATAAAAGGATTAAAGGTTAAGAAAGAAGAATATAAGTTGCAAGCATTTGTGTATGATATGATTTTTTTCATTGAGGAACCAATAGAAAGAGAACAAAATTGATGAATGCATTAGAACAATTTGGAGTAATAGCAGGATTTAAAATTAATAGGAAGAAAACAAAATTAATGACTAAAATTTAACAGAAAAACAGAAAATAGAACTAGAAGAAGTTATGGGAATACAAGTGATAAAGAAAATATTTAGGGATATGGTTGACAGCACATTGTAAGACACTTAAGGAAAATAATTATGATAAATTGATGCAACAGGTAAAGAAGGATTTAGAAACATGGGGCAAGCTGCAACTTTCATTATTAGGCAGGATTGCTGCTATTAAAATGAATATTCTTCCAAAATTCCTATATATATTTCAGACAATCTTAATCCAAGTACACAAAAAAAATTTTGAAGAATAAAATAACTGTAAAATTTATCTGGCCAGGGAAAAAAATACATATTTTCAATCACTTTTGTAATGATCCCTAGCATGGAAATGGTATTTTTCACATCTGCCATACACTGAATTAATATCTTCATTGAACTACCCACTATATCCCCAAGATCTTTTTCTTGGTTAAGTAGCTTAAATCCCTTCAGGATATATGTGAAGTTTGCGTTTTCTGCTCAGTGTGCATTACTTCACATTTATTTAAACTGAATTGCTTTTTGGTTGAACATTCACTGAGTTTAAAGAGATACTTTTAGAGCTCTTCACAGTCACGCTTGCTCTTTGCAATTCTGAATGGTTAGCATCAACTGCAAATGTGGCTGGTTCACTTGCTTATCTCTTTAGTCAAGATTGTTCATTAACAAAAGAAAAAGCACTGGTTTCAACCCAGAACCATTTTTTACTTCCCAATACTATCAATGTTATTCTTACTCTTTTCTTCTGATTACAAGAGAGACATATCATACGATATTTTGCTGTTCAATTCCCTCTGAATTTCATATGAGTACCATTTATGTTTGGGACACAATGACTCAGCAGTTAAAGATGCTGATCTTGTCAGTTAGAAAGCTGACAGCCTGGGTTTGAGATCTGAGCACCATGCAATGGGTGAGCTCTCGATTCTTGCTCCAACTCCTGTGCAGCTAGTAGTTCAAAAGCATGCAAATGTGAGTAGATAAATAGATACCACTTTGGTGGGAAAGTAACAGCTTTCTATGCACCTCTGGCATATAATCATGCTGGCCACATGACCATGGAAAATGTCTTCAGATAGCATGGGCTCCCTTGGCGGAGATGAGCACTACACCCTAGAGTTAGACACAACTAGACAGAGAAACTTTTACCTTTTTACTATTTATATTATGAAATGTTTCCTTGCATCTTCTCACTAAAAGTTAGCAGAATAAATATTTTTAAAAGTTATTCAGTTTTTTTAATAGATTTTATGTTATTCTGCAGCTCATAAATCAAATATATTATCGGTGCATGTTCTCTATTTGGATGCATTTGAAGGATTGAATGGATAGGTTCAATTTCCCATCATTTATTCTTTCTTCTTCTTCTTTTGGTCCTGCACTCATGAAATGTGTGCTGTAGCAATGTACTTGTAGCAATGTAACTCTTGGATAAATTGACTGATTTATTTCATCCTGCAAATATCACTTGATAAGGTGTCCAAGGAAATCCTGATAAACTATTCCAAGTCAGCTTTCTTTTCCTTAATGAATAGACCTTAATCCTTCTTGCTGATGTTTGGAATTGTTTTTACGAAACCTCAAGCAGGTTTCTAGATGTTGCTTCTTAAACATTCTCTGTGATACTTGGGCTTGCTTTCTATCTGATAACCTCTTCCCCCACTTTCATATTAAAGGAGATTATCCTCAAAGAGTTGTGGAAGTTTAGATAAACATGAGAAATTGACAGCTAACACAGAGATAATTCTCTTTCAAGGGATTTGATCTCCTTACAGAGAGTAGCATCCAACAGTTTTTGGTAAATTTTGATTGCAAAATGTGCATTCTTTATTAGCGGCAAAATGCAAACCAGGAGAGTTGAAATTCAAGTGTGCTTGTATGACTCACTGAAGAGATACCAATTACTTTGCAAACAAATTCACATTGCAGAATGAGCTTTCACTGCAGTTTCAAACAACAGAGCAGTGTATTCTCTTCCACTTACAAAGATTAGGAGACAAAATAACCTAAGCATTATTATATTATATATCACTTAACTGATATAAATTATGCACACTTTCATTATTTATTTGCATAATTTATTCTGCTGTGACTTGAAAAGGGAAAGAACTTCTGCGGTCTAACTATTCTGCTCTGTTTCTTTTTAACTTCGAGTTGCATATGATAGCACTTTCAAAAATTAATGCTTATATACAGAACTCAAGGAATTAGAAGCTTGTGTTGTATATGTTTGAGAAGCAAAGGACCTTAGAACTGTCTAGTAAGTAGTCCATATTTTAATTAGATATTCAGTTCAGAAACCTTCTTCCCTTGTGTTGATTTTCGGGTGGAAAAAGATGATTCATCCAGATTTCTTCCTGATTATTGGACATTATTCAGGATCCTAACAGCATTACCCTTCCATTATCTTAAAAAAAAGCACATATGAATGTTAGGATTTTTTTTTTTATGAAAGGAGTATGGCATTTGTTATAACAGATAACAGAGTTGGAAGGAACCTTGTAAGTCATCTAGTCCAACCCCCTGCCCAAATGGGAGACCCTACACCATTTCTGACAAATGGCAGTCCAATCTCTTCTTGAAAGCCTCGAGTGATGATGCTCCCACAACTTCCGAGGGCAACCTGTTCCATTGGTTGATTGTTTTCACTGTCAAAAAGTTTCTCCTTATTTCCAGTTTAAATCTCTCCTTGTTCAGTTTCCATCCATTATTCCTTGTCTGGCCTACAGGCGCTTTAGAAAATAGCTTGACCCCTTCCTCCCTGTGGCAGCCCCTCAAATATTACAAGACTGCTAACATGTCTCCCCTGGTCCTTCTCTTCACTGGACTAGCCAAGCCCAGTTCCTGTTGTTTTAGCGGTTCGTTGTATGTTTTAGCCTCCAGTCCCCTAATCATCCTGGTTGCTCTCCTCTGTTCTTTTTCTAGAGTCTCAACATCTTTTTTATAATGTAGTGAACAAAACTGGATGCAGTACTCAAGGTGTGGTCTTACTAAAGGCTTTATAGAGTGGTATTAGGACTTCCCTTGATCTTGATTGTATCCCTCTGTTAATACAATTTAGGATTGCATTAGCTTTTCTGGCTGCTGCTGCACAATGCTGGCTCATATTTAGCTGGTTGTCCACTAGGACTCTCACAGTTACTGCAATTGAGCCTGTTAGATGGTTGGAACATCCTATGGAAAAGAAACAAGCTCCATTTTCTAAATTGATTGATGCTGGGAGGGGTTCAAATTATTTATCTTTTATACTTAGCTTTCAAAAGTACCTGCATCATTTTTGCTTTTTAATCAGATTTTATAAGGAAGTAAATCACTGCTCAGGGAAGAAATGTGCAGAATTTTGTGGAAATGATGTGTTTTAATTATCATTCCATAAAGAAAGTTCCTATAATTTTCTTTCTGTTTGTTTGGATGGGAAAATTGCAATGAAATTGAATCTTACTGGAAGAAATACTTGTGACCAGTGGTGGGATTCAGCCAGTTCTCACCACTTTGGAAGAACCAGTTGTTAACTTTCTGAGCAGTTTGGTGAACTGGTTGCTGGAAGAAATCTTGAAGGCAGAGATCCAGTTGATAAATTATTATTTGCCTGTGACAAATTACAATCAGTGGTTGAAGGGTTTTTTATGAACAGGATTGTTGCTGGACTATTCACGCTATCTTCTAAATGGTGTGAAAAATGCAAGAAATTAGTTTACTCATCTTTTATCTAAACAAAAAAGTATGTATCACCCAAGCCAGTCAGACAGATAAGATTGCCATGAAACATTACTCCTAAGAATAAGTGATGGAAATCAGTGTGGTATGTAAATGGTTCAAGTAACATTCTCATAGTCTTTTTATCAATGCTCTCAGTCTACTGTGCTTGAAGTAACATGATATCTAACTTAAAGCATCATCCCGAACCAAAGATTGATAGGTGGTGTGCTTCATGGGGCCGGTGGCGTCCTTCAGATCGCTGCACTCGAGGAACATGCGGAATCGGTCGGAGTACGATTCCCAGTCCTCGGTGGCGGGGTTGAAGGGTGCGGGGGGTGCGATTTTCGCCATTGTGGAGATTCGTCTGGCTTCCATCAGACACGTGGTTCAGTTCAGGGTCTGGATCCCACCTCGTCACCAGTGTTGTATCCTCGGAAATGATGCCAGGAGTCGGTGACTTCAAATCATGCTCTTTTATTAGTGTAGGAACTGAACTGGTGCTATAGAAAAGGTTCGTGGCTTTTATTCCTTTAGCCGCAGCGGCCGCGGCCAATGGCACCGCTTTGAATCTCCCACGATTCGAATAGACCAATCGCGGGAGATTCTTAGCGAGCCAATCGGCGCGGCTCACCTAACCAATCAGAGTGCCCCGCGCTTTGGCCAATCAAAGTGCGGGGATCTCAAGAATGCTAATGAGGGGACAGAACAGGTAGATTTATCAGATACTGTTGAGGTAGTTCGCCATTAGGAGAATGAGTGCATACAGGGAGGCGTATTTGAGAGTAGTGTTTGAATGATACACATACAGCACACAGATACACTGTACAGTAAATGTTTTACTTCCCATAAAGGTTTAAGCAAAGTTCAAAACAAGCAGTCCAAAGTCATTCACAGGTAAGGCTATCAGTGTACAGTCCAGGGATAATCCAATAACAAAGTCCAGTGTCAAAAACAGACTTACATCAAATCCAAGAATAACAGTTAATTAGAAGAAACGGCAATATTCTCCAACAGAAGAAAACAGAGACTCACTGAGACTTCTTCTGAGACTAAGCCTAAGACAACCCAGGTTTCTGGCTCCATCTTATGGCCGTTTGAGAAACCACACTCAATTACACTTTTAGGATTCTCTTAAAGAGACAGTATTAAAATGTCTATCCTGATTTATATATTTCCAACCCAAATAGCTGTTAAGTGACTTACATTCCTAACAGATACTGAATCCAATATTCTGTCTTCCCTCTTCTTTCTACCATGACTTCAGTAGATTAGCCAGATATTTCCAAATCCATTGTAGTAGTCAGTGACTACACAGGCATGTTTTTTTTTAATCTTGTCCTTTCTGAATCTAACATTCTTCTATTTCACGCAATCCTTCTATTTCACTCAAAGTTGCTAAGTGTAATTATCTTGTCTAGTTTATCTTTTTCCTGCATCATGTCTCTAAATATGTCAGCTTTTTCTTCCTAATAATTAGCTAAATGATCTTTTGTAATAATTATCTCAGGGGAGAAATTACCTAGGACTGATTGAGATGTTCTTTTTGTAATCCACAGTAAATAATTCTAAATCCATAATTCAAAGGTTTCCAGCTTCTTTTTTTCTCACTTACTTTCTAGCTTTCACAGCTGTATATTACAAAAGGAAATATTGAACAAACCTTTTTATCAAAGATTGACAATCTTATGTCCAGGATGGTAGAAGATCTCCTGCCTTGGACTGAGGGTTGGACTAAAAGACCTCCAAGTCTCTCCAGCCCTATTATATTATCCTAGTCTGTCTTTAATATGGTCCTAGACCAGCATAAAGAGGGAACGGTACAGTCAATTAAAAACATAGAAGATACATAAAAGTTATGAAAATCTAAAAGACAAAAACAAAAAACCATAAAGTATATATTAAAAATGAGTCTAAAAGAATCTGAAAGGTGGAGTAGGAGTGATATAGTTTCAGGCATGGGTGAAATGACTGGAGACAATCTTAGTTGGTGAACTTTCCGCTCTTTATTACATAGTGACTTAAGAGAGTGAACAACAACAACTCTGCCTTATATAGGTGACCTTAATGTGAAATAACCAACAGGGAGCTGTAAGACGCTAGCTCCAGAACCAATAAGAGTCCTTCGTTAAGGGCCAATCGGATTCTCTGAACCCAACCAACCCGATCGAACCGCTTAACACCCAATCAGAAGTGCAGGGCCAGAACCCTGCACTTTACCCCAAGCTTGCTTTTATTTAAACTATTTACATACATAACACCCCTTCCCCCTGGCTCCTCAATTATGGTGTGGTTATATAGTCCTTCAAATAGGACAGTTGTTTTTTGGGTCTATTAGATTTTCTTTGGACTGGCTGTGTGCAGTCTTGTTGAGGTAAAATGTTGTTTGGTAGTGGCTCAGCTTCTCGTTCTGGTGTGATTTCCCTTGGAGTGTACGATTCTTCCTCCTGCTCCATTTCCTGAGTTTCACTAGATTCATCGCTCTCTTGGAACAAGTTCCCTGGAATGTCGTCTTCTTCCATTCCTTCCCCCCCGTCAGTTTGGTTGTAGGGGAGTTGCTGGCTGGCCGAAAGGAGTCGTGACCGTAATTGGTCAATATGTCGTTTCCACAGTCTTTCATCAACACATTTTACAATATAGGATTTGGGCCCAATCTCACTTATTATCATTGCTTCAATCCAAACCGGGTCGCCCGATAAATTTCTTGCATAAACGGGGTCGCCTACCTTGAAGGTACGGTAGCATCTGCTGGATCCTGCAGGCTTTTCTGGCTCGTAAGCAGGGTGCAATTGGTTGAGGCGGGAATGGAGTGGGGAATGGCTTTCCCCGGGCGATGTAACAATCGATAATTATAAGCAGCTAGGAACTCTGACCATCGAGTCATTCTTGGGGACAATATATAGGGGGTTGGTTTGTCCCCAGCGATTATCTCCAACAAAGGTTTGTGGTCAGTTACAATGGTAAATGTCCTTCCATATACATACTCATGGAATTTTTTTACGGCTGCCACAATTGCAAGAGCTTCCTTATCTATATGTCCATAGTTATGTTCTGCCTGAGAAAGAGTCTTCGAAAAGTATGCAACAGGGGCCTCGTTTCCATTAGGCAGCACATGGCTCAAAATAGCGCCCACCCCAAACGGTGAGGCATCACAAGTTACAACCAATGGTAATGTTTCATTATATTGCATAAGTACAGAATCAGATGTAAGTAAATCTTTTACATTTCGAAATGCTTTTTCCTCCCGGTAACCCCAAACCCACAATGCTTTCTTATCTAATAACCGGTGTAACGGTTCAGCCACAGTCGCCTTATGTGGTAAAAACACATTATAGAAATTAATAAGGCCTAAAAATGCCTGGAGATCTGTTTTGTTACAGGGTCTGGGAGCATTTTTTATCACCCTTAATTTACTCTCAGTAGGGTGGATACCCTGACTATCAATGCGATAACCTAGAAATTCAACACTGTCTGTATACAGATGACATTTATCCTTTTTTACTTTCAATCCCGCTTCTTGGAATTTCTTAAGAACACATTTTAAATGATTCTGTAGAATTTTTTTACTAGGAGCTGCAATTAACACGTCATCAAAATACGGAACCACGCCCTTGATTCCCTGCAATAATCGTTCCATTAAACTTTGGAATATTCCCGGGGCTACACTTACCCCAAATTGCAATCAGGTACATTTAAAAGCACCTCTGTGCGTTACTATCGTTTGAGCTAGGGCTGTTTTATCGTCCACGGGCAATTGTTGATAGGCTTGAGCTAAATCTAACTTAGCAAAAACCTTTCTGCCTCCCAGGGAATGAAGGAGGTGCTGTACCACCGGCACTGGATACGCGTTCTGCTGGAGGGCATGGTTTAGAGTGGCCCGGTAGTCCCCACAGATTCGGATTGACCCATCTGGTTTAATGGGGGTTACAATAGGAGTTTCCCATGGAGAATGATCAATGGGTTGCAGTACCCCTTGTTTAATTAGTTTGTCAAGTTGTTCATCTATCTTGGCCTTAAGGGCGAACGGAACTTGATGGGGCTTTAAACGGATCAGGGCAATCTTAGGGTCGAGGCTAAACAAAATTGGGGTCCCCTTATACTCACCCAGATGATCTGCGAAGACATCACTGAATTCAGTAATAAGGTCCTCCTCCCACTCGCAATCACCGACTCGGTTCACGCCGGCTACTTCGATGCCGAGTGGCGCGAACCATTGGAGGCCCAACAAACTAGGCCTGTCCCTATCGATGATCGTTAGAGGTAAGTATGCCGTATACTTTTTAAACAAGACGTGGACTCGACAAGACCCAACCACAGGGATCCGATTCCCTTGGTAGTCTTTAAGGATGAGACGTTGCATTCGAAGGTCTTGGCGTTGGATGGTAGGAATTAGTTGTTTTAATGTCTTCCATGACACCATCGAGAGGGATGATCCGGAATCGACCTCCATGTGGCAAAGTTGGTTCTCTATGGCTACTGTGACTCGAATCTTCTTAGCTTCCATGGCTGAGACGTGACCTAGTGATAGTATGGTGGGCCTCTTCTTTCTGCAACGCTCGATATCTGTAGGAGTGGTTTGCTGGATCTTGCCTTCCAGGACAGTTCCCTGCCGATTGGCGAGAGCTGGTCCCCCTTGAGGCCTGACTTGGTCCCGGTAAACTGCGACAGACTCGACTGATGTGGCCTTGTTTTCCGCATTCATGACAGATCGCATCATGGAATTTGCAGTCTGCCCTGGGGTGGTTTGCCCCGCAACCAGCGCAAGGGCGTGAGGGTTTAGAGCGAGGGTCCCGGTCAGACCGCAGTCGATGGACCCCTTCTTCATTGCTGTCTGACGACGAAGAGAGGTCCTCGTAGTGCGTTGTCGCTAGCTGCCCTTCTGAGCTGGGTAAGATGTCGCCTGTCGGTGGGGTTGTTGGGTTTCAGCTTCGCCGTAGTTGCGCCGCGGACTTTTTGGTCACCTCAGCAGCAGTGGCTTCGGCGATGGCGTCAGCAAGGTCGATGTCACCTTTCGCCATCAGCTTGCTTTGCACGCCTAGTGCATCTAATCCCAGAATTAAGCGGTCTCTCAGTGCTTCATCTAAGTTTGCGAACCCGCAGAGGCCTCCCAAGTGTCCGAGGTCTGCCATGAAGTCAGCCACACTCTCTCCTTTTCGCTGGCTTCTTTGATAGAATTCGTGGCGTCTCATGACTGTAGGTACGGTTGGCGCGTAATGGTCTCTCAGGAGAGGTTCCAGCTCATTGCTTTAACTTCTCGAGGTTTCGCGAGTGCCTTTGCCATTTTAAAGACAGCCGGGCCGCAGTACATCAGGAACAGCGCCCGCTTCTTGGCTGGTGTGGCGTCCTTCAGGTTGTTTGTTTCAAGGAACATTTGGAAGCGATCCATGTAGGATTCCCAATCCTCTTGGTTCGGATCGAACGGAGCGGGTGATACGATGCTGCTGGACATGGTTTCCATTGGTGGCGTCGTCTTGGCACGTGCTCTGTTTTTCTTCCCAGTTCCTTAAGATCAGATGTCTCCAAATCCCACCTTCGTCACCAGTGATATAGTTTCAGGCATGGGTGAAATGACTGGAGACAATCTTAGTTGGTGAACTTTCAGCTCTTTATTACATAGTGACTTAAGAGAGTGAACAACAACAACTCTGCCTTACATAGGTAACCTTAATGTGAAATAACCAATAGGGAGCTGTAAGACGCTAGCTCCAGAACCAATAAGAGTCCTTCGTTAAGGGCCAATCGGATTCTCTGAACCCAACCAATCCGATCGAGCCGCTTAACACCCAATCAGAAGTGCAGGGCCAGAACCCTGCACTTTACCCCAAGCTTGCTTTTATTTAAACTATTTGCATACATAACAAGGAGTGTAGGGAAACATAAAGTTTAATAGAGAGAAGACTAATCTGTCAACATACAGAGCACTCTATTATGTTAAACAAGAGGTTCATTAAGTCTAGTTTCATAATCTGATGAATTTAAACACTGCCATATTAGAAGGTACTAAACGTTATACTTTACATACATTAAACTGGGCTCCCAAATAGGATTAGCAGTACTGCATAAATATATGACCTGCATTTGCTGCATACCAATAACTGTTAGGAGAAGTTTTCAGGGGAAGACAAAATTTGTTTACTGAGCTGAAATCTAATGAAAGAGATATGAATTAGAATTGGACTTCTGTTGCACTTTTGTTCCTCTCCATCCTATGAGGTATGTATTTATCAAATTGATTTAGATTAACTGTCCTCCCTGCCCATTAGTTGGCTTCTGATTACAGAAGAAGATATCCTGTGTCATAGTTGAAAGTCCTTTAAATAGTGACCAGGAAGGATTAAATTCACTCTGTCCATTCACTGCATTGAAGAACTTGGAGTTTATGTAGCACTTTGGAAGCAAAGGCAACCTTCCTATTTGCATGGTGTCTTTCATAGAAGGGAAACTATGGGAATGGGCAAGGCAAAATACTTTGCCTCAAAATTTGTATTTGAGCCAAAGGCCGTGTTGGGATGTCCATCTGGTTCAGTTCCAAGCTGGGAGAAAAGCACTAGAGGCAAAATGGAGGCTGGAAGCTGATCGGAAAGAGGGTTTAATGGTGAAGCAGAACCACCCAACACATGGTTCTGGGTAGCTGATCACATGGAGTTGAGAGTGGGTGACTTTTATACCTTCCCTTGGGCTTTGCACTTGAACTTCCTGTTTCTGTGCAAGAACTTGTATTATATGGGCTGTTGTTGGGGTCATAGCTGGCTCTGTAGATTGTCTGAGCCAAGCTTGGTTGAAGCTTATGCAATGAAGGGGCTTGTTGGGCAATTCCTATTGTGGCTGAGGGCTAATCCTACCTTTGTTCAGACCTTGCTGCAGGGAATTTGCGTATAAATAGAAATACCTAGTTCTCAATAAGCTCTTTATCTCTTAAGTGCTGGCATCTGCTGAGGGCCATTAAGAAAGGGGGAGGCTGCTATCTGTCTCCAATACCATGTTTCTCAATTTCTCATCCAGGAAAATATAATATTCTGCCTTTTTAAGTACTTCATTCTTCTAGGAGGGGGCGGGTGCTAATTTTCTTCAGCTGTGTATGAACAACCTGCTGTTTCATGCAAAGTAGCACCTTCTCTCCACTTGACTAGTGATACTGCACTTGTAACTTGCCTGAAGGAAAGGCTATTTTATAATCCCCATTTGGTTGTGTCCATTTTGGAAGAAACGCCAGACTGTGTGTATCCATTTTTACTCTTCATTGTTTTAGGCCTTAATGTCTTTGTTTTACTACCTTGCTTTTGCGCTTTGCATAATATTTACACTGGATGGAAGAGAGGGTTAAATATGCACACACCTTCAAATACATGGTATTTAGCTCAGAAAAAAAGTGAAAGTAATTAATATAGGCGGTGCACCACAAAAAAAGTCAAAGAAGTTGAGGAAACAAAATCATTTAGCAGAGAAGCAAAAACCATGGGAAATGTAAATATACAAATTAAATTGAACAGGAGATTGTATTGGAATGACATATGCACAATGGTTTACGATTTATTATATATGCATCTACATTGCATGCTGGGGCTTCCCCATGGCCTTATCAACAGCTGCTGGTGTTTGCTGAAGTTGTTTAAAAGTTCTCATACTATCTTGTAGTGGCTTCTGCCCAATACAAAGAAGATCACTCTAAAATAAGCCAAAGACAAACAGATCTGACAGATAACAAAGAAATCTTCAAATCTTCAAATGAAATAGCAGTTGCTGTTGATTGGCTATCTCCAGGAATCTTCTAACATACAATATCCCATGTGTTCACAACAAGCTATTAATTATAGTGAGCATCACATCCAGTTGTGCCTAGAGTTAAATTTTTGTGCCTAGAGTTAAATTAGTAGAAGCATTGAGTAGCGCTTTAGAATAAGAACGAGCTAGTCAGGGGTGTAAACTCATGGCCCACGGGCTGGATGCATCATGTACAGCCATGCCCACCTCAGCTCTGTGAAGGGAGGAAACATCACGATATGTCATGTGACAACAACATGACATGGTGAGTTTGACACCCATGAACTAGATAAAAAGAAACAAATAAAAATATAGCTTCCCTTTTATATGATCAAGAAACATTTTAATCCTTGTTTCCACATTAGGCTGATTGTTCTCTTAATGTTTTCCCTGAAAAAGAAAGCCATTTTCTTCTAACCCTAATTCTGGAAGGGTGAACTGGAACATCTAATAGGAGACCCGAACAGATATGTTCCCCTTAATGTTGTTTTAGCCGGTACTATTTTTGTGACATATAAATATGTATAGTAAATAGACTCATTTCCATTGCATGACTGAAAAGATTATTTTTTTGAAAAATGGTTGACTGTATTCCCAACATTAATAAAAGCTATTCTGGGAAAGATAACAGCATTTTATGGGAAAATTAATTAAATTATAACTATGTACAGTACATATAGTTATACATAGATTATATATCTGTTAAAAGATTGGATTAATTATCTTACAAATTCATGGGACATATTGTGCACACACATTCTAAACGAATATTTTTGCCTCTTTAGAATAAACTAGAAGACTTGTCAAAAATTATACTAAAAGAATTATATTTTTCACTGTATACAGTACCCTATGAATAGATTTTGAATATAAAAGCCCCCTTTATGAATATTAAGTATTAATCTTTTATTGGTGGGAGGAAATATGAATGGCTCTGGCTGTGGCAATTTTTTACTTAAGCTCGGTGTTCCTGTGGCTGAAAGCAACTCAAAAACAAATCACCTGGTGATTTTGGAAGTGGAGTGGTGCCTGAACCTAGAAATTAATTTATGATTTTATTACAGGTAGATGTCAATGTATGGCTACAACTTAGCTCCAAATTTCTGTTGCTAAGGAAGATATTGTTAATTGAGCTTTGCTTCATTTTAGGATTTTTCTTGCCTTAGTTGTTA
The DNA here is from genome assembly GCA_033807585.1 of Hydrophis major. Taxonomy (NCBI): domain Eukaryota; kingdom Metazoa; phylum Chordata; class Lepidosauria; order Squamata; family Elapidae; genus Hydrophis; species Hydrophis major. The sequence continues at coordinate 20,252,577 of CM066333.1, forward strand.
AAAAGAGTCACTGCAGGAGTTAAGTTGGTAGCACAGTTATTAAGTGAATCTGTCTTCTCCATTGACTTTTCTGTCAGAAGGTCACAAAAGGAGATCACATGACACTAAGACAAAGGCAACTGTCATAAATATGAGTCAGTCGGTAAACCTGAGGATGCTGCAACAGTCATAAGTATGAAAAATGGTCACAACTCACTTTTGTCAATGCCATTGTAACTGTGAATGGTCACTAAATGATCTGTCGTAAGTTGAGGATTACTTGTATTCAGTACCAAAAGCCCATGAATTATAAATACTCTCCAGCTTCATTTTTGTTGGCTCTAAACCTTTCCAAACTCTGAAAATTAGCAGTCAGCTGCCCGTGAATGGTTTCATCTTATTTCAACTACCCCATAATCTCCTGTGGAATGGAATCTGGGCAACTGAATGGAGCAAGCAAAGTGTTTAATGGCAGGATGCATTTCCTGTCACCAATGGGGAGTTTTGATCAACAGATATATTCTCAATGTGCCCAGAAAGAGAAATATCTGCCTCTACCTAGGATTGAACTCACAAAAGTGAGAACTCCACTTCTAGGCCACCACACAACTCCCTGCCCATTAATGGTATGATTTTGCCAAAAGAATGGATGAATTTCATATATTCAGAAGTCTCTAAAATGCAACCCCAAACTATACGAAAGGCTAAATTTCTTTCAGAGTTTGGTACTTATTCTGCTGCTTTTCATACTTTTATATTTTGAACCTTACAACCACTTTGCAGCCAATGATTACTTGTGCTTAAAATGCATTTCCTAGGGTTATGTAATAAAAAACCTAATCAAGCTTGGCTTGTGGATTATATGACCATTTTTGTGACAGCAGTACAAAAATGGTTGGCTATATCCTGGTATATTTCTTTTTACTTCCTTGTTTATTTACCACCCTTGGATTTCATAGTGGCTACCCACAAGCACCAAGTTCAGCTGCCTCTATTTTGCTTTTTTGAAGCTCGGCTAAGGTTGGTTGAGTGCTGCCAGCTGGTGTGATCTGAGATAGTTTGTAAGTGGCGCTATGGCAAATGATTTTTAAAATAAAAGTTCTAATTCCATGGTGAACATGTTAAAGTTAAGCCTTGGATGAAAATAACTGTGCGTTCATGGTGTGTAAAACGTTCCTGATTCAATCTATAGTTTGGAAAGAGCTCTGTGTGTAAATATGGAGAAATTGTTGATGTATACTGTGAATGTTTCATCCTTCAGCAATCCAGTTTTCTATTTCTATCTATTCCAACCAACTGGGCCACTTGTGAAAAATAACCGTCTATGATAAAAGTGACTGTTAAAAAATAAGTCTTAAAGAAAGCTTCACTATTCACAAGCTTATTGTGTTCACATAATTATTCCCATTATGGCTGGTGTTAAGTTCTGCGCATGGGTGCAAGGAGCGTAGACGAGGCAGTGAACAGTGAACTTCAACTCTTTATTTAGCATACTGAACAGAGCAATCACCTAGGGCAGCAGCAGCCCTTTTATAGGGTTGGCTGCTGTCCTATTAGCCAATGAAAAACATGGAAGTGTTAAACCCTTGAACCAATGAGAGTTGGCCCATTAACAGCCAATCAGATTTCCAAGAAAGAACCAATCCGATGTCGCTATTATCAACCAATTAGAAGTGCAGGATTAGAACCCTGCTTTTTACTTAAGGTTGTTAAACTTTATTAAACGCCTTTATTAGTTCATAACACCCCTTCCCCCTAGGTTCCGTTTGAGGGGTGTGGTGACGTAATCCCATAGATATGCAGGTTGTTTCAACTGTCTATTAGATTTGCGCTGTCCCACCGGTTCCTGTCTGTAGTCCAGTTTCGGTGGAACGTTTTTTGATTTATCTGGTACAGGTGGTTCCGCATCCTCACAGGACAACTCAGCGCCGCTGATTCTGTCGTTGTTGTCCTCCAGTCTCTGTGGGCTCGCCTTCATTGAGGTATTTCTCTGTGGCGAGGCAACCCCCATTCCTGATTCTTCTTCAGGTGACGCGGTGGGCTGCTGACTTCTTTCGATTTCGTCATCCAGCATCTCAAATTCGGTTCCCTCGACATCCTCTCCCCCCTCAGTTTGAGGGTCACAGGAGTCATGGGAACTGAGTTGCAATCTAGAGCAAAGCTGATCTATATGGCATTTCCATATTTTCCCATTCCTTGTTTGTACGCGGTATGATCTGGGCCCGGTGGCTTTGACCCACAATGGTTCACCAGAAAGATTTTTAGCGAAGACTAAGTCACCTTCCTTGAATTCGCGGCACTTTCCGCTAGATCCACAGGGTTTCTCTGGCGCATAGGCCAGGTGGAGACGGTCGAGGTGGGAGCAAAGCCTGCATCCCATCAACAGTTCAGCTGGCGTTTTGTTGGTTACGCTGTGTGGGGTGATGTGTTGGAGTAGGAGTATTCTGTTCAGTTTGTTGTCAATGTCCCCATGGTCCATCTTATGGAGAGTTTTTTTAAGAAATTGGACCATGCGCTCGGCCCTTCCATTTGCCGCAGGGTGCGCCAGCAAGGTTAGTGCATGGCGGATGTCCCGGTCCACTAAGTATTGTTCGAACTCCAGGGCCGTGAACTGGGGTCCATTATCAGAGACTAAAACGTCTGGCAGTCCATGTGTTGCGAATAGTTTATTTAATTTGCGGATGACTGAATCGGTTGTAGTAGTCTTCATCTTGTGGATTTCGAGCCAGTTGGAAGAGGCATCCACTGTTTGGAGAAACGTATGTCCATTAGTAGGTCCTGCAAAGTCAATGTGGATGCGGGACCATGGCCCCCAGGGGGTTTCCCACTCCGTTGGAGTTGCTCTAGGTGGGGCACTGTTGACTTCTTGGCACTTTAGACAAGTCTTCACCCAGGCTTAAATCTGCTTATCGATGCCCAGCCACCACGCATAGCTTCGTGCGAGCGCTTTCATATGCACGATGCCGGGGTGACTGTCATGCAATGCTTTCAAAACTGTTCGTTGTAACCGCTTTGGGACGACAACTCTGTCTCCCCATAGGATGCAGCTTTTCTGCAAGAAAAGTTCTGTTTGCCTGTTTCTGAAAGGGGTGAAGTCGTCAGGGGTTTGTTGTACTGGCCATCCTCATTTGACCCAGCTGAGAACTCGCACCAGGACAGGATCTCGTTTCGTTTCGATAGTGATGTCTCTGGCTGTTAGTGGTGGTGAATGTAGGGTTTCAATCTGGAGTGTCGTGAGGGTTGGAGCTGGATCATTGACGGTTTCTGGAAGTGGGGCATGGCTCAATGCATCAGCATGGGGAATGGCTTTCCCTGGGCGGTGTTGCAATTTATAATTGTACGCAGCTAAGAACTCCGACCAACGAGTCATTCTAGGTGACAATATATAGGGGGTTGGCTTGTCTCCCACTATAATCCCCAGCAAAGGCTTGTGATTGGTAATAATAGTAAAAACTCATCCATACACATATTCATGAAACCGTTTCATAGCAGATACAACAGCAAGAGCCTCTTTGTCAATTTGGCTATAGTTGCGTTCAGCTCTCGATAAGGTCCTTGAAAAATAGGCAATAGGGGCCTCTCTACCATTTGGTAACACATGACTTAAAATGGCTCCTACTCCAAATGGTGACGCGTCACACGTAATGGTTAAAGGCAAAGTCTCGTTATACTGCATTAAAACAGCATCGGAAGTTAGTAAGTTTTTCACTTGTCGGAATGCATGCTCCTCTCGGTGTCCCTAGACCCAGGTGGCTTTTTTGTCGAGAAGTCTTTGTAGGGGCTCAGCTACGGTCGCTTTCTGGGGCAAGAAGATGTTGTAAAAGTTAATGAGCCCCAGGAAAGCTTGGAGGTCTGTCCTATTCTTGGGTCTTGGGGCATTTTTGATCGCTCTTAGTTTGATATTAGTGGGGTGAATGCCTTGCTTATCGATTAGGTACCCCAGGAGCTCTACTTTCTCTGTACACAGTTGACATTTATTTTTTTTAACCTTTAGGCCGGAGTCTTTAAATTTCTGGAGAACCATTCTGAGATGCCTCTCTAGTACTTCTCTATTCGGGGCTGCAATTAAAACATCGTCAAAATATGGCACGACCCCCCTGATCCCTTGCAAAAGTCTCTCCATCAGACTTTGAAAAATCCCTGGGGCCACGCTCACTCTGAATTGGAGTTGGTTGCATTGAAAGGCGCCTCGGTGCGTAACGATCGTCTGTGCTTCCGCGATTTTTTTATCTACAGGCAGTTGTTGGTACACCTGCGCTAAATCCAATTTAGCAAAGACTTTTCTGCCCCCCAGGGAATGGAGAAGGTGTTGAACCACCGGCACCGGGTAAGCGTTCTGTTGAAGAGCATGATTGAGGGTGGCCCGGTAGTCCCCACAAATCCTTAATGATCCATCCAGTTTGATGGGTGTTATGATTGGGGTTTCCCAATGGGCATGGTCAGTTGGTTCTAAAACACCCTGGGCTATTAATTTATCGAGCTGCTCGTCGATCTTTGGTTTTAGGGCAAAAGGTACCCAACGAGGCTTAAGGCGGATGGGGGCTACTTCAGAGTTAAGGTTAAATGATATCGGGGTCCCCTTGTACTCGCCTAGTTTGTCTGCAAAGACATCCTGGAATTCCTGGACGAGGGCCTCTTCCCAGTCATTGCTTCTGGTTTGGTGAATGCCAGCTACCTCAATCCTGAGTGGGGCGAACCATTGAAGGTCTAACAAACTAGGCCGGTCGTGATCGACGATGGTGAGCGGTAACAACGCAGTACAATTTTTGAATGATACTTGGACTTGGCTGGAGCCGACGACCAGAATTCGGTTCCCCTGGTAATCTTTGAGTATAATTCTTTGGGCTCTGAGGTCTTGACGCCGGACGGCAGGGATCAACTGTTTAAGGGTCTTCCAGGAAACCATCGAGAGTGATGACCCTGAGTCGACTTCCATCACGCAAGGTTGGTTCTTGATGGTGACTCTCACTCGGATCTTCTTTGCATCTAATGATGAAGCGTGACCGATAGTAATGGTTTGGTGTGCCTCTTCCCGTCTCGTTGAAGTGGCAAGTGTTTTATTTCTGTAGGAGTGGTTGTTCCATTGGTGGTTCAAGTGTTCCCGACTCACAGGATGATTCCCTGTGGTCTGGCGATAGTTGTTTTCTCTCCGAATTGGGCTGGATCCTCGCTTGCTTCTACAAACCTTCCCGATGTGGCCTCTTTTCCCACAGGAATGGCAGAGTGCGTCAAGGAATTTGCAATCTGATTACGGGTAGTTTGCCCCACAACCTGCGCATTGGTGCGGTAGTCTTCGATTCCGCAGGTTGTGTTGGTCGCGTTCAGACTGGAGCCGGTTGACCTCCTCCTCATCACTTTCTGATGGAGATTTGAGGTCCTCGTGGTGGGCCGCTGTTGTGTGCCTCTCTAGGCGAGGTGAAGTATCATTGGCGAGTTGACGGAGCGGTGCGTTGGTGCGGCGCATTCAGGTGGCCGACTTCCTGGTTGCTTCTGCTGCAGTAGCGTCTTTGATGACATCGGCAAGATGATTTGGCCATGATCTTGCTCTGCGCTATGTGGTTATCTAATCCCAGAATTATTTGGTCTCTCAGAGCTTCTTCGAGGTCTGTAAACCCACAGAGGCCTCCCAGGTTCCGGAGGTCCACGATGAAATCTGCAACGCTCTCTCCATTCCGCTGGTCCCTCTGATAAAACTCATGTCTTCGGACAAGCGTTGGTACGGTGGGTGCATAGTGGGCCTGTAGAACGGGCACGAGGACATCCCAGTCCATGGATTTCACCTCAGCCGGTTTCGCTAGTGCCTTGGCCATCTTAAAGACGGCTGGCCCGTAATGGGTCAGGAACACTGCTCGCTTTTTTCCCGTAGTTGCATCTTTCAAGTTGTTGGTCTCCAGAAACATCTGGAACCGGTCCATGTACGAGTCCCAGTCTTCTTGTGCCGGGTCAAATGGAGCGGGTGGTATGGCGCCGCTGGACATGTTTTCCATTGTCAATGTGCCTTCAGCCACGTGCTCTGTTTGGTGCTCTGTGAGAGTTCAATCAGCTCAGATGTCTCTGGATCCCACCCTTGTCGCCAGTGTTAGGTTCTGCACATGGGTGCAAGGAGCGGAGACGAGGCAGTGAACAGTGAACTTCAACTCTTTATTTAGCATTCTGAACAGAGCAATCACCTAGGGCAGCAGCAGCCCTTTTATAGGGTTGGCTGCTGTCCTATTAGTCAATGAAAAATATGGAAGTGTTAAACCCTCGACCAATTAGAAGTGCAGGATTAGAACCCTGCTTTTTTTACTTAAGGTTGTTAAACTTTATTAAACGCCTTTATTAGTTCATAACAGCTGGTATTTTGATTTAGCTTAAATAGACTTCAGAACTCATCAGATTCTTTTCTTACTTTTGGTCTATGCCATATTATTTGTTGTGGACTGCCAGCTGCCAGTGGAACTGGTGGCAGAATCGGACAATGAGGACTTGGGCCAGTTCTGGAGCCTGGGGAAGACTGTGATGGATGCCCTGCATCAGATGCAGAGAAAGAGCCAGGGACATTTCCCAACCATCGGAGAGTCAGCTGCTTCCGGAGATTGAGATTAGTGGGAGGAAGAACAGCTCGGGCCTGTTCCAGATGAATGTATGCACAGAATTGTTAGGAGAGGAGAACAATAGAGGACAAGGAGTAGACTTAGGAAGCAAGGCACATGTGGACACTGAATGGCCCCTCCTTGGCTGAGGAATAAATAGAAGGAAAGGGAGTGGTGGTTGTAGGAGACAAAAGTTCGGATTTCTGAAGATTTGGCTTATCATGTTTCATGCCTCAGAGACTGCTTGCCAGAACTTAATTTACAGCTTTACACTGGGAGCTCAGGGCCTGGCAATTAACTCAAGGAACTGATAAGGTCTGTTATTGCATTTAACTCTTGGAAGGACTATTGACTGGACTTTTCAGTGGGTGATTGCCATTAATTCACAAGGGGTAAATAAAGTGGGGTTTTACATGACAAGGAATCTGTTTATTGTTTCTGCTAAGGCTGGGTCAGAACATTTTGTACCAATTTTAGGTGCCCATATTTTCACCGGTGGCATATTTGATGGCTTTGCTGTCCCATTTCTTCTTACTTCTATTGTTTCTATTCCTACAGAAAAGGAACTCATACCAAGAATAGCTCATAGTTCCACGTTTGAATGACTTGAATGAATTTGAATGAACATGGAAAGCTTCTCAATTCTTAATCGAGAAGACTTTCTCACTGTCACTGAGCATGTATAATTGTTCTGGAAGCAACAGAACACATTACTCAACACCTTTCATACTTATTAGCAGTTTTGTTGTGCCCCCACTACACATTAGTCTCTGTGCAGTTTGACATGCAGCTAAACCCACCTGTCCTCCAATAAAACAAACCATGGGGATAGACCTGAATGCTTTATTGAAAGAACAGGATATGGTGAAACTGGGGAAAATAGGAATACATACAATGAGAACCAAATACAAGATAGACAGTATTAAGTTACTGCTGAACATAACAATGAATAAATACAAGCAACTTAAATCTCACCAACAATGCTCTGTGTGGGGGATGTGTGAGTTTGACAAATTTATTGCTTTACATTGCTCACTATTCAAGCCCTTGAATATTGCCTTCCTTCATCTAATGAATATCATCAGAAAAGTGCTGCTATGATGCATTCAGAGTAACTTACTGGGCTCTTAATTGATAGAATCAGTTTGGGCAAAAAATATAGCACCATATTATATGATTAAGACATTGAATTTTGGGCTTGGAATGTGTTAAAATTGTCATGAGAACTTGATTTAAAGATCACAGCTAGAGTTCATATTAGCAATATTTTTCATTACCATTTAACACATTTGGCTGGAGAAAGTGCTATTATCTAGAATACTTAAATATTAGGAAAGCAATGAATGTGCTGGATGACCCTTCGATGCTTCTGTTTCCAAGTAAGTGGGAGCAAATCTTGATATCTTGCCAAAACACATTACTTTCAATGGAACAGCTAAAACGACACTGAACTGCACCTCATTTCCATCATGTTCTAAATCAGCGCCTGGTAATGGACTGGATGAAAGCATACAGTTTGAAGTTTATCTAGAAAAGACAGATGGTGTGCAGCAGCTGAAAAACAGACCTATTTCTCTTTCTGAAGTATAAGGTCTGTCATTTGTATGTTCTCTTTAAAAGAATCTGATTTCAGCAATAATAAAATAAAATATAAATAAATAAAAATGAGCTGTGTTTCACAGCAATTTTGTGCTCGTTCCTGAAAATATTAGATCTACCTATACCAGTGCTACTCAGCCTTAGCAGCTTAAAGATGGGTGGGTGTCAACTCCCAGAGTTGAGTGGGGAATTCTGGGAGTTGATGTCTACCCATCTTCAAGCTCAATGGTGGGATTTAATTGTTTTTACTACTGGTTCTGAGGGCATGGTTTGGTGGGCGTGGCTTTGTGGGGAAGGATACTGCAAAATCTCCATTCCCTCCTGTTAAGTTTGAGCATGGGCAAGAAAGAATGGAGACAAGTCTCTGAACGGTGAACTTCAGCTCTTTATTTACATCGTGACTTGCTTCATTTAACAGCAGTAAAACCCGCCTTATATAGGCAAACATTGTAACGTTTAATCAATAACAAGCTAGGAACGCTAGTTCTTATAACCAATAAGAACTCTCTGTTAAGGGCCAATCGGATTCCCCGGAACGGGCCAATCCGGTCCGGCCATTTAACAGCCAATCAGAAGTGCAGGGCCAGAACCCTGCACTTACTCCAAGCTCACACTTTATTAATCATATTGCACACACAACACCCCTTCCCCCTGGCTTCTTAGTTCAGGGCGCAGTTACATAGTCCCTTAGGTAGGACGGTTGTCTTTTTAGTCTCTTTGATTTTCGTTGTATCGGCTGGTTGCCCTCATGCTGAGGTAGATTGTTGTTTGGCAGTGGGGCTGCCTCTGGTTCAGAGTTCACTTCTACGTCGTTGCCCACATTTTCCACAATTCCCTGAGGTGCAACCGTTTCTCCCTCTGGCTCCGCTTCCTGAGTTGCTATTAAATCGTCGTTTCCTTGGAATGGGTTTCCTAGGGCTGCATCTTCTTCCGTACCTCTCCCCCACTCAGTTTGGTCATAGGGGAGTTGTGGACTGGCTGCTGCAAGCCGCGACTGTAATTGGTCGATATGCCGTTTCCAAAGTTTATCGTCAAGGCATTGCACAAGGTAGGACCTGGGGCCAGTTAAACGTACTACTGTCGCTTCCACCCACAACGGGTTGCCCAATAGGTTTTTTGCATAAACCAGGTCTCCTACCTGGAAGGTGCGACAGCGGCCGCTGGATCCTAGTGGTTTCTCCGGTTCATAAGCAGGGTGCAACCAGTCAAGGTGGGACCGGAGCTTTTGTCCCATTAGCAGTTCAGCGGGAGTTTTGTTGGTGATGCTATGTGGGGTGATGTGTTGCAAGAAGAGGATTTGGTTGATCTTGTCATCAATGTTGTCATGGTCTACCTTTTGCAAGGTTTTCTTCACAAATTGGACCATGCGTTCTGCTCGACCATTAGTCACAGGGTGCACAGGTGAGGTGAGTGCATGGCGGATGCTGCGGTCAGCGAGGTACTGCTTGAATGCTAGTGCAGTAAATTGTGGGCCGTTATCAGATACCAGGATGTCTGGTAATCCGTGGGTTGCAAAGAGTCTGTTTAAAATCTTGATGACCACCTCGGAGGTCGTAGTCGTCATGCGATGAATTTCGAGCCAATTGGAGTAGGCATCGATGGTAAGCAGGAAGGTGTGGCCCTTGGTTGGCCCCGCGAAGTCCAGGTGAATTCGGGACCAGGGTCCACGTGGTGTTTCCCACTCAGTAGGCATGGCTTTTGGTGGGGCGTTGCTGACTTCTTGGCATTTGGGACAAGCTTTAACCCACTGTTCGATTTGCTTGTCAATGCCCGGCCACCATGCGTAGCTTCGTGCAAGGGCTTTCATTCGCACGATGCCGGGGTGACCATCATGCAAAGTTCTCAGCAGCGCTTTTCGGAGCCGTTCTGGAATAACGATTCTATCTCCCCAGATGACACAGCCTTTCTGGGAGAAGAGTTCGGTCTGTTGAGACTTGAATGGTGTGAAGTCATCTGGTAATTGGTCCAATGGCCATCCACATTCTACCCAGCCTAGGACTCGTGCTAGGGTGTGGTCGCATTTGGTTTCTCTCGCGATGTCTCGAGTGGTCAGTGGCGGTGAGTTGAGTGCCTCGATTTGCAACGTGGTTACCGTTGGTGCCGGATCGTCGAGAGTTTTTGGAAGCGGTGCTCGGCTCAATGTGTTGGCGTGGGGAATGGCTTTCCCCAGGCGGTATTGCAGCCAATAGTTATAAGCAGCTGAGAATTCTGACCATCGGGTCATCCTAGGGGATAATATGTAAGGAGTCGGCTTATCTCTGGCTATTATCCCTAGCAACAGTTTGTGGTCAGTCACAATAGTAAAAACCCTGCCATACACGTATTCGTGAAATCTTTTCACAGCTGAAACGATTGCGAGAGATTCTTTATCAATTTGTCCATAGTTCCGCTCCGTTTTTGAAAGATTCTTTGAAAAATATGCAACAGGGGCTTCGTTCCCATTAAGCAGTACGTGGCTCAAAATGGCGACCACCCCAAAAGGAGATGCATCACAGGTTATAACTAACAGCAAAGTCTCGTTATACTGCATGAGTACAGAGTCAGAAGTGAGCAGTTTTTTAACATTTCGGAACACCTGTTCTTCACGGTAACCCCATAACCAAATTGCCCTTTTATCTAACAATCAGTGTAACGGTTCAGCGACAGTTGCTTTGTGTGGTAAAAATACATTATAGAAATTGATGAGGCCTAGGAACGCCTGGAGATCAGCCTTGTTTCGTGGCCTGGGAGCATTTTTGATTGCTTTTAATTTATTTACCGATTGCTTTCGGTAGGGTGAATGCCCTGGCTATCAATCAGGTACCCTAAAAACTCAACACTGTCAGTACACAGTTTACATTTGTTTTTTTTAACCTTAAGACCAGCTTCTTGGAATTTTTTTAGGACTAATTTTAACCTGTCCTGTAAGATTTTTTTGGTAGGGGCTGCAATTAATACATCGTCAAAATAGGGAACCACGCCCTTGATCCCTTGCAATAACCTTTCCATAAGGCTCTGAAAGATCCCCGGGGCTACACTAACTTCGAATTGCAGCTGGGTACATTTAAAGGCACCTTGGTGCGTCACAATAGTTTGGGCCTGTGCCGTTTTTTCATCTACTGGTAATTGCTGATATGCCTGAGCTAAATCCAATTTAGTGAAAACTTTCCTGCCCTCCAGGGAATGGAGGAGGTGCTGCACCACCGGAACTGGATACTCCTTCTGCTGCAGGGCGTGGTTCAAGGTGGCCCGGTAGTCCCCACAAATTCGGATTGACCCATCTGGCTTAATGGGTGTTACAATAGGGGTTTCCCACAGGGAGTGATCAATGGGCTCCAACACTCCCTGAGCTATCAGTTTGTCGAGTTGTTCGTCAATTTTCGATTTTAAGGCAAACAGAACTCGACAGGAGTTCTGGGAGCTACTTTTGGATCTAGGCTGAATGAGATCGGGGTCCCCTTGTACTCGCCTAAGCTGTCCGCGAAGACGTCCCTGAACTCAGAGATAAGGTCTTCCTCTCAGTCACAGCCACCGACTCGGTTTACGCCGGCCACTTCAATGCCGAGTGGCGCGAACCATTGGAGGCCCAGTAGGCTAGGCCTATCTCTATCGATAACCGTTAAAGGTAAGTACACTGTGTGCTTCTCGAAGGAGACTCGGACTCGGCAGGACCCAACGACGGGGATTCGATTCCCCTGGTAGTCCTTGAGGATGAGGCATTGGAAACGGAGATCTTGGCATTGAATTGTGGGGATGAGTTGCTTGAGTGTTTTCCAAGACACCATCAAGAGGGACGATCCTGAGTCGACCTCCATGTGGCAAGGCTGGTCCTCGATGGCTACCGTGACTCGGATTTTCTTAGTGTCCAAGGTTGAGGCGTGACCGATAGTGATAGTATGGTGAGCCTCTTCTCTCTGCAAAGCTCGATTTCTGTAGGAGTGGTTTACTGGCTCTCGCCGTACAGGACGGTTGCTGATTTCTTTGATAAAACTTGTGGCATCTCACGAGCGTAGGCACGGCCAGGGCGTAGTGGTCTCGTAGGAGCGGTTCGAAGGCATCCCAATCCATGGCCTTCACTTCTCGGGGTTTGGCTAGTGCTTTAGCCATTTTAAATATGGTTGGACCGCAATGCGTTAGGAACACCGCCCGCTTCTTCCCGGCTGTGGTGTCCTTTAAGTTGTTCATATCTGGGAACATTTGGAAGCGATCCATGTAGGACTCCCAGTCTTTTTGTGTTGGATCAAACGGAGCAGGTGGTACGATGCCGCCGGACATGGTTCCATTGTTGGCGTCGTCTATCACGTGTTCAGTTTTCTTCGAAGTTTCGTTGGTTCAGATGTCTCCACATCCCACTCTCGTCGCCAGAGTTAAGTTTGAGCATGGGCGAGAAAGAATGGAGACAAGTCTCTGAACGGTGAACTTCAGCTCTTTATTTACATCATGACTTGCTTCATTTAACAGCAGTAAAAACCGCCTTATATAGGCAAACCTTGTAACGCTTAACCAATAACAAGCTAGAAACGCTAGCTTTTATAACCAATAAGAACTCTCTGTTAAGGGCCAATCGGATTCCCCGGAACAGGCCAATCCGGTCCGGCCGCTTAACATCCAATCAGAAGTGCAGGGCCAGAACCCTGCACTTACTCCAAGCTCACACTTTATTAATCATATTGCATACACAATACCTCCCCACCCCACTAATCTGCTTTCCAGGTCCATTCTCCTGTTCAAGGCAACAAAAGAAGACCCAGCTGATCAACTGGGACTCAGGAGGCAGAGAATAGATAGGGCGGGGCCAGGGGTGGGATTCAATTTTTTTAACAGCTGGTTCTGTGGGCATGGCTTTGTTGGTGGGTGTGGTTTGGTGGTCATGTGACTGGGTGGACATGGCTTGGTGGTCATGTTATTGGCTGGGCGTGGCCAACTCAATATCACTCACATTGAGGCACGCATCTCCTCGCCTAGTCTCTCATGTCTGTGGGGATGCTGCAACAGTTGTAAGTGTGAAAAATGGTCATAAGTCACTTTTTTCAGTGCCATTGTAACTTTGAATGGTCACTCCACACAAGCAAAGTACCAGCAAAGGAGGAAAAAAAAAACTCCAGAGAAGTTCCAGAGGCAGGAAGTCTAGTCCTGTCAAGAATGTAATAAGGGTTATTGGAGAGGCAGTTTCTGTAAGCAACATCAGAATGTTTCCTTCCTGCCTTCCTTACAGGATTAGACCAGTAATTTCTTCCAAAAACTGTTTCTCCAAACTGCTTAGAATTTTAACAACCGGTTCTAGCAAATAGGTGTGAACTGGTAGAATCCCACCCCTGGGCAGGGCCAATTAGTGGTGGTATTTGCCGGTTCTCCGAACTACTCAAAATTTCTGCTACCAGTTCTCCAGAACTGGTCAGAACCTGCTGAATACCACCTCTGTTCAAGCTGCCAAGTTTGAGAAATACTGGTCGATACTCTCTCCTAACTGTGCTATTTTCCTTGTAGATCTGTCTGTGGAAGAAGAAACTTGAGCTTCTGTATGTTGTCATACTGCCAACTATTTAGTTGAAACAAAATCACTAGATAACCATTTTTAAGATAATATTGCTGGTTAGCACAAAAATTTATACCATATTTGAGAGATCAGATGATTCTTATAAATCTGTCTAGACTTCAAAATATTCGGGAAAGATCTTTTTTTAGAAAAAGAAAACTGTCTTGGGAACAGATAATTTTTATCTATTTTACCCTACTTTGATATTATAACTGCACAAGAGAGTCACAATGTGTGTTCCTGTTCATTTTCCTAGACTTTAAACGGCTTTTGATCAAGTCTGGTTTCCTATTAGATTAAAAACTTGGATTGAATGTTGATTACATGATAGCTTTGAAAATGTTCTGGGAATTATCATTTGATGTAAAATGTGGATTCTATGAGATTGATAGAAATAGCTTCCAGGGATAATGCAACAGTGCTCATTAAAGAACTCTACCAGTTTCCAGGTCAATTTGAAAATGCTGGCATAGCATTTTGAAGGAATCCCTAACTTGCTGATCTCTTAGATGTGGTCGGAAATGTGTATCACTTCCCAATGTGATACAATTTGAAGCTTTCACGAGGAAGAATCAAACTGTTGTGGCTTGTTGGCTGCCAGGCGCTCCAGTAGCCAAATCAGAGGAGAAGGAGAAGGAGGCATGGGAGTCAGGGTCGGCATCAAGGCTACCTGGAAACTCTGTGGGGGAAGAGGGAATGGAGCTGGCAGAGAGAAGAGACAGAGGCGGAGCCTGGGCCCTCCATCAATCCTCCATCAACAGCCCCCAGGGCTGGAGGTGGTTGATGAAAAAGAGGAAGAACAGCTGGGGCCAGTGCCTGACGCACAGCTGCGCAGAAGGCAAAGGAGAGGAGAGCAGTGAAAAGCCATGGGGTGATCCTGGGGAAGGAAGAGCCACCACTGCTAGCAAGGCCCCACCTTAGCTCTGAGGATAAAAGGCAGGGTGAGGAAATGAATAGGTGTGGCAGACAACTATTCTTCTTCTGGACGGATGCACCTATTAGCCTGCAAGCTATGTACAGAAAACATTTTTTTTGCTCTACTGTCCTACTCCCCTCCCTTCCTCGCATGCCATTTCTTTCCTGTTACAGATATTTATTGTCCTTAGGAGGTACGATAGACTGTCAAGATGGTCAGAAAATAAGTAAGAGTATATTAAGAAAACATAATATTGAAAGGCCTACAATCTTACATGATTGTGTTCCTCCTCTTGAAATGTAGAAGTATGTTTACTTCATTTTTAGGGATCTTTAAAACATCCCTACAAGCCCAGGACCACCTGTGACATTCCAGTTAAACTGATTACTCATGCCTATGTACTGGAATCTACTCAACTAACAGCTAGCACTATTTTGGCACTGGATAAGGAATTCAAGAGGGATTGTACTTAATCCGTTTGTGGCGACATAGACTCTATAGGTGGATTCCTCTTTTGACTCCATCCCAGATTCTGCCACTCCTTCTCCTGCATTATGATTCATTCAGGCTGATTAACAAATTCAAGCAATGTCCAATTGAGCAATGGTTTTATTTAATACATGGTATTTAATTACCCTCCCCATTAATTGATTCAGGAATTTTTAAAACTGAACGTTAAAATTTAAAAATCCATTGAGGCCTTCTATAATTATATAAATTCTTGATCTTTTGTTTTGACTTGATATAATTACCATTTGCATATATTAATTAAAATTTGCTTAAAATCAGAATGCCTCTTTGCACTTGTCTAACATTTAATAACTATTTAACTTTGTAAAATTCTATCAGCTTTGAAGTAGATCTTACTGTCTAATGGTCTATGTCTAATATGCAAATTAGAGAACTGTTTCTGATATAACTTTAAAGTTTTGTTTATCTTTAATTAATTGTTTTAATTGTTTATCTTTAATACCAAGTAATAAAGGTGGAAGGAATCTACTACTTTTTACTGTAGTTCTACTTTCTGAACAACTATTCAATAAATATACTTCCTACAGAAAAATATCATAATTAGCTTTAAAATAAAATAAATTCTAAGAACTCTGCTGCATATCAAATAGCATTTTATATATATATTATTATAGGAGCCTCTGTGGTGCAGTGGTTAGAGTGCAGTACTTCAAGCTACTTCTACAGCCAACTGCCTACAATTTGGCAGTTCAAATCTCACCAAGCTCAATTTTGACTCAGCCTTCCTTCCATCCTTCCGACTGCAAACCGCTTAGAGAGTAAAGCACTATAAAGTGGCATATAAGTCTAAGTGCTATTGCTATTATGCTTCTGTTAGATTTTTTTTTCAAAATCAGTATCCTTTACAATGTGAGTTAGACCAAGAGAAAAATTTTAAATCCAACAGCATTCTTAGTCAAAGAAAGAAGATATTCTTATCAAATCCAAATACTTTGAAATAGATAATAACTATTTTGCAACAGCACAAAAAGTATGGGTGAAAAGAAAAAACATGTAGCTTACCAAAGGGATAATTTCAATGCTAGAATTGCACAAAGTTTCACAAACAAATTAGAATTGTTGCGAAGATTCTTGCCTTAGATAAATTAGGCACTTTTTTGTGCTTTTTACATTTATTATTAAGCAGTGATATTTTAAATGATATCCTATGATATCAAAACTGAAAGCAAATGTCTTGTAAGTCCATCAAAGTTGACGGCAGTTAATTTGTGCATTAATCGAAACAATAGTTTGCTGTGTTGTTGGATACATCATAATGACTAAGATCATTTGTTACGTAAGCTGTGAAGCATAACTGAAAAGTCACAGTGACGCTATATAACATTTATGCTAGAACTATGCAAATTACCCTATATTTTGCCTTGGTATAGTACAGTGATGTGCCCAAAACATGCATGTGCAACTACAACATGCAATGCGTGTATGCCCCTGAGCGTGTATTCCACCCGCCCCACACATGCACCTCCTGCATGCACCCTGCCCCTAGATGCAAGGCAGAGACACAAAAACCAGCTCGCTGGCAAGATGTTCTCATGAATTTGCGATGGAGCTGAGCTGGGGTGACGGCTCATGTGCCTACAGAGAGGGCTCTGCGTACCACTTCTGGCACATGTGCCATAGATTCACCATCATGGGAATAGTACATGAACCCAGAGTAGTGTTTACACTGAATTGAGGTATTCTCCAGGGTGCCGAGTGACATCTCTCTCAACTTTGACAGCCTTTTGTTAAGTTAACCTTTTGTTAATGACAGCATTTTGTTCAGTTTCTTGCCAGACAGTAGATCTTACATTTTTATCCCAGGGAGAATTGTTTGTATGGCATCTGAGAGTATTATTTGTACAAAACACTTCCACTGAAATGTAGAGAGAATTATCTTTGTACAAATATCATATGAAAATCCTCTTAGCTGTTGAACTCATTTCTAGAAAATTGTCATTGTGCAAAGTTTTCTGCTTGCTACCTTGGACAGGGTAGAATGATTAATTGCTATAACTTAATTTTGTCATTCCTTAAATATTTTATAGCAGGCCTGGACTGCTTGAGTACAATATCCCATTATCAAATTATCTTCATCAGATGATAAGAACTTTTTCCTTTCAAAAGATTAATTTTCCTTGAGAAAAGTCACAGGTAGAGTTTCACTTGAAAACTCCGCTAGAATATAATTTATCAATTGTTTCACCCTAAACACTCAAGCTTTGGAAATGCTATCGGGAATTGAACAGGGAGAAATACCTGGATGAACTGGACAGAAGCCTGGTTTGCTAGTTATAAATCCCTTGGCAATTCCTTTCAACTCAGTGCTATTTTTAGGGTCCGGTTGGATATTTTTGGCAGCATGGTTAATGAAGCAGACATTATCCTTGATTAAGTGTGAACTACTCCTGAATTACTCTAAATGATAGAATGATTAATTGCTATAACTTAATTTTGTCATTCTTTAAATATTTTATAGCAGGCCTGGACTGCTTGAGTATGATATCCCATTCTCAAATTATCTTCATCAGATGATAAGAACTTTTTCCTTTCAGAAGATTAATTTTCCTTGAGAAAAGTCACAGGTAGAGTTTCACTTGAAAACATTTTTTTTTTTAAAACAAATTTTATTAATTTTACAGAAAACACAATAAAACATAAACAAAACTAAAAGATCTTTTCTGAAGGTTGTCTGATCCCGGGTTGAAACTCTTCACACAGACACAAATTCAAACATCATATTCACTTTATATATCCTTCCATATCTTATTATCATTTTCTTTATTATATATATATATAAACAATTTTTATCAATTTTATATAAACAATGCACAAGGCATAACAGCTTATAAGTTCTTTTCTAAGAAAAAATAATAAAAGAAGAAAACCAATAGAACATAACAATTCCAAATTATAGTATCAATACTTTATCTATTTAACTTCATATCTTATCCCAACTTCTCCTTTTCATCCAAATTATTTCTTATTAATTAATTTTTTTTGCCTTTTTTCAATATACAAAATCCAAAAAAAAAAAAAAATAACAAAACCTTTATATATCCTTTCATATCTTATTACCATTTTCAATAATATTCTTTGTCTGTTCTATTTCCAACTATCCATTCATCTTTTTTCTTTTATTATACTTCTCCTATACACCAATTGGAGTAACGTCTATAACTCATTACCCTAACTTAAAAGTACTTCATATAACATTTTTTCTTGGGATTCTGTTTAATAGGTTCTAAAATTACACAATGAATTTTATACTCTAAATACACATATAAAAACCACAATCTTATGTACCCTCCAGAATCCCTCTTTTATCCTAAATTAAATTCACCCATTGTCTCTGAATAAACTTTTTTTCTTTAGATCTTGCTTCCCCCCATTGAGGCTTCTCCCCCCCCTTTCTCTCTTGCTTATTCTTCTCCTTGCCCTTTTTACCCCTTTGTCTTTCCTCCTCCCTTTTCTTACTCCCTTTCCTTTGCTTTCTAACCTTGCCTCCATCTTTCCGCTCATTTTTCTCTTCTTTGGTTGTTTTTATAATTCTTAAAATCCCCTTTTTCTTATCCTTTTTCTCCTCCTCCCCGAAAAGAACCCATTGTTCATCAAAGATGGCTTCTTCTTCCTCTTCTTCTTTGTCCCAGTCCTTCTGCTGCGTAGTCAACTTTTCATAAGTACATAACGCCATTTCTAAGAATTGAAACAAACTGCCCAAAGTATCTTCTTTTTTATATTTTTGATATTCAGTCTTTAGTTCATCCACAAGCGATGCCATTATGAAAAAAGAAACTTTTCCCAAAACAACCACAAATATTTTTAATCAAAAATAATTCAAAAAAAAATTCCAAAAATTAATACTTTTCTTCCTTCTTCTCTTTCTCTTTCTGGGGTTAATGTTTAATCAAAGAGGTCCAATTACCATATACCTTTCTTTGGGATTCTAGGCAATCTCCTCCTTTTTCAGCTTCTGCTCCAATTTTTTTTTCCTCTCCCTTCCCACTTGCAACATCAATTTTAGATAATCAGAAATCCATACCTCTAATAAGGGTTTTCCAATTTCTTAAGTTTTTCAATGTCCAGGAACCCTTTTGTCCCTTAGCTTCAACTCTCATAACAATTCACTTTCAATGTCCAATATGTCCAAACATATCTGCTGTTTCCATGGGGTGGGAGAGTGAAGAAAAAAAAAAGTTCCCTTTAACAGCTTCTCCGCCGCTTTCGATCTTCTTAGGGATACAATGTATCCTCCAGCAATTCAAACAGCTCAGTTCCAACAAATTTGAAAGATGTTACTTGACCCGGCTCAGACAGCACTTTCACTCTTCTTACTTCCTCCAGTGCAATCTTACCCGGTTGCTGGCCTCTTCGTGGCGGCCATTGCTGACCACCGCTCCACCACCTTGGGAAAAAGGGGTTTTTCTGGAGGAGGAGGGGGTCTGCGACACCCCCAACCCCCTGTCCGACTCCCCTCTCTCTTCAGCTGTCCCTACAGGGCAGCCATATCCCCCTGACCCATCTGGATCGGGGGTACCTTGGCGGCTAGCACAGCAGGAATCGCGAGCTGTCGCGAATTCCTGCTGCCCCAAAGCCACGCGAAACCGGAAACCCACTTGAAAACATTTTTAACCTGATTTGGAGCACATTAACAACTGAACCCTTTGGAAACTAGAGCAAGTTATCTATAAATTGTTCTAACCCATATTGAAAGGCAAACATGACAGTAAGTTTGAAATGTTATCTGAATAATAATAATTTCTCCAGCATCTTTCTTTTTTTCTTTTCTCATGCAAAGATTACTATCAAAAGCTGTATATAAAAAAGGGAGGCTCCACATTGCTTCTGGTCACAACATTTTGATTCAGTCATTTGGGAATATTTTAGTACAGAGTTGTAGCAAAAAGAAGAGATCAGAAATGTCATTACTAGAAGGTTAAGTTTCACCTTGAAATCAAACATGGTAGTTAAGAGTGCAAAGAACTCTAATGTACATGGAATTGTAGATTGTGTTACCATTGCTTTTCCAGTTTGCAAAGCACTTAGATTTATATACCACTTCACAGTACTTTACACAGTACTATCTAAACTGTTTACAGAGTCAGCATATTGCCCCCAACAATCTGGGTCCTCATTTTACCGACCCCAAAAGAATGGAAGGCTGAGTCAACTTTGAGCTGGTGAGAATCGAACTGCTGGCAGTCGGCAGAATTAGTCTGCAATACTGCATTCTAACCACTGTGCCACCACAATTCTCTACCTGCACTCTAACCACTGCACTACCAGTTAGCAATGGTTTCTCCTGGTTCTTCTTGGGCTTAGTGCATTTTTCTTTTACTATGCTTCCAGTGTGGGCTAAGAAATCTAAAAAGAAAAAGGAAACTTTCTCAGTTCTATTTTAAGACATGCTGAAGTGGCACTTTCTAAAAGTCTGGGATGATGACAAGATGCTAATGACCTATGTAGTACTTATTTCTTGAAGCTAGTCTCAAGCGCTCATAGCAGGGCAACTACAATGAAATGTTTTATTAGTGTCAGCTTCAACATAGAAATAGGAGATATTTATAACTATATACAGTAAATGGACATTAGCGCCATTCTCAGGATCAAATTTCCTATTTACTATATTTATAAGGAGCTTTTTTTTTTTTTTTTTTTACAAATTCCAGGTGGCATACTAATGTGGTTAAGTAACTGGCCCAAAGCCATATAGTGAAATACATCACAGAGTAAGGATTTGAGTATGGTTTTTTTAGTTCTAGATCAGGTGTGTCAAACTCATATCATAACAGCAACATCACATGATGTATGGGACATTTTTCCCCTTTGCTAAACCAGGTGTGGGAGTGGCCAGCACATGACGCATTTGGTCCGCGATCTGGGAGTTTTACAGCCCTGTTCTAGATACTGGGTTATATGTTCCACTGGCCACATTTTACCATATGAAATGGGTTTGGTTATGATCTGAAAATCTGCTACAACTCTTTAAGTAATGTTTGCATTGTTTTGATGTATTGCAGGATGGGCTTCTTCAACTATTAGAAAATCCAGCTGCAACTGATGCTAAGGACTATGATTGTATTATGCCAATCTATCTGCACTGGTGTTTGAGTCAAAGGCCAGGGTGGAGGATGCAATTTAAAGTGCTGGTTTAGATATCCAAAGCTCTACAGACCTTGGGATTGTGGAACATTATGGAATGCTGCCTTAAGATAATCTACTTATGTCCTTCTAAGAGTATAGTAATTTTTGAAAGAGATCATTATCTCAGGAATATTGTCTCTATCTAGTATAGAGTTCTCTACAGGAGTATTCATATAAAATGCTCTTTAGCAGTAGGGTCCTTTTTATGAACTCAAACCTGTTATTTATTTTAGTGTACTTAATATTTAGGTTTTAAGTCTTGAAGCTGTCAAGAATACATGTTATTTGGATGGTTATTTCAGTTTTCTATGCAAATTTGTTTTACTATGCACTGCTTCTTTTTTATGCTGTGTTGATACCATTTTGTAGCAATTTTGTTCTATTTTTGCTGTACTTGATACTGAACATTTAGAGAAATCTATTTATGGTGTTTAAAAGAAATATTAAAAGGTTAATGTGGATTTGAACGATTTTATATCAAAATAAATGTAAGGTGCTTGCTAGCAAATGTCCTGTAGCAATGCAACATTCTAATGTGAACTTTCTTATTCTGGTGCTTTCCAGAGATCTTAAAAAAGTCTCTTATTATTTCTCACTAACACAGCAGATCAAATGTTCCAGGGAATAACATCTTTTCACAGCACTGAAGCGTTGGCAATTGCATTAGTTTTTGCAATGGTATTTGTGCATATGTGTACATGTGTGCATTTATGGGTCTGTCTGCATTTATTTCTTTAGCAATCTTTAGTTTATGTGAGATTTCTTATGTTCTTATGAAAACTTGTGGAACAACCTTCTCCCAACTGTGAGTTGGGACCTCATCTCCTAGTCTTTCGGAAGCTTGAAAATCTGACTGCAAACTCGTAGAAGAAAATGCAATCTTGGGTTGTTTGGTCAGTGTTTCGAAGGCCCTCCTCCCATCTTTTAAAATTTATTCTATCATTTTTAAAATGATGTCTTTTTACCAAGATGTAATATTTTTATATAGTTTTTATATTTTTAATTGTTCACTGCCCAGAGTCACTCTGAGTGAAGTCGGTGGTCTCTAAATTAGATAGAAAGATAGATACAGAGGTGGTATTCAGCAGGTTTTGACCAGTTCTGGAGAACTGGTAGTGGAAATTTTGAGTAGTTTGGCGAACTGGTAAATACCACCTCTGACTGGCCCCACCAACCCCATCTATTCTCTGCCTCCCATTGAGTCCCAGCTCATTGGCTGGGTCTTCTTTTGTTGCCCTGCACAGGAGAACAGAGCTGGAAAGCAGGTTAGTGGAGTGGGGAGGGAATAGGGATTTTGCAGTATCCTTCTCTTGCCATGTCCACCAAACTATGCCCACCAAATCGCACCCATAAAGACATGCCATGCCCACAGAACTGGTAGCAAAAAAATTTAAAGCCCACCACTGGCCACGATAGTGTATGACTCTTGAGTGATCTACATTATATTTCTCTTTGCAATAAAAAGTCAATATTTGGGTGTAAAATATTTTTCAATAAGTTTCTCCATTCTTCTCCTTCTCCAAAGGGAGCAATATTTCCCTTCCACCACCCCCAAATTTATCATTTTGATTGCTACCACAACTATAACTGGTGCAGTGGCCTAGAGGTAGAGTTCTTACCTCACAATCTGGAGGCTGTGAGTTTGATCCTAGGTAGAGGCTGATATTTCTCTCTCTGGGCACAATGAGAATGAGAATCTCTTGAATATAACTCTGCATTGGCAACAGGAAGGGCATCCGGCCAGTAAACATTCAACTCCATTCAGTTGCCCAGACTCCACCCTGCAAGGGATTATGGGGTCATTATAAGAAGATGATTGCTATCACAACTATGGAATTGAAGAGAACAATATGGAACTCATGTTGTCTTACACTCAGTCCGTGTTTTTATAGTTTATTACAAAATTTAGATGGAAACAACCATATAGCCACTATCATCATCACTGCCACTTTGAAAACTGAGGTGTGGTCAGAATTAAACAATGAAGCTTTGTGTATGTTTTTTT
The DNA here is from genome assembly GCA_033807585.1 of Hydrophis major. NCBI lineage: Eukaryota > Metazoa > Chordata > Lepidosauria > Squamata > Elapidae > Hydrophis > Hydrophis major. The sequence continues at coordinate 20,275,820 of CM066333.1, forward strand.
CTTTGTAAATTGCGTCATTTTGTTCATCAAAAGTATAGTATTGTGTTTTTCACAAGTTTTCCATTGAGTGTGAGGAATGTTAATTTGGGAGTGAGATTGCTTTTGATTAGTCAAAGTTGTATTTTCATCCACAGTTCTACTAAAAAAAGAAAATTAATGGATTTTATTGGAAACCTCAAGTTGTCTGAAGGAAATTAAGTGTTAGTGAGCTTTTTCAGTGAGAGTCATATTTCTTCTCCGAGGGGCTATAGTTACATGTTTATAAATATCTGTGCTGCCACAGTTGATAAGGGGAAAGCAAATTTCTTCAGCACTTAGGAACATAAAATAGATAAAAATAATTTAGTTTTTCAAGTCTTTGAAGAAATAATTTAGCATCTGCAAAATGTTTCCCTGAACTGCAATCTGCATAGGGCTAAAATCATTGTCAGTTCGAAACCTACAGAAAATGTATTTATTATTTTATAGGGTGGTGAATACTTTTCAGGAGAAGTGCAAGCACTGTTCCTTTCTGTTGTTCTGCAAAACATGTATGCATATTGTTCAGGTTTCTGAATAAATCTGCAAAATATGCTTTATTTTCTATAATAATAATATTCTGGAAAATATTACTGATATAAGTGAATGTATGTAGTTCAGAGACCTTGGTGCTCTGAGCTTGGTGGTTTGCTTGCAGTTGAGTTTTGTTATCCAACTAGGTAATATCTCCAGTGCGAGTGAATTGGTGTTTGTTCCATATTTATAATAGTAACTTGTCCTACCAGTGTTGGTGAGGATGTTAATTTCTCCTTGTTAATTCCTTGATTAACTTTATCACTACAGCACAACCAACGCGAATTACAAAAATGATAATATTGCCATATATCAAAAACATCTCAGAAACAACCAACAGATTATTAGAACCACATTGTCTTACCATAATACCCAAACCAACTAAAATCCTCCAAAATATCTTAAGTAAACCAAAAGACCAGTAACCCCAGAAGGAAAACAACAACAGGAATCATCTATAACTTACAGTATAAAGACTGTAACAGCCACTGTGTAGGACAGATAGGCAGAAGACTAGCAAAGCACAATGATAAACCCTATCTAGCAGCCAGAAGACACAATGAAAGCTATTTAATCTCAAAGCACATGGGCAGACTCAACCATATTCAACTGGTAGTATCTGAACAATGTAGACAAAGCTAATTCCAAACATTTTGAGGGAATTCCTAGAAGTTTGGCATTCAAATGAAGCATAAAGAGACACAGAGATAAACCATATTAATACATCATTCAAAAGAGACAATTAAAAAAGCTAAAAAGGAGTCAAAAAAACAAAAATACATTTCCAACAGCCAGATGAACAGGGATTAACACCAGAGAAAGAATGAAGGAGGAAACAATGCCCTAATCAAGATTCTACCAAGGAGACAAACAATCAGGCAGACAAACAATCATACAGAAAACAGAACTACCAAGGAGAAAGCCATAATAAAGTTAAAGGTTCTCCTCGCACATATGTGCTAGTTGTTTCCGGCTCTAGGGGGCGGTGCTCATCTCCATTACAAAGCCGAAGAGCCAGCACTGTTCAAAGACCTCTCCATGGTCATGTGGCCAGCATGACTAAACGCCAAAGGCGCACAGAACGCCATTACCTTCCCACCAAAGTGGTCCCTATTTTTCTACTTGCATTTTTTACGTGCTTTCGAACTGCTAGGTTGGCAGAAGCTGGGACAAGGAACGGGAGCTCACTCCATTATGCAGTGCTAGGGATTCAAACTTCCCCAAAACTGGCAGGACAAGCTATTGTATATAAACAGGCAGCAAACCCTATACTCACTAATACTGATGATGTTACCTGCTCAAGTAATGAAATGTTTGCAACCAAACAGCCATGTTCAGAGAGCCCCAAGGACTCCACATAAAAATAAATAACCACAGGACGTCTACACTAAACAAAACCAAAAACAATTATGTATTTTATGTAACTTATTTTGAATTGTGGATTTTAACATTGGGTATGTTGGAAGAATCTGAAATAATAATTCAATAAGTTGACCGTGCTAATGGGCAAGGCTCTGCCAAATCTAAGTTGCTGGACTGGAATAAGATGTCTTCTCTGCCACCATCAACAACAGAGAAAGTATCTGTGTTAACATAAGTAGTTGAAGAGTTAATTGCATAGTCATTTTTTAAATGTGATACATTTACAGAGCCATTTTGGATCAGATTTATTATATAATTATGTCTACATGTAGATGACAGCTACTCATTCTCAAATCTTTAGTTTAACCTTGTGTCAAGTGCTGATGGCATATATGAATGAATGGTTGCACATCAAAGATGACAGACAAGATCACGATATTGTTACTTACCTATCCAGGTGCAATGCTGTTTGGTTGAATCAAGCATTGAGCAATCAAGTGGTGGAAATGACAATAATGAACGTGCCTACATGAAATTGTCTACACAGTTTAAAAAAAAAAAAAAAAGCAAGGAACACCCTACAGAAATTAAAACAATACATTCTATAGAAATCCTTCATTATGTAAATTGATGAAGTATAACAAACTTTTATTCTAAGCTTGGAAAGAGGATTCTGGAATCATTGCAATGTCAGTTCCTGAAGGAATGGCAAGTGATAAAACGAACAAGCGAATCAGTAAAATAACATGACCAAATTCGTATGAACCATTGATACAATCTATAAGTCTTAGTGGACAACCAGCTAAATATGAGCCAGCAGTGTGCAGCAGCAGCCAAGAAAGCTAATGCAATCCTAACTTGTATTAACAGAGGGATACAGTCAAGGTCAAGGGAGGTACTCGATGACCTACAAGGTCCCTTCCAATTCTTATTATCTGTTATCTGTTATAAACCTAAGTTTATAGCAGTTGTTTTAAAATAACTCTGCTGACTTTTGAAATAATTACAATGCAATAAATACATTGAAATAATATCTAGAGTCCTTGTAGAATTAATTTGAGAGCAGAGATTAAAAATAATTCCTCATTATCCAAGGTTTTTTCAAACCTAAGCCACTTTTTATTGTACTTTGCTGGAAGAATCTGATGTCAAGAAAAGAAAGTATGGATTCAGGGTTAAACTTTATAGAAATGGTGGTCATAGAGCAGCATATGCTCTCTAGCCAAGGATCATCTGGGGTAGAGGATAAAATTTTCTAAGGTTTAAGAATCAAATTGTATTTTTTTAGTTTTCCATTCATTCTACTTTCCCCCCGTGTGTCACACATTTTAGATTGAAAGCGATTAGACAAAGGCCTGGGGTTTTGTTTTTTTTGTTGTTGGTTTTTCATTCTATGGAAGCTGTTCTGAGAACTCTGTAAGCAGAAGGTGAGAAGAACAAATGCAGTAAGTAACTAAAAATCTGAGTCACTATACTATAAATAAATACAGTTCTGAATCAGCATTGCCAACTCTACCTTCAAAGAGAGAGGCCTAAAATATCTTTTGGCTTAATCACTGGTTTTAATTTTGATTTTACTTTTAAATGTTAACACTTTGTTTGGTTTTGCACATTTTTGTTATTGTAAAAACTTGTTGACAATGAAGATATTGAAGTGATGGATAGTTTTGGCCTTTTGAAATTACTCGTCAATACCAAAAAAAATGCGTCAAGAAATCTGTAGCAGATTAACACTTGCTGGAGCAACCATGAAGGCCATGAAAAAGATATTTTCAATGCCATGATATCTCCCTACCTACAAGAAAAATAGTGCAAGTCATGATATTCTCTGTGAAATCTGGACTTTGGAGAAGCAGAATGAGAAACAGACTGATGCTTCTGCACTTTGATGTTGGAGAATATGTTATTCTCAGAATAACATGGATAGCTCAGAAAACAGTCATGAAAAAGCCTTGAAAAAGATATATTCAAGCAAATCAACTCAGATCCAAAGGTGCTTTTTTTTCAAGAGGCAACTAGACTTTCTGGTTTTTCTTTGAAGATGTTTCGCTTCTCATCCAAGAAGCTTCTTCAGCTCTGACTGAATGGTGGGGAATGGAAGGATTTGTATATGTCTTGCTGATAGCTAGTCATTTGCATCCTTTTAGTGACTAATTAAGGTCACCTGGAGGCTTATATGTGTCACCAGGGTCACCTGAGTGGTGCAAATGGGTGTGGAGCCTTCTTGGAACTGTTGAAAGGACTGTGATGTAGACTGGAGATAGATGATGTCATATCCCTCCCCTTCTGTTGAGAGAAAGCTGTTCAATTTTGACATAGATGGGCTCTTTAATGCCCTTTTCAAACCAGTTATCCTCTCTGTCCAAAATATGGACTTTGTCGTCTTCAAAAGAGTGGCCTGTGTGTTTTAAATGCAGATCAGCTGCCTGCAAGGAGTATAAATCCTTCCACTCCCCACCATCCAGTTAGAGCTGAAGAAGTTTCTTGAATAAGAAGTGAATTGTCTTCAAAGAAAAACCAGAAAGTCCAGTCTCTTGAAAAAAAAAAAAAAAAACACCTTTGGGACAACCATGATTTGGAGGACTGAGAATCTCCATAGACAAATCAACTTGGAGATTTCGCTTGAGGCACAAGTGACCAGAATCAATTATATCCTACTTTAGACACATTATATGAAGACATGGCTCTCCAAAAAGGTCCTAATGCTTAAAAAGAATGGAAGGAAAGAGAAGAGGAACCAGCAGCAAGGTGGATAGATTCAACTACACTAGCAATGAATCTAACATGGGAAGACTTGAAAGGACAGGTTAGGGACAGATCATCATCTCAATGACTTCAAGGCATGTAATCAATTACAAAATCTAGTAGAACAAATGACTAGAACAGGGGTCTCCAACCTTGGCAACTTTAAGACGTGTGGACTTCAACTCCCAGAATTCCTCAGCCATCACACGTCTTAAAGTTGCCAAGGTTGGAGACTCCTGGACTAGAAGACAAAAACTGAAGGTTACAACTTATTCATGACAGAAGATTAAACAAAAGGGTAGGAGGGAATGGTATTATACTCTTTGTGAAAGGGTGTACTTATTATAAGAGGTTTGAGACTTTGAGTGCAGTGTTCCAGCTGTGAAAATTTGGACAAGAATATCATGCTATAGAATGACAGTATTGTTTGTACTCGTGTGTGTGTGTGTAGGTTGCTATAGATACTGGAAATACAAATCATACAACATTACAATGAGAAGAAAAAGTGGGGTGATGATGTATCTTTTTTACTGATTTAATAAAGCATATTAGAGTTAGGAGTAGGCCCAATGACAGTGATTTAATGGCACCTAAACAAGTTCTTGGGTTTTGTAATAAACAGACCGGTGGAGTATGGATTTAGAAATAAATACATAAATAAATTTGGAAGTGAGTACAAGAGATTCATACTGTCTCCTCTATATAATAACAAATCTGTAATTAAACAAAATGTGGATAGGACTCATTAACAATAATGGCATGCAATGTTCAGTTTCTATTTCAAGTATTTAAAAAGAAAAGAAAAATATTATTTGGACTCAGCAGCCATATATTTGACTGCACATCCTTGATTAGTGTGCACAGAGTTTTAAATAGAGACTTACAATTAAACTTTGTGGCCTTCTGTAATTGATTTATAATAACCATTATTTCTCATGATTATTTATATCTTTTCTAACATGCATTAATAAATTTTATTAAACTGTCCACATAGAGGATTACACTTAAAATTAATGGATCATTAAGGTCTGGAATTATATTTATCCATTTCGCATTTTTGAACAGGCACTTAAGATTGCTTATTTTAACTCTGTTTTAGGTTAATGGCAATTTTCAGAGGAAAAGTTGAAATTTTAGTTGAAAAAAGAGGGACTTCTGATGAAAAACAACTGTATAATGTTGGAAACTAACTGAGATTGGAGATTAACATTTTAATTTTAAAGTTTAATGTTTTATAAATGTTTTCTTGGTGAAGGCCAAGGAGTGTCAATATTTTTATTTTTAAAATTTACTGAATGCTATGATTGTGAAAATCCATTTGGAATATATGAAATGAATATGAAATATAATAGCAGTAACTGGAAGAGGGATCTTGGAGTCTTAGTGGACAACCAGCTAAATATGAGCCAGCAGTGTGTAGCAGCAGCCAAAAAAGCCAATGCAATCCTAAACTGCATTAATAGAGGGATACAATCAAAATCAAGTGAGGTACTAATACTACTCTATAAAGCCTTAATAAGACCACGCCTAGAATACTACATCCAGTTTTGTACACCACACTATAAAACGTATGTTGAGACTTTAGAAAAAGTGCAGAGAAGAGCAACTAGGATGATTAGGGGACTGGAGACTAAAACATATGAAGAACCGTTACAGGAACTGGGCATGGCTAGTGAAGAGAAGGACCAGGGGAGATATGATAGCAGTGTTTAGTTTTAGTTTACTTTATTGTCATTGCACCTTGTACAATGAAATCAAATACCATCTTCAGTGTACATCATGACCATGATCATGAAAATAAACACAAACACACATCCTTCACCTTCATACATCCTTCACATTGAACCGAAAATCCCCTGCAGCACACCAATACGACACTATATACCAGAATTCAAAAGAGCTACTGCCCTGGGATAGAAGCTGTTTTTCAGCCTATTTGTCCTTGTTTTTATTATTCTGTACCGTCTGCCAGATGGTAATAGTTTTAAAAAAGGGTTCCCAGGATGAGATGGATCTTTGGGAATGTTTTGAATTTTCTTAAGCCAGTGGGAGCTATAAAGCTCTTCCAAAGTGGGGAGAGGGCAACCAATAATCTTTTGGGTAATGGCATTAACCCTCTGGAGTGCTTTCCTATCTGCCACTGTACAATTGGCAAACCACACAGAGGTGCAGTAAGTTAAAATACCCTCTGTGGTGTAGTGGTAGAAGATCACCAGCAGTTTTTCATTCAGTTGTTATTTTCTGAAAACTTTCGGTAGTATAATCTCTGCTGAGCCCTTTTGACCAGTACTGCAATGTGAACACACCAGGTCAGGTCCTCTTTTATGGTAACATCCAGAAACTTAAAACTGGCCACTTGCTCCACTCAGTCTCCATTGATAAGCAAGGGCTGGATGTCTGATCTGTTCCTTCTATAGTCCACTATAAGCTCCTTGGTCTTATTGGTGTTGAGGACCAAGTTATTCCCTCCACACCACGAAAGCAACCAGTCCACCTCATCTGAATAGGCAGATTCATCCCCCCCACTGATGATTCCCCCCACTGTTGTGTCATTTGCAAATTTAGTAATAGTATTACTAGTGTGAGTGGGAATGCAATCATGCACATAAAGAGTATAGAGTAAGGGACTCAACACACAACCCTGTGGTGTAACAGTGTTCAGAATAAGGGCTGAAGAGGTATGATTACCTAATCTGAACCTCTGTGAGCGGCCAGACAGAAAATCCATAATCCAAAGGCAGATTGAATAAGAAAGGCCAAGGTCCAGAAGTTTAGACACTAGCTTATGTGGAAGAATTGTGTTAAATGCAGAATTAAAATCTACAAAAAGCATCTTCTCCTACCCCCCCCCCCGCCCCCCGCTGTTCTAGATGAGTCAGAGCAGTGTGAAAAGTGATGGCTATAAAATCCTCTGTAGATCTATTTCTTTTGTATGCAAACTGGTGTTTATCAAATGTATGTGGAAGACCAGAAATGATGTGCCGGCAGACCAATTTCTCAAAGCACTTAATGATGATAGGAGTGAGTGCCACTGGTCTGTAATCGTTGAGGTTATGGATAGGGAACTTCTTTGGCAGTGGAATAATGGTGGAAGCCTTCAAACAAGATGGAATAGTGGACTGGGATAAATACCAATTGAAGATCCTGGTGAAGACTCCAGCCAACTGATCAGCATAGTCTTTGAGCACTCGGCCAGAGATACCATCAGGACCGGCAGCCTTTCTAGGGTCCACAGTCCTCAGAATGCTCCTCATCTCCTGTTCCTCCACAATGAGGTAGGGGCTACTTTTGGCTGGTGGTTGTATTTTAGCTATCTCTAAACTAAATAAACTAAAGCAGTGTTCGAATATCTGAGGGGTTGCCACAGAGAGGAGGGGGTCAAGTTATTTTCTAAAGCACCCAAAGGCCAGACAAGGAATAATGGATGGAAACCGATCAAGGAGAGATTTAACCTGGAAATAAGGAGAAACTTTCTGACCGTGAGAACCAATCAACCAATGGAACAGAAGTTGCCCTTGGAAGTTATGGGAGCTTCATCACTAGAGGCTTTCAAGAACAGATTGGACTGCCATTTGTCAGAAATGGTGCAGGGTCTCCTGCTTGGGAGGGGGTTGGACTAGATAATGTACAAGGTCCCTTCCAGCTCTGCTTATTTGTAATATGAAAGTTATGAAGTGTTTAGCCAGTGATTTTTTTTTTTCCCAGAAAGGATACATATGGAAAAAAGGAAAGCAATATTTTATATATATAGTCTGAGCAGTAATATATATATCTAATAAGTCTATCTATCTATCTATCTATCTATCTATCTATCTATCTATCTATCTATCTATCTATCTATCTATCTATCTATCTCATCTGTAAACTGCAGAATAACAGAATAATAGTGTTGGGAGGTATCTTGTTGATCTTCTTGTCCAAACCCCTTCTCAGACAGGACACTCTATACCATTTCAGACAAAAACCTGCATAAGTTGCCCATTGACTTCAAGGTGAAATTCAAGACACTACCTGACACATAAAAAGGCCCTCCTGGCATGAGGTCCAGTTATTTGACACTGAACCAATGATTTCTGCGCATCCAATAAAATCAGACAGAACGGTCCCTCCAATTAAAAACTACCCTCTGTTGAGATCTTGGGTGTGTTACTTTTCTGTTACAGAAATTACCCTCTGGAACAGCATTTCCACAAGATTTGTATGGTGTCCACCTTGCAAACATTCTGTACATTTTTGTAAACATAATTTTGCTTCCAGATCTATGGTTAGGTTGGTTGTTGAGCCTCTGGCAATTTTCTTTTGCAATGCCGTGGGTGAATTTTTCCCATGCTTACTTAACTAACTGACGCATGTACTTACTGATTTATTTATTAGATTTACACGACTGGCCAAACCAAATATATACTTTGGGCAGCTAACTATACTAAAAATAGTTAAAAAAAAAACCCTTCCCCATCCCTTTCACTCAATCATGTCTGATTCTAGAAGAGTGTCTGAGCAAGTCCTTGCATTTTTCTTGGGAATATTTTTTTAGAAGTGGTTAGCCATTCTTTCCTTCCTTGGGCTGAAAAGAACACATATTTGATTATTTATTTATTTGATTTATATGGACCTCTATCTCAAATGTGTACACTGAACAGCTAGCAATATTAAAAACAGTAAAAACCATATAACCTCACCTCCCAATCAGTGGTGGGATTCAAAAAATTTTTACTACCAGTTCTCTGGGTGTGGTGCGGAAAGGATACTGCAAAATCTCCATTCCATCCCCACGCCACTAACCTGCTTTCCAGCTCCATTCTCCTATGCAGGGCAACAAAAGAAGAACTAGCCAATCAGCTGGGATTCGAGAGGCAGAGAATAGATGGAGGCGTGACCAATCAGAGGTAGTTATTGCCGGTTTTCCAAACTACTCAAAATTTCCATTACTGGTTCTCTAGAACTGGTCAGAACCTGCTGAATGCTACCTCTGCTCCCAATACAAAACACACAGCGGTTAAAAGAAATTACAAAAAGATCAATCAACACAACAAGAAAACAGGCTCCATCATCCATCCTCAATTGTGTGTTTTTTTTCTTTTTAAATTGTTCCCTATCCCCCAATCTTTTTAATGATGCAAGCCATCCAGAGTCATTTAAGAAATGGTTGACCTTCCAAATCGAATCAAGTAACTAAAATAAAATACAGGATCGAAGTCAAAAATAGATTTTCTAGGGCTGGGATGGGTAAATAAGATTAGAGTTGTGTAGACAATGGTTTTCTTTGGGATATTATGTGGAAGTTGAGGCTGGATTTTGAAAAAGCAGGATAAAAAGAGTGTTGATACTTTCAAATGTTGATGTGTCTTCTGAGAATACAATGGATAGCCGAGAAAACAAATAAATGGATTCTCAAACAAATCAACTCCGTGCTGTCATTCAAGGCACAAACAACACAGATTAATTGCAGTGGTGATGGGGATACCTTTGGAAGAACGAAGAACTGGTTTAGGGACAGATTTTCTGGAGAAAATGCATCTTATGTAGTTACAAAGACTTGGCACTGCTTTCATCATCATCTTTTAACAACCCCATAATCCTTTGTGTAGAGTCTGAGCAACTGAATGGAGCTACCAGAGTGTTTAGTGGCTGAATGCCCTTCCTGTCGCCAGTTCAGAGTTTTGTTTGGCAGATATATTCTCATTGTGCCCAGAAAGAGAAGTGTCTGCCACTACCTAGGATTGAACTCACAGCCTCCTGATTATGAGGTGAAAGCTCTACCTTGAGGCCGTTGCACCACTCCAATTGGTGCTGACTTAATGGTATGCAATTAATCAATATAAGTATATGTATCATCCTATTCTCTTTCAGGTTAAGCAGCACTATGCAAGGGCAGACAAAGAATAAGAAGTAAAAAAAGACTAATTAAAAGCAAAAGATAAGAAAAAAAAAAGAAAAGTGAATCCAATTAATTTTGTTAGATCTATGGAGTGGCTGTCCATACCGTTATATCTTTGTAAACAGTCCTTGTGCCGTAGCACTCATGAATTGATTTACAATTTTCTTTTGCTCTTTAAGCCTCTTTTCTTTCTCCTTGGGTCTTCTTTTGTTGCCCTGCACAGGAGAACAGAGCTGGAAAGCAGGTTAGTGGTGGGGAGGAAATGGGATTTTGCAGTAACCTTCCCCCAGGAGTGGGGAGGGAATGGAGATTTTGCAGTATCCTTCCCCTGCCATGCCCACTAAGCCACGCCCACAGACCCGGTAGTAAAAAAAAATTGAATCCCACCATTGGTTTAAATCCATCTTAACTACTTTCTTTCTTTCTGCATATATAAAAAAGAAGAATGTTAGAAATTTGAGTTGAAAAGTTATTTTCCACACTCTGCCAAAACCCAGAAACTTTTTAATTCTTATCCTTTTTAATCTTCACATGTGTATTTGTTTTGCAATTCAGTCCCAATTGTTTTCTCTATATGAACAGACCACTCAATATACTTCTTTTATATTGATCACTGGTATTTCTATACAATCTTCATTTCCATCAACCACTCATTCATTCACACAGTCATTTATTCATTTTTCTTGTTTATTTTATTTACATCTGTCACAGTAGAAATTGACTCCTGACAATTTATCCAGTACAGAACAACACTAAAATGTATCTCTAATCTGAAAAGAACTGAACAAAACCATATCAGCAACAAACTGCCACTCATTAATCAATACATTAGATTGATGGTCACATTTATGCTTTAGGGAGCAACTATGTTTTCAACATCTTTCTGAATGCAATCAAGTTGTTTGGCCATATATACTTCTTGTTTTGCTACATACTTTTTAAGTATCCAATTCCCACACTGCAGTCCACTTAATGTTATGTTTTTCCTGTCACATCTGTCTCTTGCTTTGATAACACAAATTGTATCACATTTCTGAGGTTATTTTAGACAGGAATCAAATCTAATTGGAGACAGCAAAAGTTTGAATACAGAATCTTTTGCTATGCCAAGGAAGTTCTCTAGTATAGGGATATGGGATCTGCCTTTTCCAAAACAGGCACCAGGAATCTCATTCGTATCAATGATTCAATAAAGCATTCAATTTTAAAACAAGAATCTACATTCTCTTGCACAGAATGGGTCTAGAAATATGAAATATAAATAAATTTGGGCAATGAACCCAGATTCTCTTCATAGCTCATGGCAAATATTTTATCTACTGGCTGATAAGAAATTGTTCAGCCTGTTGTCTGTTCTGACAAGAGGAAAAGCCATTTGAAAAATATTTAGGAAGCATCGTTCAAATACTATATCATTCATGAGTGAAATGCTGTTAAAAGCTATTGTATAGCTTTAGTCTCTTACCCAGAAGCTCTATTCTCAGGACAGGCAAATAATAATGATAGGAATCTTATGCAATGAAGCATCCTTGAAGAGGCCAGGATTGTTATGATTTCCATGAGTCCATTAAACATTTTGTCAGAAGAGAGTAAAAATGCTTTGAATTAGAGAAACAAGGCAATGCCTTAACCCCAATCAAGTTGACAGAACTGGCTATTGCTTGGTTTTCTTTTATAATAAGGATTTCAGAGAAAGCATTTTACTGAGAAAAATAGCAAGAGGAAGAATGGAAAGGGAGGGCGAGGGCACCATCCTTTCACTCTGAAGCTATTTCTAATTTTAAAAGTGGCTTTCTATCCTGAAAGCTGAATTACCAGGGATAGTAGGAAGATTATTGCAATCTAATGCAGGAAACTGATCATCCATCAACTTTAAATTATACCTTGAGCCAAAATTATATTTTATATAGGAATGATTTTTTATGCTTCCACTGCTAACTGAATTCCTAAGTTCTTATGCACACAAGAATATAGGGAGGTGTCTGGAATTTAATTTCCATAATGAAAAGGAACCTAAATGGGTTTTGGCAGAGTGTGGAAAATAACTTTTCAACTCAAATTTCTAACATTCTTCTTTTTTATATATGCAGAAAGAAAGAAAGTAGTTAAGATGGATTTAAACCAATGGTGGGATTCAATTTTTTTTACTACCAGTTCTGTGGGCGTGGCTTGGTGGGCGTGGCTTAGTGGGCATGGCAAGGGAAGGTTACTGCAAAATCCCATTTCCTCCCCACCACTAACCTGCTTTCCAGCTCTGTTCTCCTGTGCAGGGCAACAAAAGAAGACCCAGCTCATCAGCTGGGACTTGGGAGGCAGAGAATAGATGAGGGCGGGGACTGGAACTGGTATTTTCCAGTTCTCTGAATTTTCTGCTCGAAATTTCCGCTACCGGTACTTCAGAACCAATCAGAACCTGCTGAATACCACCTCTGATTTAAATGTTTTGTTTAAATCGTTTATGTGACTACCCATTTCATAGCAATGATTCTGCATATACAAATTTTAAAACCAACAATTAAAACAACAATTTGAGTAACAAATATCTGAGATCATAAAGAATAATTGCAATTTATAATAGAAACTGAAGTAAAGCCAACCAACAGACTTTGCTTAACCTCCTAGCCCAGGGGTGTCAAATTTGTATCATCACAGCATCATCATGTGCCATAGTGTGACTTTTATCCCCCTTTACTAAACTGAGTGTGGGCATGGTCAGTGTGGTCAGACTTGATGAGTTTGACAGCCCTGTTCTAGCCCAAATGTCTTGCCTTCAGTGCCTTATGAAAGGACCATCTGGATCTGTTCCGATCTTCCCAATGGTGCTTTTACAAATTGGACTTTCTTTGTTTTTCCTTCAAGATGTTTCACTTTTCATCCAAGAAGCTTTTTCAGTTCAGTTCAGCACTGAAAAGCTTCATGGGTGAGAAGTGAAACATCTTGAAGGAAAAAGAAAAAAAGTCCACTTGCCTTTTGAAAAAGCACCTTTGGGACAACCATGACCTGGATGACTGAGAATCTTCCTAGACCTTCATGGATACTATTCCATAGGGCAGAAACTGCAACAGAGGAGGCAGGACCTAAGGGCTCAATAATATGACAAGTGAGTGGGAATCTAGATTTCAGGAATGCTTATTACCTTCTTTTTTTTTTTAATCAGGAAGCTGGAAAAACTGACATGGGAAGCCAACTGAGCAATTAAATAAAAGAGACTACCTTTTGGAGAATTACCTTTTCAGATGTTGAACTAGAATACTTGATCAACAACTTGCCATTTACTCCACTATGACTCTGCATACGGTCCTGTATTTAATTTATTCAATGGCCATGCGCTCTAATCCTACTTCTCCTTTTGGATTTTTGTAATGTATTTAAAATAAAATATTCCCAAAGGTGACCAGTATCAAAACGATAACACATTTGAATTATAGGTTTATACTCACTGGGTTATATTGCCTTCAGATAATAGTCAATAGTATAACCAATTATATTTTATTTCATCAGATTTTACTATGATTTCTGTATCAGATGAAATGAGATTTGCAAGCCATTGTTTAGGCAGGTCTGTCTTTATTGCTGTTATACCTTCTGTCTTAAAATGTTCCTGTTTGCATTTTTTATATGAAACAAATTCAAACAAAAACTTATTTAGCAGCAAAGGTTTAATTAATCATAATTTGAAAGAAAAATGTGAATCTTTGAAATATATGCAGAGCTGTAATCCCAAAAAGAGCAAAATCAATAATTTTGGTTGTTATTGCTGATTTTTCTTCCCTTGTTGCTTTGATGTCCTTTGTGAGAAGGATTTTAGATGTTTGAAGGGCCCTTTGGATTCACATGGTAGGGTACCAAGGAATATTTGTAAAAAACATTGTTCTCTCCTCTTTCAGCTCACAAAATTTCCTGCTGGATGAAAGCAATGGAAAAGAAAACACTATTTTAGAGAAACTCTCATAGATGGACTGTGGAACTATTGCATTTACTTATGAAGAGGTGGCCAATGTAGTCCACAGAATGTAGTCCATTTGGGATCCTGGTTGATCTGAGTCTGAGACTACTTCATTGATGATCTTAGTCATCAGGCTGAAGTTTATGAGAGACATCATGTTTCCAAAATCCCAGACTTAAGTCTGTTTAGAATCTTAAAGATGAATCTAGCAATATAATGGAGGGCTGTAATCCATAAAAGAGCAAAATCAATAATTTTGGATATTATTGCTGGTAACACATTGTTATTCTTGAATCATATTGTTCAATTTTAGAAAAATCAAATCATTCATTGTGGTTGTATCATATGGTAGTGAATAGGCATGGATACAGGCAGGATATAAATATAATAACCGCAGTCTAGCCATTTTTTGCATTAGCTGAAGCCTATAGTTCTTACAGGTCATGAAAAATGGCAGTTCTCTGAACACTGTTGTTATCCTTGCAATCCTAAAAAAAAAAAAAAGGAGGAGGAAGAGAAGAAATGGGGAGAAAAAAGTCAGAAAGCATTTGGAAATGTGTTGCAATTAGTCATCTGGTTGATTAGATAAAATAGTATAAATGGCAAAATGGCTCGCCAATTTTGACTAAACAATGCCAATTCCATCTATTGGGATATTCATCATGATTTGCATATATTAAAGTAGTGGAGCCTGCATCATGTTGCCCCAACATTTGTTTATTCATTTAGATGAAATTATAAGATTCTGCAGATAACTCTTGCTTGCCAGTCCATGGAAAGGATCAACCTAGACAATAACGCTATCAGAAGTGCCTGGTTAGTCATGTGATTCAGCCTAGCCTGGTGCCATTTACTAGAAGGGTAACATATGTCTTCTTGCATAGAGTTTTAAATGCACTCTAAACTCTGTAACATTAATTTTGTCACAAAACAAGATGAAAGAAGTTAGCCTGTTGGAAGCAACTATCCTGTGAAATGCAAGCAAGGAAAACTATTCAGGTGTAAAACAATTACATTTATCATGATTAAAGAAGCAACTGTCTTTGCATCTTGATGAGGCTAAAAGGAATTGCTGCAGAACTATACAGTCAGGTCAGAAGTGAAATTACTAAACCAGGCCTTAGTAAGAAAATGCAGGGAGATCTCTTGTATACATTTGAACCAAATATAATCCTTCCAATAAATGTGAGCCATTATGCATCCAAAGTATGCCTTTATTGTATGTACTAATTCTATGATAAGGCCATTTTAAGTCCTTGCTACCTGGAGTGAGGGCAGAAAGATGTTTTAAAACTAATTGGTAATGTGTGATTGATAGGGATAGTGGTGCAGACTATTGCTCATTCTGAAAATGAAACTGGAGCTTATCAAGCAATTTTCCTCCAAGAACCATTGGCAATGATCACTTTCCGAAGAGAAGCAGCATTAGAAACACTAGAGAACTGCATCTCTCCATGGCAACCTAGAAACCTTAAGGATATTTCATTACTTAAGAATGCTTAAGGATACTACATTACGAACTAGAAACCTTTAATGGGTCTACCACTAGAAACTGCAGGATATACATATATACAGTATGCAGAAAGCAGGAAGGAAGCAAACTCAAGGCAAATAGTCTTTTCTGCATTAATTATGCTCATAAGAATTAAATTATTAGTTTGTCAGTTCAGTTGTTCCATATGGCTTCTTTAAACCATTTATGCTAAGAAAATTCTGGAACACCAGAACCATTCCTGGACACGCTATCCTCCACGTTTTCACCCAGTACCCAATCCTCATTGGGACACTTATCAATATTTTATTCTTGTATGACCCATCAGTCAGCTTACAAAAATAGTGGGGTCACAGAATCATGAAGTTGGCATTTAGACAAGTTCAGCACCCTGGACAGCACAGAAATCAATGACAAAAGACTGCATGGCCTCTACAGGAAGCGTTGCAGTGAAGAACAGCCCACCACTGTTGTTTCATTCTTGAATTGCTGTTATTGTTGATACCTCCTTTCCTAACATTTAACTGGAATCTATCTTTACCTGGCATTATTCTATATCCTACCTTCTAAAGTGAGAGAAAAGTGATCTTAGCCTTCGCTTAAGTGACACTTTTAGATATTTCAAGAGGAACACTATGCTCCCTCAACCATCTACTATCAAGGCTAAACTCCTTGATAGATTAATTCAATTGCTTTAATCTCATTTCTCTGGAGTTTTTCTAGTACTCTAATCATAACTCTTGTCTTTCTTTCAAAGCTGTTGCAAGGTTTCTAAATCTTTCCTAAAGTGGAATGTCCAGGAGATATCTGACCAAGGTGGAGAAATATAAAACAATTACTTCTCATGATTTAGAAGTTCTTCCCTCGATGCAGCCTAACATTGTATTTATTTTTATTTTATTGTATCTTTTCAATGTGTCCCAATCCAGCAATTCCCTTTGGCAACGATATCACATCACTGACTTATATTCAGTTTATGCTCAATTAGTATTCCAATATTTTTCCACAAGTACTATTACCAAGTCAGTCCTTACTAGTACATGTGATTTCTGGTTTCTAACACCTCCACAAGAGATCTTAAATTAATTGTATTATTTTTACCTTTTAAAAAACTGCCAAGTTCATTTTGGATACATTACTGCATGCTTGGATAACAATAGCAATAGCACTTAGATTTATATACTGCTTTATAGCCCCCTCTAAGCAGTTTCTAGAGATGCAGTGGCTCAGGGGCTAATAGGCGGAGCTTGTCAGTCAGAAAGGTCAGTAGTTCAGTGGTTTGAATCCCTAGCACCACGTAATGGAGTAAGCTCCCATTACTTGTCCTAGCTTCTGCCAACCTAGCAATTCGAAAGAATGTAAAAATGCATGTTGAAAAATAGGGACCACTTTGGTGGGAAGGTAACAGCATTCCGTGCACCTTTGATGTTTAGTCATGCTGGCCACATGACCACAGAGACACCTTCGGACAACACTGGCTCTTTGGCTTTGAAACAGAAATGAGCACTGTCCCCTAGGGCCAGAAACGACTAGCACATATGTGTGAGCGGAATTTTTACCTTTACTAAGAGATTTACAGAGTCAGTACATTGCCCCCAATAATTTGGGTCCTCATTTTATCGATCTCAGAAGGATGGAAGGCTGAGTCATGCTTGAGCCTGATGAGATTCAACCTGCCAAATTGCAAGCAGCCAGCAGTTAACTGAAGTAGCCTGCAGTGCTGCACTCTAACCACTGCACCACCGTGGCTCATCTTAGTTATCTCACTCATTCTGTAGCATCTGTAAATCAAATAGGTGTTCTCTTTGCTTTGTCCTCCAAGAGCTTAACAATTTTTGGGGAGTCCACTTTTCTAATCTCCCTTCAGAACATATCTGAACTTTTTTTTTAATTGTAATCATTCTCATATCTTTGTCAGCTTATGTTGCACTTAGACTTTCTGACCTCACCTGTACAGTTCCACGTATTTGCATGGTGACGGGGATACTCTTTCCACCTCTTCACAGTGTCCTTTTTGGTTTGTTTGTTTTAAGATCTTTATGTAGGTTTGTACAGGTAGTCCTCCACTTACAACAGTTCATTTAGTGACCGTTTGAAGTAATGACATTGCTGTGTCCCAGGGTTATGTGATCCCCTTTTGCAACCTTCTGACAAGCAAAGTCAATGGGGAAGCCAGATTCACTTTACAACTAGGTTACTAAGTTATCAGCTGCAGTGATTCATTTAACAACAGTGGCAAGAAAGGTCATAAAATGGGGCAAAATTCACCTAGCACATGTCTCACTTAGCAACAGAAATGTTGGGCTCAATTGTGCTTGTAATCACAATTGTCTGCATATTAAGAGGGAAAAAGTCTTTACCATAAGAGGCCTGCCAGCTGATTAAAATAGAAGAAAAGATAAGGTTATATTAAGAACAAATGATGTCAGCTACATCACTGTATATAACACAATTCAGGACATATACTTTGTATATGCAGGTCTTGGTGTGTTCAGGTCTTTTCCCATGTAAGATTGAGAGTATCTTGGCAATGTTTCGACGAGATCTTTGCTCGCATAAGCACAAAGCTGAAAGCACCAACCTGAAGATGGTGAGTGGGATCTCATCGAAACATCGCCAAGATACTCTCAATCTGACAGGGGAAAAGACCCGAACACGCCAAGACCTGCATCCCTGTACCCATATTTGTTTTCTTAAGTTTTCACGGGTACTTACATGCATGGTATTCAGCTTTGTTCGGGTATTTTCCCACGTCGTTATAGTTGTGCTTTTAAAGTTGCAGCCATGTTTCGGCAGAATCTCATCTGCCATCATCAGGCTTCTGTATTGTGTTAATCTGTGAGTCAGACTTTCACAGCCATTTCTGTTTTAAATTTGGGGCTAGCCTACTGCTGTGCCAGAATGGTTTTTTCTTCATCCTGATTGGTTGGGAGTCTTGGTCTGTGTTTATTGGTTTTGGAGTTTGCTGTGTTCTGATTGATTTGCTGTGTTTCTAATATCTTCTGTCTGTCTTTTGTAGCTTTCTTTTCTTTCTTTCTTTTTTTTTTCTTTTTGTCTTGATTGGCTGGCAACATTGTGTTTGCTGTATTGGAGGCTTTTAGTGCAGCTTGGCTCCGAGTAAATGGACAGCTATCATTTATTAGAAAGCTAGGTTTCATCTGGGTGTCTGGTTGGGGTGTATTTGAGCTGGAGGTATCAGGGGGATCTGTTTGTGCCCAGGTGTTTGCCTGACTTGTGGTGTGGAGATTTTTTTGTTTGTGAATGCAGGCTTCCAAATAATTGACAGTCTGGTAGAATCATCTCTTCTATTCATGCTTTCAGGTCTTTTTTCAATCTCTATGGCTTCTCTGATAATTCTGTAGCTGGGGTTTTCTATAGTGGCTAGGGTTTTGGTGCCATTGAAGTTGATGCTATGACCTGTGGTTTTCATGTGTTGGAGTAGTGAGGAAGTGTGTTCCAGGTTTTTTACTGCATTTTTGTGTTCATCCAGGTAGGTATTTATTCTTCTATTGGTCTGTCCAATGTATGTGGCAGGGGATGATGCACAGGGGACTTCATATATGCAGTGTATATGCGTATGTATATGCATACATACATACATACACACCCACCCACACCCACATACCATCTAAGATTTACAAGACAACCATCCACCCTGTTGCATTGTATGGCACTGAATGCTGGGCAGCAACAACAGGGACTGAATGCTATCTCCATGCCATGGAAATGCGAATGCTCCGTTGGATATCTGGCATCTCCCTTCTTGACCACATCATAAATGACACCATTTGACAGCATTTTGGTGTGGTACCAATTATAGAGAAGATGAGAAAAGGCCAGCTCCACTGGTATGGACATGTCCAGAGAGCAGCACCTTTCTCTGTGGCCAAGACTGCCTACCAATTAGAAGACAATGTCTGGTGACCTTATAGGTGTCCAAAACAGAGATGGCAAGATGCTACCAACAAAGATATGCAAGCCCTGGAGATGCAGTTGACTGTGTAAAGTGGTGTGCAATTATCCCAAAAAAGTGGGAATATGCTAGGAGGAGGAAGAGGAGGAGGAGGAGGAGGAGGAGGAGGAGGAGGAGGAGGAGGAGGAGGAGGAGGAGGAGGAGGAGGAGGAGGAGGAGGAAATTATCTGCAACTGCAAGTATTCGTTTCAGAAAAGATTTTTTCTTGGGGCTGAAGAAAAATGGAGGGAGAAAAGATTACTTTCAGAGCCTGCTCTGTGTCTTTTAAAATCCTAGAGATGGAAGGGGAGCCTTTTGAGTAAGTCTATCTATTGCTCAACATAGCAACTGAAATTGAAGTAGCAGATAGATTTGTCCAACTTTCCCAAATCTATCTCCCAGCTAATGCAAATTGTATGGAAAAGACAAATAAACCACCTGCAGCTTAGATTGTAAAGATTGTGCAGATCCATTTAACATCTTGCATAGTTTGGTTTTTTGTTTTTTGTTTTGTTTTTGCCCTGAATACTGAAAACTATGAATAAACCTGATAGTATCATAAAAGTGGCAAATTCTATTCTGAAATGCTGAAATGAAGCTTTTTCTCTTACCCAATTGGGCTACTGAGGCCTGTAGACAATCGTTTAAAATTAATAAGTATTTCTTTTTTTCTTTTCTTTTTTACTAAGCTTCTGTTTTTGACATCAGCAATCTTTAGAAAGGTCTTTTGAAATTGGTTTAGTTGAGCAATTCAAGCATTATAATCATTGCTTTTTCTGCTCTGTGTGTCTCTTGATGAGATATGGTATGGTAGGAGAAAAAAGAAGGAAAATATGCCAAGGTCAGTGTTGTGTATGCATAAAGATTAATAAAGTGTGAGCTTGGAGTAAGTGCAGGGTTCTGGCCCTGCACTTCTGATTGGCTGTTAAGGGGCTGGACCGGATTGGCCCGTTCCGGGGAATCCAATTGGCCCTTAACAGAGAGTTCCTATTGGTTATAAGAGCTAGCGCTCCTAGTTCGTTATTGGTTAAAAGTTACAGGGTTTGCCTATAGGCGGGTTTAACTGCTATTGAAGAGAGGAAGTCACAATGTAAATAAAGAGCTGAAGTTCACCGTTCAGAGGCTTGTCTCCATTCTTTCTTGCCCATGCTCAAAATTTAACACTGGCAACGAGGATGGGATATGGAGAAATCTGAACCAATGAAACTTCGAAGAACACCAAGCACGTGACAGACGACGCCAACAACGAAACCATGTCCGGCGGCATCGTACCACCTGCTCCGTTCTATCCAACACAGGAAGACTGGGAGTCCTACATGGATCGTTTCCAAATGTTCCTAGAGACGAACAACTTAAAGGACGCTACAGCCGAGAAGAAACGGGCGATGTTCCTAACGCATTGTGGTCCAACCGTATTTAAGATGGCTAAAGCACTAGTCAAACCCCGAGAAGTGAAGGCCATGGATTGGGACGACCTCGAACCTATCCTACGAGACCACTACGCCCTGACCGTGCCTATGCTCGTGAGACGCCACAAGTTTTATCAGAAGAGCCAGCGAAAGGGAGAAAGCGTGGCCGACTTCAAAATTTGGGAGGCCTCTGCGGATTCACCGATTTAGAAGAAGCACTAAGAGATCGCATAGTTCTGGGATTAGATGCACCAGGTGTCCAAAGCAAGCCGATGGCGAAAGGCAACATCAGCCTTGCCGACGCCATCGCCGATCTACTGCAGCAGAAGCAACCAGGAAGTCAGCTGCACAACTACGCCGAAACCGCGCTCCGGTACCACCACCGGCCAGCGAAATCTCACCTAGTTCAGAAGGGCAGCTTGCGACAACGCAACACGAGGACCTCTCTTCGTCGTCAGACAGCGACGAAGAAGGGGTCCATCGACTGCGGTCTGACCGGGACCACCACCCGAAGCCCCTACGCCCTTGCACTGGCTGTGGAGCCAACCATGCCAGGTCCGAATGCAAATTCCGCGACGCACTCTGCCATGAGTGCAGGAAACAAGGCCACATCGGATGGGTCTGCCGCAGCTCGCCAGGCCTCAAAAGGGGCTAACTATCACCAATCGACAGGAAACCGTCCTGTATGGCGAGAGCCAGTAAACCACTCCTACAGAAATCGAGCTTTGCAGAGAGAAGAGGCTCACCATACTATCACTATCGGTCACGCCTCAGCCTTGGACACTAAGAAAATCCGAGTCACGGTAGCCATCGAGAACCAGCCTTGCCACATGGAGGTCGACTCGGGATCGTCCCTCTCGATGGTGTCCTGGAAGACACTCCAGCAATTCATCCCCACAATTCAACACCAAGATCTCCGCTTCCAATGCCTCATTCTCAAGGACTACCAAGGGAATTGAATCCCCGTCGTTGGTTCCTGCTGAGTCCGAGTCTCCTTCAAGAGGCACACAGCGTACTTACCTTTGATGGTTGTTAAGCCTGGGTTCCCCAACGAGGGTTAGGGAGACAAGCTAAACAGAATGTGCAGCGTTAGTCAGATAGGCACACAGATAAATGAGTGAGCTAAGCTTGTATGTTTATTAACATACAGTAAAAATAACAGATACGCTTGTGCTATCAAAAATATAGTTTATTCCATTATGAGTTCATAGCATAGTCAAAATAACAGTCCAATAGTCATGTATCATTTAGTCAGTCCATTCAGGGATATTCAGTTAGCAAAGTCCGTGCAGAATATCCTATGTCAGTTCACTTACAAATCAGTCCTTTGTTTCTCTCCCGTTCGAGCAATGCAGTCTTGATTCCAAGCAGTAATCAGGGATCATCAAAGCCAGAGAGAGAGCAAGCTGTCGTCTTGCTTCTTTTAAAGTGCTTTCCCAACCACTCCCTTAATTACTATCCCATATTTAAAGTTGCAGACAACTTTACATATAAACTATGATTACATATTTATTATTTTACCTAAACCAGTTAGGGTAAACAATGTTATCCCTAACATTGGTCATCGATAGAGATAGGCCTAGCCTGCTAGGCCTCCAATGGTTCGCGCCACTCAGCATTGAAGTGGCCGACATAAACCGAGTCAGCGGCAGTGACTGGGAGGAAGACCTTATCTCTGAGTTCAGGGATGTCTTCGTGGACAGCTTAGGCAAGTACAAGGGGACCCCGATTTCATTCAGCCTAGATCCAAAAATAGCTCCCATTTGCCTAAAGCCCCATCGAGTTCCATTTGCCTTAAAATCGAAAATCAACGAACAACTCGACAAACTGATAGCTCAGGGGGTGTTAGAGCCCATCGATCACTCCCCTTGGGAAACCCCTATTGCAACACCCATTAAGCCAGACGGGTCAATCCGAATTTGTGGAGACTACCGGGCCACTTTGAACCACGCCCTGCAGCAGAACGCGTATCTGGTTCCGGTGGTGCAGCATCTCCTCCATTCCCTGGGGGGCAGGAAAGTTTTCGCTAAATTAGATTTAGCTCAGGCATATCAGCAATTACCAGTAGATGAAAAAACGGCACAGGCCCAAACTATTGTGACGCACCGAGGTGCCTTTAATTCGGAGTTAGTGTAGCCCCGGGGATTTTTCAGAGCCTTATAGAAAGGTTATTGCAAGGAATTAAGGGCGTGGTCCCCTATTTTGACGATGTATTAATTGCAGCCCCTACAAAAAAAATCTTACAGGACCGGTTAAAATTAGTCTTAAAAAATTCCAAGAGGCTGGACTTAAGGTTAAAAAAAACAAATGTAAATTGTGTACTGACAGTGTTGAGTTTTTAGGGTACCTAATTGATAGCCAGGGCATTCACCCTACCGAAAGTAAACTAAAAGCGATAAAAAACACTCCCAGGCCACAAAACAAGGCCGATCTCCAGGCGTTCCTAGGCCTCATCAATTTTTATAATGTATTTTTGCTGCATAAAGCAATGGTCGCTGAACCGTTACACCGGTTATTAGATAAAAAAGCAAATTGGCTATGGGGTTACCGTTAAGAACAGGTATTCCGAAATGTTAAAAAACTGCTCACTTCTGACTCTGTACTCATGCAGTATAATGAGACTTTGTCGTTAGTTATAACCTGTGATGCATCGCCTTTCGGGGTAGGCACCATTTTGAGCCACGTACTGCCTAATGGGAACGAAGCCCCTGTTGCATATTTTTCAAAGACTCTTTCAAAAACTGAGCGAAACTATGGACAAATTGATAAAGAAGCCCTTGCAATTGTCTCAGCTGTGCAAAGATTCCACGAATACGTGTATGGCCGGGCTTTTACTATTGTGACTGACCACAAACCATTATTGGGGATAATAGCTGGAGATAAGCCAACTCCCTACATATTATCCCCTAGGATGACCCGATGGTCAGAATTCTTAGCTGCTTATAACTATTGGCTGCAATACCGCCCGGGGAAAACCATTCCCCACGCCAACGCATTGAGCCGAGCACCGCTTCCAGAGACTCTCGACGATCCTGCACCACTGGTAACCAGGTTGCAAATCAAAGCACTCAACTCGCAGCCACTAACCGCCCAAGATATCGAGAGAGAAACCAAACGCGACCACACCCTAGCACGAGTCCTAGGCTGGGTAGAACGCGGATGGCCATTGGACCAGTTATCAGATGACTTCACACCATTCAAGACTCGACAAACTGAGCTCTTCTCCCAGAAAGGCTGTGTCATCTGGGGCGATAGAGTCGTTATCCCAGAACAACTCCAGAAAGTGCTGCTGAGAACCTTGCACGATGGCCACCCTGGCATCGTGCGAATGAAAGCCCTTGTGCGAAGCTACGCATGATGGCCGGGCATTGATAAGCAAATCGAACAGTGGGTTAAAGCTTGTCCCAAATGCCAAGAAGTCAGCAACGCCCCACCAAAAGCCATGCCTAATGAATGGGAGACACCACGTGGACCCTGGTCCCGAATTCACCTGGACTTCGTGGGGACAACCAAAGACCAGACCTTTTTGCTTACTGTCAACGCCTACTCGAATTGGCTCAAAATCCATTGCATGATGACTACGACCTCCAAGGCGGTTATCAAAATCTTAAACAGACTCTTTGCAACCCTTGGATTACCAGACGTCCTGGTATCCGATAATGGCCCTCAATTTACCGCACTAGCGTTCAAGCAGTACCTCGCTGACCGCAGCATTCGCCATGTGCTCACATCGCCTGCGCACCCTGCGACCAATGGCAAAGCAGAACGCATGGTCCAATTTGTGAAGGAAACCTTGCAAAAGGTAGACTACGACAACATTGATGACAAGGTCAATCAAATCCTCTTCTAGAGCTCCTAGCTCATTATTGGTTAAAAGTTACAGGGTTTGCCTATATAAGGCAGGTTTAACTGCTATTGAGTTGAGGAAGTCACAATGTAAATAAAGAGCTGAAGTTCACCGTTCAGAGGCTTGTCTCCATTCTTTCTCGCCCATGCTCAAAACTTAACAGATAAATAATAACCCACATTTTGCAGAAGAAGAAGAAGTAGAAGAAGAAGAAGAAGAAGAAGAAGAGGAGGAGGAGGAGGAGGAGGAGGAGGAGGAGGAGGAGGAGGAGGAGGAGGAGGAGGAGGAGGAGGAGGAGGAGGAGGAGAAAAATCATTCATTTGTGTTTTCTAGAGAGCTCTTTTTTATCTTTTTTATGTGTATGAATCAAATTATTTATATTGCTGCACAGTGCTGGGTAATAGTTTATTTGATGTTATCCATCATTTACTAATAGGCTGCATTAAATATGCAGATTTCAAATGAATTCTTCCCAATCATTAATTTTATGCTAGCATAAACAACGAATCTAGTGTTATGGTTGAGTGTTATAACTCACATTTCAATTGTCAGGATGGCAATTCCTATCTTTGATCATCTTTAACAATTACCTTGCTGAAGTAGTTTCTCAATGTGTTTCCTTTGACTCCTGACAATTGCATTGATTATTCCCTGTAGTTGCTTTAGCAACTTTAGGAAGTGCTTTTCCCATGTTGGCTTCCTAGGGCTGAAATAGAGTGACAAACCCAAAGTCACCTAGCTGGCTTTGTGCCTAAGCACTAGAACTCAACTGTTTCCTAGTTTCTAGCTTCATAGTTTAATCACCATGACAAACTGGTTTTCTAGTTTTTTGTGACTGTATTGTATATTATCTTTTTTTTTCCCTGAATCAAAACATGATGGATTAAAATACCACAGAATCTAAGATAACTACAAAGCTAGGCGATCAAATTGGTTGACAGGATACTGGTTCAGGGTCAACAATGAGTTGAAGGCACATACACATACACACTCACACACACACATGAATGTCAAGTGGAAGTGAGCTAGTCTAGTGCTATTCCAAGGAATCCAGACTGAAAAAACAAGAATAAATTTAGAATTAGTATAATAAATGAAATATCCAATTTAGCATTATAATACATTACAATACACTACACATATGTTCTGAAGCCACATTACTTGAGACCTTCACCAAAGAAAAGTTATTGATAGTAGGTGTGCTTCTAGTAGGAACTTGAAAATGCTGTCCTTGAGTGTAAGACAGACTCTAATGACACAAGACACAATGTAAATAACCTAGTTGAATTGATCCCAGAAACAGATAGCAATCTAGCTGCTTCAACATGGGGTTCATGGCAACTTGTAGCCCAGGGGTGTCAAACTCAAGGCCCGGGGGCCGGGTCTGGCCCACAGGGTGCTTAGGTCTGACCACTGGGGCCACCCTGGAAATAGCAAATGACCGGCCCATGGTGTCTCTGCCAGCAAAAATGGAGCTTGTGAGGGCCAAGTGTGGCTCTCCTGAGGTCTGTTTTTACTGGCAGAGGGTTGTAGGAGGCTGTCCCAGTAGAAATGGAGCTTGGGAGCTTGTTTTTGCTGGCAGAGCACTCAGGCCACTATAGATGCCTCCTCACACAAGTGATGTCATGCTGGCCATTATTGAAACCAGGTGGATCACCAAATTCTGATGGGATGGCTTTTAAGAAGAGACTGCACTGCCACTGGTCTGAAATGCTGTAGGGTCTCTTGCTTTAGCAGGAGATTGGACTAGAAGATCCCTAAGATCCCTCCCTACTCTTGCGATTATTCTGTTATTCTGGCCAACATTGCTGACTAGAATTGACAAGACATACATTTGTGATGGGAGCCTGAAAATCCTGCCCTGTGGTAGATCTGAGTGTAAAATAGATTTTAACTACCTAAGACATAATGTAAATAACTTAGCCTTGAAACAAACCCATCAATCTGTCATAAGAAGTGACAAGGCATGCATTTTTAATATAAATAGGGTAATGCATTCCTTTACATCTTTATTTGGAAGTAAGTCTGACTGGTTTCATTAGGGCTCATGCCCAGGAAAATCATTGTAAAATTGAAACCTAATTTCCTTTCTATTTCGCTAGAAGATCAGATTCACATTATGTCTACCACGCCTAAATTTTCTCCAGGATAAGTTGATATCATTTTGACATGAGATTTGCCTAATGAAATATTCACTCTTTTTGGTCCAGACTTGTACTCATAAAGCAAATCTGCTCTTATGTTCCACTTATTTTCTAATTAATTACATTAATTGTAGTATAAAATTGCACAATGAAAGGTCAAATTTGAGTAGAAGTATGAAATGAAAGTAGTGGATCCAGGGGCAAAATTTCCATTACAAGAATATTAAAGCAATATATAGTCTCAGCTGCAGATCTGGATCTACCATTAATTAATTTGTTATTTATTTAATGATTATGAATATATATTTATTGCTGACTGGGGGTAAAATTTCATGGAATCTTGTGGAATGTCAGTCTTCGTGTACTAAAATTACTTGTGTGGTTCTGACTGGAGGTAAATGAGGAGAAAAAACATTAGTTGTTTGCTCAGAACTAGTCTGGTCTCAAATAGTCTTTTATCTGAAATTTATATTTTGATTTTTGACAATCGTAAAGCAATTTCTTATCATAAGAGCAAACATAGCATCTCTCTATATAAAATGAAATGCAACTAACGCATCATCACAAAATCTCCAGAACAATAAAGCCTACAAACTTGAAATTTGGCACACATGTTCCTCTTGGCTTCTAGGTGCTCATTAAGAAAGGATTTTTTGAAATGACCACCAGAGCATTAGTGTTTCGTATATTATTATTAACATGGTCTGATGCTAAGGAGTTCTATTTCCCCCTCCCCACCTGAAAAGAAATCTTTTCCAAATGCAAAACACAGAGAGGAGGGGAGTTTCACTTTCAGTTTTACTTTCACAGCAGCAACCAGCTTTAGTGCAGAACGGTTGAGCTAAGCCATGCCCAGGCTCCTTGCTGTTTCCTTCTTGCTCATATAGCAAATATTGTTTCAGTTTCCAAACAGCCCTCAACTCTCTCTCACACTGACAGGACACTAGCCAGATGAATACTGATGGAAACTAGTAGGCAGAGGCAGAATCTCACCCCCCCCCCCCATTTTCCTCCCCAAAAACTAAGCCCAACCACATAGTTTCATAGCAAAGCACGGGTATCCATCCAATTTGGAAATATGGAAGAAAAGGTAGGTTGAAGATGGTGATACTCAATCAGATAGGCTTGTCATCTTTTGGATGAAGGATAGAATAGAAGTAAATATTCAATCAGACAGGAGAATCTGTACTGCAAGAAAATATAGGAAAGGCTGAGAGTGGATTAGAGTCAGTTAAGGAGAAAGGGAACGCAGTTCTAAGAAAAATGCAACTTGCTGCAAGGAATTTAATGCATAGTATATCTATCTAATCTTAGGGTGATCTCCAGAAACTAAGCAAATAGATGCATCTTGTTTGTTTGTTTTTAAAGAGATTACAATAATCAGGTTTTTGTGATCACAAGATTTATTTTTCAAACAGGGATAAAAGTACAGAGGCCAATTTACACACAGAAATTCAATTTACTTATCACATTATTATAGGTATATCTGTATCTCCTTCTGTTTTTCCCTAGAACTTCTAAGAAAGTTTGCTTGCTTGTTTGATTCAAGAGAATTAGAGCCTGCTCTATTCCAGAATAACTCTGGCTGGCTTATAATTAAAAACAGTAAAAACTAAAATCCTATGTGTTGGGACAAACACCCCAACAAGAAACTTAATTAATAGGTTTACAAAGGAGTTTTAGACCAAGGCCTAGCCCTAGGAGAACAACCAAAGCTTTAGAGGTGATATTCAGCAAGTTCTGACCAGTTCTGGACAATCGATAGTGGAAATTTTAAGTAGTTCAGAGAACTGGCAAATGCCACCTCTGACTGGCCCTGCCCCCATCTATTCTCTGCCTCCCGAGTCCCAGCTGATCAGCTGGGTCTTCTTTTGTTGCCCTGCACAGGAGAATGGAGCTGGAAAGCAGGTTAGTGTGAGCAAGGGCATGGAGATTTTACAGTATCCTTCCCCTGGAGTGAGGTGGGAATGGAGATTTTACAGTATCCTTCTCCTACTACACCCACAAAGCCATGCCCACCAAGCCAAGTGAAGCCCACCAAGCCATGTCCACAGAACTGGTAGTAAAAAAAAAATGAATCCCACCACTGCAAAGCTTCCAATACTTTTAAAGACTTCCATCATCAGGATGGAAACCTAATGAATCACTGGAGGGATAACATACCAGAGAGCAGACAAAATGACAAGGAATGCTTCCTGAATCCCAATAGGTAGACATCTTTGATTGAAACTACTAAAAGCACATTGATTCTTCCTGATTTATTAGAAAGGTAGAAACTATGGGAGATAAATAGTTTCTCAAATAATTTGACCCTATATACCAGGGGTCTCCAACCTTGGCTCCTGGAAGCCTGGCGGACTTCAACTCCCAGAATTCCACAGCCAGCTTGCTTGCTGGCTGTGGAATTCTGGGAGTTGAAGTCCGCCAGGCTTCCAGGAGCCAAGGTTGGAGACCCCTGCTATATACTATGAATGATTTAATGGATGATAGCCAGTACCTCCTGGAAGCTCTCTGGCAATCAGAAAAATTAAAGAAATAAAGACAGTCATGATCAGCACAAAACTGCTGATCAGTAATGATAAGCACAAAAATCCCTATTCTACAGCGATATGTATCATTTCTTCTCTTTCTGTTATTTTTGTTTGAAAAATGCCTTTCTTTTAACATTTTTAAAAAGCATGTACTTACAAAATTACGAAAATGTGTTTGTTTATTATTTATTTCATTTACATCCTGCCTTTCATCTAAGGAGTTTGAGGTTCCAACGTTGAATTCCTATCTTATTGTTATTTTCATCACCAAAACCCAAGTCCCAATTTAGCACTCTAAGTGTCTTATCACACCATACCATTTTAGTGTGTGCATTCATGTCCAACTTTAATCTTTTACTATAATCCACTGTTCATATATAAAGTTGTAGCTTTTCCATGCATTTGAGATATAGCTGTTGCTGGACTATTTATAGTTTATTGTGTTATTTGCCTGTGGTTTCCATCTACCACATATTATAGAAATAAACTGTTAAAAAATCTTTGCTTTATTGGTTTGTTTTTCTGGTTACTAATGGCAGAATTCATTGCAAATGGTATGATAAACTTCAGATCATGAAGTGGTATTTGTCAAGTTGAAACAATTGTATTTTCTCCCTGTCTGTGTACAAATTCAGGAAACATTGCATTTGATTTTAATAAGTGTTGACAGGTACCGCATATCAGCCTTTATGTACACCGCATCACATTTTTCCCTTGCATCTGGATTGCTTCAAAGTCCTTTTCTACACAATCCAGCAGTACCTATGTGATTTCTTAAAGGATTATGTGTTAAATATGTTTTAACCATGAATAAATAAGTAAATAAGACTATATAATAATGTTATTTCAGAAAGTCTGTCTGTCAATCATCTATCCTTTATCATCTGTCACCTCTCTACTATAGCATCAATATACTCTATTGAAGTCATTGGTGATCCATGCTGGTGCGGTGGTTAGAATACAGTATTTCAGGCTAATTCTGCCAAATGCCTGGAGTTCGATTCTGACTGGCTCAAGGTTGACTCAGCCTTCCATCATTCCAAGGTTGGTAAAATGAAGCCCCAGATTGTTGGGGTCAATGTGCTGACTATGTAAACCACTTAGAGAGGGCTGCAAAAGCACTGTGTAGTGTTATATAAGTCTAAGTACTATTGCTACATGTTAGTGCTAGACTATAGACTGCATTGGAAAGAATCTGGTACTAAATATTAAGGATTAACAGAAAGTAATCTGGGCATGCAATGTCTTTCTCTATCCAGATGAAAAGTCTTGTCAAAGGGCATCAGATTTTGTGAGTTCATTTCAACTGACTCACATGAAATGTAAGCCTCAAGGGGCAAGTGTGGGCATGGTGTGTGTTTGTGTGTGTGTGTGTGTGTGTGTGTGTGTGTACACCACATATGTCCTAGATGTAGAAATTTAATTTGCAAATAGTATGTTTTCATAGAGCTTATGGAAATGGGCACAATCATTGTAGTTCATTGTGATAATTTCAATTCTTAAAAGTTGGACAATTTACATACTTCTCATTGAATGGGGGGGGGGGGGTATTGTCATTAATATTTGTGTGCTGTTCAGAAAATATACTTTTCTCTTTGCCTATCATAGTGATCATGATTATAAATTATATGCAAATAAAACAAATAATGAGTTTGGTAATATAAATTTAGAGGTAAAGCCAATTTAACTACTGGTTTTCCCTGCAGTTAGCATATTGGCATTAAACTCTCTTTATAAATAGGATCACATAATATCTTCATCTGTTCTTGTTTCTTACTTTCTCTTTATTTTTCTTTCCCTTGCTTGTGTGTGCACGCATGCACAAGCACTCACTCACACAAACACAAACACACAGACACATACCAGAATAGCAAACTTCATTAAATATCAATCATGTTGTAGAAAGCATAACCGAAGACGCTTAGTGTGGAAAATTGCATTGTTGTAAAACAAGATAATTAATGTCAGAACAATAATCATGACAAGCATCTACTGAGGAATGACAATATTGCAGTTCAGTCAAAATGCTCATTTCGGAGATCTTTCTCCATCTTTGTGAGTACCCTGTGCTATTTTTGTGAAGGAAAGACAACCATTGAAAGAAAAACTCAAGTTAAACTCCCTCTCTCTTTGTGTTCTGTTTCTCCAGTTCCTACACTATTCTGCTAGGTGTATGAATTAAATCAATGATGCAGTTAGGTAATTGTTCATTGCTAAGTTAATGGCCTTAAGTTGAAATTTATACAGCAGGTCCTGTTATTCTGGCCGAACTGGTATAAAATATATAGTGTCTTCTCGTGTTGGCAGTTATAGTTCATATAGATCAGGGGTGTAGAACTCGATTACATTGAGGGCCACATCAGAGTTGTGTTTCACTCAGGGTGTGTGTGCGGGCATGGGGGGCATAGCCAACTCAATGTTGCTCATTGAGGCTCAGTTTTTGGCCACAATGACCTCTTGTTGCTCTCTGCCAGCAAAAACGGAGGCTGGGGAGGCTGCGTGCAGCTGTCATGGCTGAAAAGGGAGCCTGGGAGGGGTGTGCACAGTCTCCCCAAACTCCATTTTCACAGACAGAGGGTTGCAGGAAGACATCATGGCCAAAAGTGGAGTCCGGGAGGGCCACGCACAGCCCTCCCGAGTTCCGTTTTTGCTGGAAGAGGCACTGAGGGCTGGTCCTTGGCTATTTCCAGGGTGTGCCTGTGGGCTAGATCTAAGCACCCAGCAGGCCAGATCCAGCCCATGGGCCCTGAGTTTGACACCCATGATATAGATATATAGATACTGAGTTAATCTGCATTTCCCAAAGAAATGTGCAGATTTTTGCATTTCTCAAAACTTTTAAAAAGCAATCCACTTTTAAAAAAAAAGAAAGAAAGAAAGAAAGAAAGAAAGAAAGAAAGAAAGAAAGAAAGAAAGAAAGAAAGAAAGAAAGAAAGAAAGACACACTTCTATCCTAGATTTCACAGTTGGATTCATTTGACCTGGAGAATTAATCAAAGAGCAAAATGGGTCAGTTTTGCCATCTTCTTCTGATATGAATCTTTCACCATGAGAAGACCCTAAGTGATTCAATCAGAATAGAGCTGGAAAGGACCTTGGGGGTCTTCTAGTCTGCTCTAGCAGGAAACCCTATACCATTTCAGATAGGTGGTTATCTCTTATTAAAAACCTCTAGTGATGAAGCCCAGGGGTGGGATGCTACTAGTTCTGCCCGGCTCTATAGAATTGGTAGCTCTGAAGAGCCTCACACACCGAACCGGTTCTGTGTTTGCTGCTGTTTGGCCCATCCGCCTGCCCAGGCTCTTACCTATCCTTTATTCCTGCTTTTTCAGCCTCAGCTGCTTTGCACAACACAGCTGAGGTTGAAAAAGCAGGAAAAAAGGCTTTCCAAACACTGGCAGCGCTTTTCAGCTGTCCAGGCGGCACAGCTAAAGGGTTTTTTTTACATGCGCATGCAGCAAAATGTAGTCACCAAACTGGTAGTAACACCGGTTGAATCCCAACACTGATGAAGCCCCTACAACTTCCAAAGGCAAGCTGTTCCACTGGTTTATAGTCCTCATGGTTGGGAAGTTTCTTCTTAATTCGACTTTGCTTCTCTCCTTGATTAGTTTCCATCCACTGTTTCTTGCCTTGCTTTCTGGTACTTTGGAAAATAAATTGACCCCCTCTTCTTTGTGGCAGCCCTTCAAATATTGGAATATTGCTATAATGTCACCTCCAGTCCTTCTTTTCTCTAGACTATATATATCCAATTCCTGCAACTGTACAGTGTTTTTTTTTTCTTAGCATAAAAGAAATTGTATTATCATAGAAGACAAAAGAAAGTACACATTGTATATACAGCACAGAACACAATGAACAAAAGCAGCTCATCAGAAATTACTTATGCTCATTTCAGGCTTTTAATAATTCTTATATGACCTCCTTTTCCCTGATCATTC
The DNA here is from genome assembly GCA_033807585.1 of Hydrophis major. NCBI lineage: Eukaryota > Metazoa > Chordata > Lepidosauria > Squamata > Elapidae > Hydrophis > Hydrophis major. The sequence continues at coordinate 20,309,622 of CM066333.1, forward strand.
TTTCCTATAATTACATCTCCGAAATTCTCAAATTGTTTTTCTCATAAACAATTCACATCTGCTAACTATTAGGGTAAAACTTGTTAACAGTATTACTGTTGTCTTATTCCTTTATTCTGCCCATTCCTTACACTATCTTTATCCATGGAAAATAAAGAATATCAATCAAAATGTATCCTAAGATATTATGACAGCTATGGTCTTTATAAAACTTAAGAAATGTACTTTGGGATTACTATTTTATATAAACTGCTTAATATGAAATAATTTCTCTGTCTCCTTTGAAAGCCATAATTTATTTAGAAGCTTCCACATTTTAGTTCCTGGGAATTTGGGAGAGGGAGGATTTCATAGAATGGAGAAAGTTTAGACATAACAAGGTTCTTCTTCTGAGTCAAGGACAAGTTATCCTGAATCTGAAAAGAAGTCTTCTGTTGGGATGGCTGGTGATTGGACCATGTGATGGACTGGTGGGAGTAGGGGATGGGGGTTTGATTTTCTTTTCTTTTTTTTTTTTTAAAGAAAATTTTATTGATTTTAAAGACAAACAAAACACAAGACATCAAAGTATAAAACCTCCTTTCTCAAAAATTACTTATAAGTTTTAACAAAGCAAATAAGACATTATCTTTTAAAGCATAGTTCCACATTATCACATTCCCATTTAAACACAAATATATCTTTTCCAATTTTCTCATTGTTTCTCCCTTCACTTTTATTCAATTATATTTCATTCTATCAAGGTTTTATTAATTCTCCATCAAGCATAAACACACAAAATACAGAACATAAAACAAAACATAAAAAGATACCTTCTTAATTATTATTTATACATGTCTTTTCCAAATTTCTCTCCCTTTAGTTTTATTCCTCCAAGGTTTTATTAATTCACAATCAAAACATAGCTAACCAAAACACAAAACATAAAACTTCTTTTGAAAAGTGGCTTAGCCCCAGGTTACATATTTTTTGACAGACCTAAATCAAGTTCGTGCTCACCTTATATACCATTCATATCTTATTAACCATTCTATGTTTTCTATATAACTTCTCCCTTCTTTTCACTCTCTTAATTATATTTTGTTTATTTCATCTTATTTCAGAATCATTATATTTGTATCTTTTATCTGTTCTTTTCCAATCATCTATTTATCTCTTCTCTTTAGCAAAAGAATTTCCCCTGTAATCACTTTTAGAGTGTGACGCCTTTCCCTAAAATAACACTTAAAATAATACATAATTTCTATCCTGATTCTGCTTAGTACATTCTACATGTTGCATTTGAAAAGAAAAAGAATAATACACTTATAATATAATTAAATATATAATTTCCATTCTTATTCTAATTCTATTCATAGTATAACTAACCATTAATCATTTTACACATTCTCTTTGATATTTTGTTAAATATTGAAATCTATCATTATAAAACATTTTAATATTTTAATATTTTATTAAATTTTATAATATTCCAATAGACTATTTCAAATGCAAATACTACAATACTATCTTATGTACTTTTGCAGAATCTTTCTTAAATTATACATCCTTTATCCTTTATCTCTAAAAAAAATATTTTGTTCCAGACCGTGGCTTTTTTTCCCTTTTCCCCTCCCTTTCTTCTCCAGTCTGATCTTTTTGCCCCCCCTTCTCCTAATCTCCCCCTTTTTAGCTTCCCTTCTCTGTTGTAATTCTTTTTTCAATTGCTTTCTAACATTGTACCTTTTTTTCACCTTATTTTTCTTTTTCTTGGTTGTTTTATGAAATCTTAAATTCTCATTTTTCCTTCCTCTCTTCTTATTTTCTTTCTTAATCAAAATTTTTTGTCCATTAAAAATGGCTTCCTTTTCTTCTTCTTCTCCTTCTCCTTCTTCATCAAGTATTTGCTGGTACCTAGACACCGCCATTTCTAAAAAGTGGAAGATAGCTCCCAATGAATTCTTCCCATTTGATTCTCTTTCTTTTAATTTTTCATATTCCATTTTTAGTTGATCCAGAGATGGTGCCATTGTAAATTTTTTAAGAACAACCCGGATATTTTTAGTCTTAAGGTAATTTGCAAATATCAAAGTTATCACACAGTCCAAACAGCCAGAAATTATTTCCTCTTCTTCTCTTTGCAACTTTTCCTCCTGGGGCAAAATCCCAAATATATTTTAAAGCCGTATTACAATTAGTTGTTGGACTTATAATCTTCAAAGCGTCTCCTCCAACCAGTTTTAAAAGATTTCTTTTTTTTTTTTAGTCCTCTCCTTCCCACTTATAACAATGAGCTTGTTTTTACCTTAAAGCAGCAGGTTTTTCAGTGCTCATTTGCTTTCTCCGTAAGGAAGGGGAGTGAACTTTCCTTTCAGCACTTTCGTCGTTTTAACAACTTTTTTTGGAAACAAATTTATCCATCCCAAAGTCAGGTTTCCAGGATGTTTAAAAGTATTTTAATGTCCCGGTTCAGCCAAGAAAACTTCTCCTTCTGATTCTTCCTCCTGCACAACTCTTATCCAGTTGAAGATTTCTATGTGGCTGCCATTTCTGACAGCTGCTCCACTGCCTCAGGAAAAAGGAGTCTAGCCAGCTGGGGAAAGGGGGTGCGATATCCCCAGACCCATGCCTGGATCTCCTCTGTCTTCTGTTGCCTCTTTGGGGCAGCGACAACCCCCAAATCCAATTGGATTGGGGGTACCTCAGCGGCAAGCACAGCAGGGACCCGCAGAGAAGCGGATTCCTGCCGCCGCCGAAGCCTTGCAACCCGGGGGTTTGATTTTCATTTATGAAGGGAAAACCCAGAACTCTCAGATTTGGGTTTTCCCAGATGTGCCACTATGACAACTCTAATAAAATGGAACTTTGAGGAAATACCTGTCTCAGAGTTTATTGGGTTGGAGTTGGTTAGTTGGAATGCTGACATTCGATGTCTGTAGCTTAGCATAAATAATGATTAGAATATTACTTTCTAATTTGAAAAGGAGTGATATCTAATTATACTTCATGACAAGAAAATTAGGACTATGACTTACGATAGGCAAGGAAACAATTTTCATTCCTATCAAATGGAAATAACCTTTGCCGTAATGAAAAGCGGTTGTATTTAAATCAGAGCAAAATATTCTTTACAACATTGTAACCCAAAGCTAAAATGTCCTGTTTAGTAATTGCTTGTACTGAAATATAGATCCTAAATTGATGCTGTCACAATATTAATTATATTCTTTTCATTTTAAGAAGTCAAAGGAATAATTCACTGAATCACACCAGAAAAGAGAGAAAAAAGTGCCTGAGATAGTTCACAAGCTGTTTGGAATATCCTGTATTAGCTGTCAAACACTTACAAGGAACAGTTTAACACTTCCTTCTTAAAACTCAGAAAAAGTCTATTTTTTGATTAGAAAAATTTCCAGACAGAAAACAGGGTTAGTTGAAAAATTAAGTTCCCAAGGCTGCCTCAAAATTTGATTTTTATCACAACAAAGTAACTTGTAGATACGGCAGTAAATGTCAAATTGGCAGTTTTTCATTTTTTTCTTCTATAATTTAATGTTTATAATTTCTAGACATTCTTTCTCAATTGATTTGAGCCTGTCTTTTCTGTAAAATTGCACAACTCACATAGCAAATGTATTATTGGGGTGCAGCTGTTGCCTGTTCTTGAAAATAAATCCAGAATTGTGCATCTGAGGTTTTCCAGAAGTAAATGGATAGGGATCATTAAACAAAATGCTATACAGAAACTGAGAATATATAATATTACTGTACCATACTTTCAGAAAACACATTGCATAAATCTATTCTTTCCAAACTTTCTGAAGCCCAGTTGTAGTAATTCCTTAAGGATCAAAATTGTACCTTTAGGGCACAATTTTTCTATTAACTATACTAAAATGAATCCATCCCTAAGGGCAAATAGAAATCAAAATGTTTTAAGATTTGTTCATCTTTTACTTCCCTTGTGGTAACAGTGGCTAGAAAGTTAGATTTTCATTAAGGTGAATGAGGTTCAAATTAACTTGAATGAAATCCACCAAGGGATTTTGGACTAGTCATTGACCTGTTTCTACCTGTCTATATTTAAGTGGGTCAATGTGAAGATTGGTGTCTTGTGGACCATCCAAAAGGTATTATCTATTATCAACTAACCCCAATAAACACACACCTTAATAAAGATTAATAGGTCATTCAAATTAAACATTTGTGAAATTTAACATTGACCTAGAAGTCTATACATGCTTTTGAACTACTGGCTATTAGATTTCTATCTACCAGTCCTCAATATTTATATATCTACCAGGCTGGGACAAAATTGTACTGAATTCTTAGTAGATTTTGCAAATGTATCTCATCAGTCTCAATTATCATTAGCCAATTTATTGGAATAACACTGGCTCCAGATTGCAGAACTTGGACATATTTAGCTTGGAAAAATACATGGCAGCACAGGGGGGAATTTGTTGACAATTTTTCATTGTATAAAAGACTAGAAGAGCTGAAGCAGCTGTTCATTGTTTGCATTTAGAACAGAAAACTTTGAAATTAATGTTTATTTGCACATTTTGTTCTTGTATTCCAATTCTCATCAACAGAAAGCCAGAAATAGAAAATGGTATCAATATATCAGGGGAAAACAATAAGTAGGATCCGTTCTGCTGTGTTGGAGGTGCTTGAATTTGGGCAACAAATCTGGAATACAAATGCTGAACCTATGAACAAGAACCAAGGATAGGTCTTTCTTGTTTCGTTCCTCCCTTATTTTCTTCAAGATAGCAACTTCATTATTTGATAATCCAACATTAGGTTTTGAAGGACTCCAAACTGCAGCCTCCAAAACAATGGTGGGATTCAGTTTTTTTTTACTACTGGTTCTGTGGACCTGCCTTGGTGGGCATGGCAGGGAAAGGATACTGCAAAATCTCCATTCCCACTCCTGGGGGAAGGTTACTGCAAAATCCCCATTCCCTCCCCACCCCACTAACCTGCTTTCCAGCTCAGTTCTATTGTGCAGGGCAGCAAAAGAAGACCCAGCCAATCAGCTGGGACTCGGGAGGCAGAAAATAGATGGGGGCAGGGGCAGTCAGAGGTGGTATTTGCCGGTTCTCCAAGCTACTCAAAATTTCCACTATCAGTTCTCCAGAACTGGTCATAATCATAACCTGCTGAATATTACCTCTGTTCCAAAAGTTTAAAACTATCATACCTCATGAACCAATTTGATGTATAAATCACTTTATATTTCCCTCCCCACTTATAGTCTGCATTTTACTGACACAGTAAGAACGAAAGTACTCCTGGTGATAATATTTAAAGAATCTCTTCCTTGTATTTTCTAGTGACTAATGATCTACAGTCTTCTTTACAGGTGGTTAAATAAGTGACTGAATTCTGTCTCTCATGATAATTTTCCTATGTATTATTCATACCATTGAAATATGAATAGGTCTCAATTGACAGTTCCCTCCCTACCTTATGCACAGCTAGAACTGACTCTGGAAGAAAGAAATGCAATTCCTGGTTTATGGGTGGAATCTCAACAAGGAAGAAAAATCAATATGAATCTGGTTTCAGTCACTCCTTTCAATGATGGGAAAATATATGTCCCCTTTGATCTAATTTTATTGTGTTTGTCAATATTTTCTTTGGAAATTACTTCTCAGGTCCATAACTCTCATGGCTATACTGTCTTCACTGAGGTCTGGAAGGCATAATTTTATCAAAGGGCTGGAAGACTTTATGAAAAAAAAAAAAAAATAGAAAGCCCTGGGACCTGTTGGATCATCCTATGAAAGTAAATAGTGCATTCTGATGTGACCAGAATGAAGAGTAAATTTTAGGTTAAGCATTTTTTTATCCAAGTGCTGCATGATTCCACAATCGTCTAAAAATGACCTATATACTGTACATAAAAACATAATTGTAGTGTCAAATGCACATCAATAGTAAGTTAATATTTACTTACCAAAATAAATAAACAGAAAGACCACAGAGCCAAAAAGGTAGTGGGAGCAGAAGTTACTTTTGACTTCCTGCTGGCTTCCCCATTGACTTTGCTTATAGGAAGCTGGTAGTGAGAGCTGGAAATCACAATCAAGTTACTGCAGGGATCCTACAAGAGTCACTACTTTGTGAATAGAACCAACCTGTACTTCAGAAATTTCAATTCCAAAGGAATAATGAATCCTTGTTTTTTTAAAAAAACATTCTTTAAACCAGTTTATTTTAGGTATTTTGTTTCAAAAATTATTACAGTGTATGCACTATTGTGCTAACTTGAAAGTACAAACATACAGATAAACACAATGAGAGTTTTAGTAATATAGAGATACTCTGTACTCATTCACAAAAGAAGACCACAGTATTTAAAACTAATTTGAAACAGGTTGAAATGTCACAAATGAAGGTAAATATATGTGCCACAGATTAATGTTGCAGGATCTAATCTGTGTCGGTCACTGGGACCACAGGTTTTGTCTTCCAAACTTTTGGACTCATGCTGGAACCCATCTTTAGAGAACTCTCTCGAGCACAGGGGTGTCAAACTTGCATTATCATGCCGTTGTCACATGACTTATCATGACTTTTTCCCCCTTCACTAAACCAGGCATGGGCGTGTCCAGCGCATGACGCATCCAGCCCACAGCTTGGGAGTTTGACACTCCTGCTTCAGCAGAATGTGTGCTGTTCTCTGTGTGGTATTTATTGGGCCTATTGTAAGTGGCTTTTTAGATGTTGATTGTGGTGTGTTGGTGGTTGGCTTTTAGGTCTTTCTTAGCTGTCATTTGCTTGTGCTGCTCAGCCCTCGCCTTCTAAGTCCTTGACTTGGCTGGTGTTAAATCAGGTTGAAATGTGTTGGCTGTTCTTTATAGCAAAGATGTTTTGAATTAAAGATTGCCAGGTAATTCAATCAAAGCACTCCTTTGTATCAAATCGTCCAATTGAAATGTTCAATTGATTCAAGTTAGGTAACTCCAGTTAATTTTTGAAAATGCAGCAGAATTTTGCAATGTACAAACACACTTTTTATCAAATAAAATTGGCAACTTCAACATTCCAATTTCCTATAATGGGAAAAATTGGCATTGGTGTAAGAAATGAAGCAGAAAACATAACTAATATAATTCTGCCAAGAAAATTCAATGTTTATAGTAAATATCTTCTTTCAACACCCCAACAGATGACTGTGCAAATAGACATCACAGATGGATAACATTGGACTCAAATTAACAATAAGGAAAGATAGAGAAGCTCTACACCCATCAGCATGACGCTGATGCAGATAGGTTCAGGAATTGCTTTACAAAATTGCAATTTAAACTTTTAAAAAAATCAGTCTAACAAAATATGAACTAATAATTATGTTTAAAGTATAAAAAGCAAGTTTTTAAACATTAGTTTTGAAATTGCACCTGAGGAATTCTAGATTCAGATTTACAACATGGTTAAAGATGAAAGAAACCAAACAAAATCTATAAATATAAATTAATGGTAACAGCTACATCAGAAGAAGATTTATGTTTTTAAAAAAGTACATAAATCAGGAAAAACTTTTGTGTAACGATGCACAAACAGAGTTTTATGCAAACTGTTTCCAATTGACTCTCAAGAAAGTTCCTTTATTGATTTGTCTATGTTGGCCATGCTTTTCCTTGCTTTTCAGCAACACAAATCAGAAATTTAAGTCTTACCAAGCATATTGGTGTCTTTTGAAGATGCTAGCATAGACCCAAGCTAAAATATACAATGTCAGTTGCACCTTGCCTTTCCAAAACTCCAGATAACATTTGCATGGTTTTCCTATGAAATTGAATTATTTCACTTTGCATATTAACTAAAATTTCCATGCTATGTGATGGATATATTAGCCGCCCAGTCGTGATAATGCTTAGCAAATTTCCTAAAGCTTTTAAGAATAGAATAGAATAACAGAATTGGAAGGGACCTTGGTGGTCTTTTAATCCAATCCTCTGCTCAGACAGGAAACCCTATATCATTTCAGACAAATGGCTGTCCAATCTCTTCTTAAAAACTTCCAGAGTTGGAGCATTCACAACTTCTGGAGGTAAGTTGTTCCACTGATCAATTTCAGGAAATGTCTTCTTGGTTCTGGTTGCTTCTCTCCTTGATTAGTTTCCATCTATTACTTCTTGTCTTGCCCTCAGGTGCTTTGGAGAATAGCTTGATTCCAGTGGTGGGATTCAAATTTTTTACTACTGGTTTTGTGGGCGTGGCTTGGTGGGCGTGGCTTGGTGGGCATGGCAGGGGAAAAATGCTGTAAAATCTCCAATTAGAGGTGGTGTTGGCCGGTTCTACGAACTACTCAAAATTTCCTCTACTGATACTCCAGAACTGGTCAGAACCTACTGAATAGCACCTCTGTGTTGATTCCCTCTTCTTTGTGGTAAGCCCTGAGATTACAGAATACTCATATCATGTTACACCTAGTCCTTTTTTTCATTAAACTAAATATACCCAATTCCAGCAACTGTTCTTTGTATGTTTTAGCCTCCAGTCCCCTAATAATCTTTGTTGCTCCTCTCTGCACTCTTGCTAGAAGGTCAACATTTTGGTTATATCGTGGTGACCAAAACTGGATGCAGTATTCCAAGTATGGCTTACCAAGGCATTATAAAGTGATATTAACACTTCACATGATCTTGATTCTATCTCCCTGTTTATGCAGCGTAGAACTGTGTTGGCTTTTTTGGCAGCTGTAGCACTACTGGCTCATATTTAAGTGATTGTTTACTAGGACTCCAAGATCCCTTTCATAGTTACTAATATTGAGTGAGTGACTGGGATGATATGACCTTTAGACAATTCATTTTCACAACACATATTTATTTAATCAGAAAAAGGTTGGATGCCCTTCAAGCATCTGGAGAGCTTTTCTTACATTGTCTGCATCTGTAGTTGTTTACGGGAATGGAAACAACACAGGGGATTTGGTGCACTTTTAAAATACTTTACCCAACCTTTTAAAATGGCTTGACTTTGCTCAGTTTTATTTCACCCCTAAATCTGAACAATGTGTTATTCTCTATAGCAATCTTTGTTATGCTGTGCTTATTGTTTGTTACTTTTAAATCATTATGACATTTGTTAACTGTTTAATATTTAGCTTATTGAACTGTGACTATCTACATCTCTACATACATTATCATTTCATTATGTTTGAATTTAGAATTGTGCAAAAAAGGACAACTTTATATAATATCATTTAACCTAAAATTGGGAATTTTTACTCAATCTCTATAAATGAATTATGAAAGCAGCACAAATTTTAACAAACAATAAAGTTAATAATTTAAACCAATTCTTTTATGTATGACATTCTAAATACAAAGAATTATATAAGCATTTAATAATCATGCATGGAGCCTTGGAATTTTAATCTGGGTTTTACCTCATATGTAGATTAGATTAGATTAGATTAGATTCAGCTTTATTGTCATTGCCATGGCTACAGGCAACGAAATGCAGTTAGCATCCAACCAGAGTGCAAGACAACAGTAAAATATATGTATGCAAATATGCAAGGCATCTATGAATATGTCAATGGAAAACCCAACAAAATGTATGTACATGAGCACACACAAGGTGTGACTGCACATATATGAACATATTCATCTGTACAAAATGTTTATGGATACGTTGAATATAAATACAAATGCACAGAGAATTATACAAAATACATCATATATTATCAAGGGAAGCATCAGCATATGTGTGGGGACAAACGAACTGAGGAGTTCAGCAAGGAAACGGCTGTATGGTAAACGCTGTTCCCTAGCCTGCTGGTCTTAGACTGCAGACACCTGAACCTCCTCCCAGATGGAAGAAGAGTAAACAGTTTGTGGGCTAGATGGAAGGGGTCCTTAATGATGCTGTGGGCTTTACGCAGACATCGTTTCCCCTGAATGTCTACAATGACAGGAAGTGGAATCCCTATAATGTGTTGGGTGGTTTTCACCACCCTCTGTAATGCCTTTTTTTTCTTTATAGTTCAATTTCCATACCAAACTGAGATACAGCTTGTTAAGATGCCCTCAACTGTGCAGTGGTAGAAATTAGTCAGAATAGCTGAGGAGGGGTGATTCTTCCTCAGTAATCTCTGGAAGAAGAGGCACTGATGAACTTTCTTAATCAGACTAGTGGTGTTAATCTGCCAGGACAAGTCCTCAGAGAGGTGGATCCCCAGGAACTTGAAGCTGGTGACACGTTCTCCCGTTCTCCCATTGATGTATATAGGAGAATGGCCATTCTTTTTCCTGAAGTCCACAATGAGCTCTTTGGTCTTGTTAGTATTAAGTAATAAGTTATTGTCAGTGCACCACATAGCTAGGCACTGCACCTCCTTCTTGTATTCTGAATCATCATCATTGTTGATGAATCCGATCACCGTAGCATCATCTGAGAGCTTGATAAAGATGTTAGAGCCATACACAGGCCTGCAGTCATAGGTGAAGAGAGACAACAGGAAGGGGCTCAGCACACAGCGTTGGGGTACACCAGTACTCAGTGTGATAGTAGATGAAGTGGAATTATTCAACTTGACATATTGTGGTCTGTTTGTCAAAAAAATCCAGTATCCGATTACAAAGAATAGTGTTAATACCAAGGTCACCAAGTTTAGTGATCAACCTGGAGGGAATGACTGCATTAAATGCTGAACTAAAGTCAACAAACAACATTCTAGCATAGGTATTCTTATTGTCCAGGTGTGTCAAAGTGGTGTGTAATGCTATGGAAACAGCATCCTTGGTACTTCTGTTCTTGCTGTAGGCAAATTGGTAAAGGTCCAGTGTAATTTGGGAGGCAAGTTTTGAGATGTGCCAGAATTAGCTGCTCGAAGCATTTCATGATTGTAGCTCTAAGTGCTATAAGGCAGTAGTCATTTAGGTACAGGTTTGGAGTGTTTAGGCACTGGCACAATGGAAGTGGTCTTGAAGCAAGTTGGTACAGTTGCTTGGGAAAGAGACAGATTGAAAATGTCAGTCAAAACCACAGACAACTGTTCAGCACAAGCTCTAAATATATGTCCTGAAATGCCATTGGGGCCCGGAGCTTTACGTGTGTTGAACCGGTTCAGAACAGCACAGACTACAGTGGTAGAGAGTGTGAGGGGCTGTAAATTTACAGAGGGTCTGAACTTGGTAACTATCTCCTGGTTGTCTTGTTCAAAGCGAGCATAAAAATCATTTAGTTCATCAAGAAATGAGACATTAGCAAATGAGGGAGTAAAATGGGCAAGCTTGTAGTTGGCAATATTCTGGATGCCCTCCCACATGTGTCGAGGATTGGAGTTAGCAAAGTGATCCTCAATACTTAGCTTATAGCTACACATTGCTTTCTTAATACACCTTGTAGATTCCATGTTCAGTCATACTTCTTGTAAATACATGTTGTTGATTTGTTTTATTAGATTTATATGACTGGCAGATTGTAAAGATCCAAGACAATAAGCTTTGCTTTGATGGATTATCTGAATCTTCATAACTTATGAAGCAATGCCTTGACTTGAAAATTAAGTTGAACTTTATCAATGGCTCAGGATTGAAATGGCTGATTTGATTCATTAAGTTCTGACACTCAGTTAAAAATGTCCTTATATTCATCTTAATCTGATAATTATGTTCATCCATCGTTTTCAAAGAGGACCTCGACATCTAATGAGTTGTGGGCTCTCCACTGTTATGTTCTGTGCATGGGCACAAAGGATGAAGACGAACTGGTGAACAGTGAACTTCAAACTCTTTATTTACATGTGAAAACAGCTCAGCTCGATGGCTGCAATGGCCCCTTTATAGAGGCAAACTCTTAACTATTTAACCAATGAAACATGGGGAGCGCTAGCTCCATTAACCAATGGGAGAGGCTTGTTAATAGCCAATCAGATTCTCCTGAACGGACCAATCCGATGTCGCTATTATCGGCCAATCAGAAGTGCAGGGCCAGAACCCTGCACTTTGCTTCAAGCTCTTAATAATCTTTATTTAAGTATTTATTGATTCACAACACCCCTTCCCCCCAGGTTCCATTTAAGGGGTGCGGTCACATAGTCTTTGAGATAGGCAGGTTGTTTTGATTGTCTATTTGATTTGTGTTGTTCTCCCGGTATTTGGCTATAGTCTTGTTGGGGTAGGACATTCTCTGGTGAAGAGGGTGCCTCCCGTTCCGTATTCGAATTTTCGTTGCCACTAATGCTCTCGGCATCTCCTTGAGGCAAGATCATCCCCATTCCAGATCCTTCATATGTTGCCTCAGAGTGGTCATTACTTCTGCTTAAACTTTCTGTCGCTTCAAATTCAGCTTCCTCGGTATCTCCTCCCCCCTCGGTTTGGAAATCAGGGGGCTCGGAGATCCCTGACTGTAGCCTTGGACGCAGCTGATCAATATGGCACTTCCATATTCTATCATCGCGACATTTCACGCGGTATGATCTAGGGCCGGTTACTTGGACTACAGTTGCCTCGACCCACAACGGACCACCCGAAAAGTTCCTAGCGAAAACCAAGTCGCCTATCTGGAAGTTACGGCATTTCCCGCTGGAGCCGTGTGGTTTTTCAGGTTCATATGATGGATGCAGATGGTCAAGGTGGGAGCGGAGCTTCCGTCCCATTAATAATTCGGCAGGAATTTTATTGGTGACGCTGTGCGGAGTGATATGCTGCAAAAGGAGTATCCGGTTAATCTTGTCTTCTATATCGCCATAGTCCATTTTATGCAAGGTTTTCTTGATGAATTGTACCATGCACTCGGCCCTTCCATTGGCCGCAGGATGCACCAGCGAAGTTAGTGCATGGCGAATACCGCAGTCCGCCAGGTACTGTTCGAAGGGCAGCGTGGTAAATTGGGGCCCGTTGTCAGATACAAGAACATCTGGTAATCCGTGTGTCGCAAAGAGTCTGTCTAGTTTCCTGATGACTGATTCGGTTGTTGTATTCCTCATCTCATGGATTTCAAGCCAGTTCGAGTAGGCATCCACAGTTAATAAAAATGTGTGTCCCTTGGTAGGTCCCGCAAAGTCCAGATGAATACGAGACCATGGTCCCCTCAGTGTTTCCCATTCAGTCGGGGTTGCTTTCGGAGGGGCATTGCTTACTTCCTGACATTTGTGACAAGCTTTTACCCATGTCTCGATCTGCTTGTCGATACCCGGCCACCACGCGTAGCTTCGTGCGAGGGCTTTCATATGCACGATGCCGGGGTGGCCATCATGCAAGGTCCTTAATATAGCTGGTCGCAACCGCTCTGGGATGACAACTCTATCACCACAGATAATGCAGCCCTTCTGGGAAAATAGTTCCGTTTGTCGATTCTTGAATGGGGCATAGTTGTCAGGTATCTGGTCCAACAGTCATCCCTGCTCGACCCAACTGAGGACTCATGCTAAAATGGGGTTGCGTTTCATTTCCATTGAGATATCTTGGGCTGTTAATGGCGGCATTCGAAGTGTCTCGATCTGCAGTGTTGTAACCATCAGAGCGGGGTCATCAATGGTCTCTGGAAGTGGTGCATGGCTCAATGCGTCGGCGTGGGGAATGGCCTTCCCCGGGCGATGTTGCAACTTGTAATTATATGCCGCCAAGAATTCTGACCAGCGAGTCATTCTGGGAGATAATATATACGGTGTTGGCTTATCTCCCACTATTATTCCCAGCAAAGGTTTGTGGTCAGTCACTATGGCAAAGGCTCGGCCATACACATATTCATGAAATCTCTTAACCGCGGACAAAATAGCAAGGGTCTCCTTATCAATTTGACTGTAATTGCGTTCTGCTTTTGATAATGTCTTTGAGAAAGAGGCAACAGGGGCTTCACTACCGTTTGGCAAAACGTGGCTTAAAATGGCACCCACTCTGAATGGGGATGAATCACAAGTGATCGTTAAAGGCAAAGTCTCGTTATACTGCATCAAAACAGCATCAGAAGTCAATAAATTTTTCACATGTCAAAATGCCTGTTCTTCTCTGTGTCCCCATACCCAGGTTGCTTTTTCATCCAATAAACGATGTAGGGGTTCAGCTACGGTTGCTTTGTGAGGCAGGAAAACGTTATAGAAATTGATAAGGCCCAGAAAAGCCTGGAGGTCGGCCTTGTTCCGGAGTTTTGGGGCGTTCTTGATTGCCCTAAGTTTATTATCGGTGGGGTGAATGCCTTGACTATCAATTAAATATCCCAAAAATTCTACACGATCCATACATAAATGACACTTGTTTTTTTTTAACTTTGAGACCTGAGTCTTTAAATCTCTGGAGAACCAACCTCAGGCATTCCTTTAGTATTTTCCGAGTTGGGGCAGCGATCAACACATCATCAAAATATGGGACAATGCCTTTTATCCCTTGTAATAGCCTTTCCATTAAGCTTTGAAAGATTCCCGGGGCTACGCTCACTCCGAACTGGAATCAGTTACATTTAAACGCACCTCGGTGCGTAACGATCGTTTGGGCCTCTGCCGTTTTTTTGTCAACAGGCAGTTGTTGTATGCATGGGCTAAGTCTAGTTTAGCGAAGACTTTTCCGCCCCCCAGGGAATGGAGGAGGTGTTGCACCACCGGTACTGGGTAAGCATTTTGTTGAAGGGCGAGGTTCAGGGTGGCTCGGTAGTCCCCATAAATTCTTATCAATCCATCTGGCTTGATGGGTGTTATGATTGAGGTTTCCCAGGGAGAGTGATCGGTTGGTTCTAGCACACCCTGGGCTATTAATTTATCAAGCTGCTCGTCAATCTTTGGTTTAAGGGCAAATGGAACTCGATGAGGCTTAAGGCGGATGGGAGCTATTTCGGGATTGAGGTTAAATGATATCGGGGTCCCCTTGTACTCACCTAATTTTTCTACGAAGACGTCCTGGAATTCGTGGACGAGGTCTTCTTCCCAATCGCTGCTGCAGGTTCAGTGAATGCCTCCTACTTCAATTCCGAGTGAAGTGAACCATTGGAGGCCTAACAAACTAGGCCGATCATGGTCGATTACAGTCAGGGGTAGGAATGCTGTACGGTTCTTAAATGATACCCGGACTCGGCTGGATCCAACGACCGGGATTCGATTTCCTTGATAGTCCTTGAGTATGAGTCTTTGGAATCTGAGGTCTTGCCTCCGGATAGTGAGGATGAGCTGCTTGAGGGTCTTCCAGGAAACCATCGAGAGGGATGATCCTGAATCGACTTCCATCAGGCAGGGCTGGTTCTCGATGGCCACTTTCACTCAGATCTTTTTGGTGTCCAATGATGAGGCGTGACCAATCGTAATAGTTTGGTGCGCCTCTTCTCACTTCGTTGAGTGGTTTAGGGGGTTGTTTCTGTAAGAGTGGTTGTTCCATTGGTGGTTCAAGGGTTCTCGCTTCACAGGACGGCTTCCTGTAGATTGGCGATAGTTAGCCCCCCTCGTGGGCTGGCTGGATCCTAGCTTGCTTCTACAGACCCATCCAATATGGCCTCTTTTCCCGCACACATGGCAGAGTGCATCAAGGAATTTGCATTCTGACCGGGGATGGTTTGCTCCACACCCGGCACATTGGTACTGCAATTTCTGGTGTTGGTCTCGTTCGGACTGAAGTCAATGGACCTCTTCTTCATCGCTTTCTGATGACGATTCGAGGTCCTCGTGGTGGGCTGTTTCAAGCTGTCCCTCTGACTGAGGTGAAATTTCGCAGGCGCGTTGTCGAAACGGGGCCTGGGTGTGGTGCATTTGGGCAGCCGACTTCCTGGTTGCTTCTGCTGAAGTAGCTTCAGCTATGGCATCTTTAAGGCTAATGACACCCTTCGCCATTAGTTTACTCTGAGTGCCTGGTGCATCTAATCCCAGAACTATTCGGTCTCTTAGGGCTTCTTCTAGGTCGGCAAACTCGCATAGGCCTCCCAGATTCCGGAGATCTGCTGTGAAATCAGCAACCCTTTCACCCTTCCACTGACTTCTATGAAAAAATTCATGCCTTCTAATGTGCGTTGGCACGGTCGGTGCATAGTGAGCCCTCAGCAGGGGTTTGAGGACGTCCCAGTTCATAGACTTTACTTCTGCCAGTTTTGCTAGTGCCTTGGCCATCTTGAATACGGTTGGCCTGCAATGAGTTAGGAATACCACTCGTTTCTTTCCGATAGTGGCATCCTTCAAATTGTTGGTTTCCAGAAACATCTGGAAGCGATCCATATATGAGTCCCAGTCTTCTTGTGCCAGGTCAAATGGAGTGGGTGGTATGACGCTGCCGGACATGGTTCCGCCGTTGGTGCGTTTCAGCCACGTGCTCAGTTATAGTTCTTCGTCATTCAGTAAGCTCTGACATCTCCACATCCCACCTTCGTTGCCAGTGTTATGTTCTGTGCATGGGCACAAAGGAGGAGATGAGCCGGTGAACAGTGAACTTCAAACTCTTTATTTACATGTGAAAACAGCTCAGCTCGATGGCCGCAATGGCCCCTTTATATAGGCAAATTCTTAACTATTTAACAATGAAACATGGGGAGCACTAGCTCCATTAACCAATGGGAGAGGCTCATTAATAGCCAATCAGATTCTCCTGAACGGACCAATCCTATGTCACTATTATCGGCCAATCAGAAGTGCAGGGCCAGAACCCTGCACTTTGCTTCAAGTTCTTAATAATCTTTATTTAAGTATTTATTGATTCACAACATCCACAGCGTGTCTGCAGGTGGCTGGTAAAGTCTATAAGGGCACAAAATGTTCTGCCACATGTTGCGCAGACATGTGTGGGCTCCATTGTTGCAGCATTTGCGTCTCTGGCTTTGCGGGGTGCTTGCTTCTTTTGTGCTGTAATGGTTCTTTTGTCTTCAAATGTCTGGCAGCCTTGGTGGATCAACATGTGCCATGTCGATTGGTCTTGTACCAGCTTTCCCAAGAAGTGGTGTCGAGATCCAGGGACTTGAGAGAGGGTATCAATGTGTCTTTATATCACTTCCTTTGTCTCATGTGTGATTGCTGTCCTTGAGTCAGTTCACCATAGAGGAGCTGTTTAGGGATGCGGTGGTCTGGCATCCTTACAACATGGTCTGTCCAGTGTGTCTGGGCTTTCATCAGCAGGGTGTGGACTGATTGCAGGCCATCTTACTCTACAGCCAGAAGCATCATAAAAGTGTGGGGGTAAATGCTGTTTTGACCCATCTAGAAGGAAGATGTTGCCTGGAGTTTTGTCAAATTCAAGTATTCCTTTTGAACCTCTGTATCAGAGGTGGTATTCAGCCAGTTCTGACCAATTCTGGAGAATCGGTAGCGGAAATTTTGAGTAATTTGGAGAACTGGGAAATGCCACCATCTATTCTCTGCCTCCCGAGTCCCAGCTGATCAGCTGGGTCTTCTTTTGTTGCCCTGCACAGGAGAACAGAGCTGGAAAGGGTAGTGGGGTGGGAGGGAATGGGATTTTGCAGTAATCTTTCCCCAGGAGTGGGGAGGGAATTGAAATTTTACAGTATCTTTTCCCCTGTCATGCCCACCAAGCCATGACCACAGAATCAGTCGTAAAAAAATTTGAATCCCACCACAGCTTTGTATCCCACCAAAAATTCTTATTGTTTAAAAGTGTTTGTTCAATTTATAGCCCGAATTTTATGTGCTTGTAGCCTAAACTTTATCCTTGACAGATGGAATGAATAGCACAGGCTCAGAGGACACATATTTTGTATGTAAAATACGCACACATGTGCTCATGTTTCTCCTTGGAATAAGAAAAGCAGTAAGTCAAAGTTGTTTGCCAGTTATTCTGGCTTTCTATTTCTAGAAACTTTAAATAAAAAGCATTCAAGAAGTAATCAACCCTTGGCAGTATGAACTGTTAAGTGTTTGAAATATTACTATTTTTTTCCATGTAGGGAGCTGATAATTTCTCAAGGCCCTAATTTCACTGACTGTATGTGTGTGTGATAGTTCAGTTTTTGAATTTCTTTGTTGAAGATTTTAACAAAAGATTAAAAACAAATTGAAACTAATGTGAGAAAGCACAAAAGAAGAAAAAAGAAACCAAAGAATGAGTTAAAAGTGCAAGAAAAAAAGGTAATTAGAAAATAAAAATGAAAGAAAAAAAAGCTTTCCCTGCTCTTGTGTGTATCTCGAATTTTCGAAGAGACAATGTGGCTTGTCAAACAAATGCATTGAAGAATGAAATATTGTGTGCTACTATTCATAATTAACTTTACAAAGATGTTTGAGATTTTACCAAGGGACTTGTCAATACAATCCAGAGACTATTCACCATGCACATTTATTAACCGTAACCATATTAGCTTTCTACTATATCTGGCCTCTCCTATTTTTTTTAAAAAATATATTATCTTGGAAAACTTCCATTGTTATTGAAGTACCTGAGCAAATCTCACTTTTCAAATAGGGAGCAGATTATGTGACCAATAATTCTTATTTCAACATATTTCCAAACTGAATGGATTTTTATAAAGTTTACATATTATTCATCAACCATGTTCCCATGGCACAAAATTAAAACAAACTTATGTGCTATATTCCATACTTAGCTATGAACAATACTAATATTGTAACTGTATAACTAAAATACAACAGCACAATAAAGGAACAAGGGAGGAGAATTCTAGGATGGCATGAGAATTATTAAAAAAAATTGACACTGAATCTGAAAATACTTGTTATTATTTATTTATTTATTTAACACAGGGGGTGTCAAACTCATTTTCATTGAGGGCCGCATCAGGGCTATTGTTGACCTTGGGGGGGATGACTGGGTGGGTGTAGCCAACTGGGTGGATGTGGCCAGCTTGATGCCACTCACTGTGTGTGGCTGACTGGGTGGGCATGGCCCAGTGGTGGTTTTAAGCAGGTTCTGACTAGTTCTGGAGAACTGGTAGTGGATGTTTTGTGTAGTTTGGAGAACCGGTAAATACCACCTCTGACTGGCTCCTCCCCCATTTATTCTGTGCCTCCCAAGTCCCAGCTGATTGGCTGGGTCTTCTTTTGTTGCCCTGCACAGGAGAACGGAGCTGGAAAGCAGGTTAGTGGGGTGGGGAGGAAATGGAGATTTTGCAATAACCTTCCCCTGCCATGCCCACCAAGCTATGCCCACAGAACCGGTAGTAAAAAATTTTCAATCCCACTACTGCCATGGCCAACTTGATGCCACTCCCCAAACTGCTGGCATGTTTCCTTTTTGCACTGGATAGAATGGGCGGAAGTGACGGGGCCGGGCCCCTTACATTTTCCAGGATAGTCTTGCAGGCCATCGTTGGCTGGATCCAGTCCTCGGGCCTTGTGTTTGACACCCCTGATTTAACATATGACATGCAAGGTTAGAGACGCTACAATATGATACACATAGTAGAAGTCCTGGCAACTGACAGTCACTAGTCTGTTTGTTGCACTGGTACAAGCGGGTGAACTAGCGGCTATTAGAGGCATCCCTTGTTGTTTTTCTGTGTGACAAAGTAACGTGGACATATTCTCACTAGGTATACAATCAGAGTGTGTCCCTATGTATTGCCTCTGTGTGGCTGGTAACCAGGACGGCTCCATTCGCTCACTTGTATGTGTGTGTTTCTGTGTTATCTTTGTGTTGCACTTGTATGTTTCTGTTTCTAGGTGTAAGGAGAAACAAAGGGAGGGCAGTATATACTTCAATCTGGTCCATGTGATCGGGATGGGGAGAAACTTGGAAGGCAATAGCAATATTCCGATATTCCAAGCAACTGCAAAAAGGCCTCGAGCACCAGAATGCATTATTCATTTGTTACATTTTTCTCTGCAGCTCCCAGTTGAATCTGGCTGGTTTTTCAACCTAACCTTTTGCCAGGTTCCCCAGTTGCCCCAAACATAACACCTGATGTATCTTGTTTTCAAACAATGGTCAGAGCTCTGATGGGCAGAGTTCTGAGCTATTTGCGTGATTTCTTTACCATTTCTGTCAGGTTAGGGAAAAATAAATAAACATGCTGCATCCGTCAGAACCCTGACACATGCATAATTTAACTTTATAAAATATTAAAGCAGGGGTTAATTGCTTTTTATCTACCAGAGTGCACTTACTATCATTGGCTAGGGGACGCATGATCACATCTAGTTTATTCCTGAACAAACCACACCATTAGAATATTGCTTACCTCCTTTCTCTATAAGGAAAAAAAAAAAAATAAGAATTTTCAGTTTGTAAAACTGTAAATTAAGTGGTAATGTCCTTGCAGGTTCAATACATTTAGGTAGCTAAGGACCAGGGAGGGAAGATAGAATTAAGGATCTAAATTTCAGGTCAAGGAAGAGGTGAAAAGAAAGGTTATGAGACTAGTTAAGATGCTAGCTTTTTTCTACATTCCTTGGATTTTACTGGGAAAAAATGGGGGAGGGAAGATTCCTATTCTTAGTTCATTAAGTACATAAAGCATTCCAAACTATTGAACAAAATCTCAGCCCAATTTGTTTCCTTCCTAATCTTTTTTGAAAAAAGAAATTGATTCTGCAAACAAAGAATGAAGAAGTTTCTTTACTTGATGTGGTTTCATTCAGACAGGAATAAGCAAGCCAAATATGCCAACTTAGACAGATTGATCAGTTCGAAAAGATGGCAGTTTTGTGCCCACAAAGTTTCTTTTCAACTAGCAAATAATTGTAACTTAATATTATATATACATGTATGTATGCACGTATGTAATGTATAATGTGTGTGTGTGTGTTTGTGTGTGTGCCTGTATGTGTGTGTGTGTAGATAGATAGATAGATAGATAGATAGATAGATAGACAGAGAGAGAGAGAGAGAGAGAGAGAGAGACAGAGAGAGAGAGAGAGAGAGAGAGAGAGAGAGAGAGAGAGAGAGAGAGAGAGAGAGAGAGAGAGAGAGAGAGAGAGAGAGACAGATAGATAGATTGCTGAGTTACAACTGCTTTTTAATTTGTCCACCTATTTAACAATATAGAAAGAAGAAAGCTAGGAAATAACTTTGCGTATTGGTAGTCATGACCGCAATTGACACCAACCTTTCTGTTGTTAAGCAAGACAGTTCTTAAGTAAATTTTGCCTCATTTTACAACCTTTCTTGCCACAATTGTTAGGTGAATCACTGCAACTGATAAGTTATTATGGTTGTTAAGTGAATCTGATTTCCCCATTGACTTTACTAGTCAGAAGGTCGTTAAAAAGTGATCACGCGACTCTGGGAAACAGCAACCCTCATAAATATGAATCAATTGCCAAGCATCTGAATTTGATCATGTGACCATGGGAATGCTGCAATGATTGGAAGTGTGAAAAGTCACTTTTTTCAGTGTCATTGTAAACGAACTGTTATAAGTCAAGGACTATCTGTACTATGTTAGCAGATAGGAAACGCTGAAGAGACCTGTAATTTAAGGCTGAAAAACAGAAGTATAAACTAGGTTTACTTCCCACACAATGTTTTTTTTTAATGTCTTAGAGAGCTTGTATTGGCAAAATATTTTTTACAATATCTCTGAGTCATTAATGCCACTGGGAATTATCGATCCGTTGTCTGAGGAAGGAAGTTACATAGGTACTGACATTTAGTTAAATGATTAAATTAGGTCTCATTAAAGAACTATCTCTGGTACAGATTTGAAAGATTCAAAGAGGCGTAAGAGATCTTTCGCCATTTTTATTTTTTTATAAGGCTATGATACGGGGACACTTGAGAACTGGGTGAATAGTAATGGAGTAGTAACTTTAAGATTGCAGTAACTAGTACTAAAGTAGTAAGTTTAAGATAGGTGGATTTCAACTCCCCAGCACATGCTGGCTGGGGAATTCTGGGAGTTGAAGTCCACCAATGTTAAAGTTGCCAAGGTTGGGAAACACTGATTTATTTTACTATGTCTATTCACTGGTAAACTAGTTATGTTTAATTTCTTTGTTGGCTTGCAAAGTATGTGGGAGAATTCCCTAATACACACTTTTTGTAAGCAATTTTTTCTAACAAGCATAGCATTTTATGTTTATTGTTGAGCTGAGGGATGGCTTTGCACTGCAAAATTGGAAGAACAAAGGCAGGGGGAAATAATGCGCTTCAAGCCCTCAAAGTTGCTTTAAAATGCAGCCCAGAACACTCCGATCCGTTTGAGGGGTTATTTAATTATGTAAAGCCATTTACATAATGTGTAGAGTCCCGTGTCTGTATTCAGACATACAAGCAAATATATTAAAGCAGTCATTGTTTCCAATGTTTTCAAAATATGTACAGCCCTTTTTAATTGGCTCTTTGGTAATAACCTTATTCATTTTTTAAACTTTTTAAACTTTTAATTTTTTTAATGTGAAGAAAAGATGTGAACAAAGAAAGAACAAAGCCAAAAATGCAGAAAAATAAGAAAGAAAAAAGAAATACAAAGAAATGGCTTTCTATTTTTTTTTACAACAGTTAAAGACATAAAGTTAAGTAAAGCTCTTACTCTATGGTTATAACATAACTAATTCATATTTTTTCTAACCTTCAAACCCATCTAATTTAATTTTTTTCTATTTTGTGCAAAAAGTCCAAAAGGGTTTCTAAACCACATTAAATTTAATTACTGTCTTTAATTAAGTCTGTTATTTTAGCTACCTCTGAAAGCTTTGTCATCTTCACTGAACACTCTTCCACTGAGGAAAATTTCAATTTTTTCCACCATTGTGCACATAAGAATCTTGCTGTAGATATTATGTATATAAAAAAAGTTCCATACGGGTTTTTTTTTTTCCAATTTTTTGTCAGTCCCCAAAAAACATCTCTGGTTTCAGTTCTATATTAATATTTAAAATCTTCTGAATTAATGAATCCAATTTTTTAAAAAGAAAATTACAAATCCACCAAGCGTAATAAAAAATCCCCTCTTATTCATATTTCCAGCATAATTTCGTTTAGATAGGCTTTCCCAGGACAAATTCCAAAGGTACTTCATTATATAAATTTATCTTTAAGATGACCACATAACATAAATTTCAGTTCTTTCATCCCCATATGGTCCCATTTATCAATATATATGCTATAATCAAACTTTTTAACCAGTTTTATCATTCATTCATTGTAGGAGATGACCAGGCTGACTCTGTGGGAGGAAGCAAACACATCATAAGTCATGAGTCCTTGCACGCCTACAAGAAATCTAAGTCCATCCCACCTTGAATGCCTTATAAATTCCCGCTCATTTCCCTTGACTGTTAGTAACTCAGTTTCTTGTAGAGAGCTTAGCCTTGCAATAAATCTTTATACAGGTAATCCTTGACTTACAACCACAATTGAGCCCAAAATTTCTGTTGTTGAGTGAGACATTTGTTAAGTGAGTTTTGCCTCATTTTATGACTTTTATTGCCACCATTGTTAAGTGAATCATTGCAGTTGATAAGTTAGTAGCCTGGTTGTAAAGTGAATCAGGATTCCTGATTGACTTTGCTTGTTGGAAGGTTGCAAAGGTGATCACATGACCCTGGGAAACTGCAAATATATTAAATATGAACAAGCTGTTAAGCATCTGAATATTGGTCACATGATCATGCAGCTGCTACAAAGGTTGTAACTGTGAAAAAAGGTCATAAGTCACATTTTTCAGTGCTGTTGTAATTTTGAAAGGTCACTAAATGAACTGTTGTATGTTAATGACTATATGTACGCATTTGAACTGCCTCAATCTCCTGATTTCCCTGGTGCTTGATAGTAACATCTTCTTTTTGTCTGTTTCAGATTTTAATAAAAGTTTATACATGTTAACTTTAACATGTTCATCATGTGTACATAATTCTGTTTCATATCCAGTCTAACAATGTTTAAAATTAAAAGTCCTTTACTTATTTTTTTTAACAATAATACATAGATAAACCACCTATCTCCTCTTAATATCAAATCTTGTCTTGATTTTTGCTTGGAATCTCCCTGAGGAATTTCTAAAATATTAAAATAAATTAGCCATTTGTAACCCTGGAGCACCTCAAGCAATTTCAACCAAACTTGGTACACAGATAACTTACCCTTGGGAAACAAATGCTATACAACGGTTGTTAGGAATAAGACACCCCTAACACCCTTCAGGGGGCTGTGCGTATAATGGCTTCTACTGTACAGCACAGTAGACTTGTCATGGTAATGGTTTCACAGTACTCCAGTACTCCACAAGAGGGCTCCCGCTCAGCCCTCCAAGGAAACATCAGGCAATTGGCCAAGTGCAATCAAAAAAATGAAATACCAGCATAGACAAGAAACTCCCAAGGAGAGGAATAGAAGACTTGTGACATGGTGCGAGAGACAGTACAACAGTGTGAATCCTGACTACAGGATTTTCCTGTCTAATACAGGATTGGGGTAAATAAATACTCAGGCAATGCTGGGTTATCAGCTAGTGGATATATAAGCATTTTGGACAAGGAGTTCCAAATGAAAATCCCATTTGCTTATCAGGTGATTGGTTCAGTCCGTTTCTCTTACCTTAGTTCAACTTAGAAGTTCATCCATTTGCACAAAGAAACAAAATCACAAGAAGATGCATGAAAGAATCAAGATATTGATTTCAATCTGTTGCAGCATTGAAATCGGTATTTCTATATTTGTTAGAAATTTTGTTGAATAAAACTCAAATTTACCATTGTTAATATGTCACCCAAATCTCATATTATGACTTTCTAAATCCAATAACATTCTATTTCTTAACAGCATCCATTCTTTCATCCAAACTAAACACTAGGCAGCATAATATTATTTTAAATTTGGTAAATCCTCTTTACAGGTAAGGTATCTTACATTATATTTTATTTGTTTTCTTCTCTGCCAGATATATATTTTTTCATTGTCTAAATGATACATCAGTTATTGTCTGAAACTAAAATATCATTCTAAGTGAAATATTAATCTTAATCATAGAAACTCTACCCAACAGTGACAATTGTAATTTATCCCATAATGTCATATATTTTTCTTATTTCATTCTATTAACATAGTTATTTTCAAATAACATGAAATTAGTATTTTCAGTAATTAAATATTTTATCTTCTTCTCAATATTAAAACCTATCTTATTCGTCAATTGTGTTTGATCTTTTATCTTCACGTGTTTGTTAACATAGAGTATTTGTCTGTTTATTAATCTTGAAACCTGCTGATAAACCACAGTGGTCCAGTAGAGTTGTTATTTGTTGTGCCATCTTGAAATATGCAGCAACTACTTTAAATATGTTATTTGTATCTTGTTGTACAATAAAATGAAATGCAAGCTTGGAAACGTCCATCTTCTCAACAGCAAATTTCCCTGAAATCGCAGCTAACACTCACTCTGAATTCTGAACTTGCTCCCAGGAGGTATTTGTCCTTTGGAGAATAGGATTACCTCAGAGAGCACATGTACAACAAAGTAATCTTGCCAGGTGTGAATGTTGTCATGTGCAGTGATTTGTTGATAAATGAGTCCTTCTTCTATTGGCTGCAGCAAACCAAAAATAGAGAGAAAATGAGATGCTCTCCTTATTTGCCAGGGTATGCTGTTAAATTAGGCTCACTCACTATTGTACAATAATACAGTGACATATCTTTTACAATAGCAAGTTGAAGGAGATTAGGTTTAAAATGAGGGTGAAAGGTGAAACAGAATAGGATTGCATGTCTAGTATTATCTCGGGACAAAATCTAAAGATGGATAGATATAGATAGATAGATAGATAGATAGATAGATAGATAGATAGATAGATAGATAGATAGATAGATGATAGAATGGAGAGATGGAGAGATAATAGAACTAGATACAATGATGTATTTTATGTTCTCTGAAAAGAAATTTATATTGTTAATCTTAGGTACTGTGCCATGCAACATGTAAGGTATCCTTTAACAGGTTTTTGACTCATTACTTTGATGATTTTTGCACGTGGTAATTTTATTTAAGCAGGAGAACATTAAGTAAACTTATTTGAGTTAAATAAATTTAGTTGTATGATGGAATAAACTTCTGAAGCATCCCTGCTACATCTTTGCCAGAACTAAGATTGTGTTTTATGCTTTCTAAGGAAGCCTAGGTCAGAACATTAGTATCCAGTTCTGCTCCCCGGGCCCATGCCTTCCTTATAGCCCTGCATTGGCCATGTAGCAAGGAACAGGAAGGGCTGGGTACTTAGCAATACAGGTATTTGCCCGGTGAAACCCTGCCAAGCTATGATGCATTCTGTTCCAGGTACCAACTTGTACAAAAAACAAAACAAAACAAGATAGCAGGAATTAGATCATTGTAGAAGCAAATGGCAGAGGCAATTCTAATTCATACAGGAACAAAGCAAGTGAAATAGCAAGTTATTATTATGTCCTGCTAATTCTACCTATTCTACTATTCTACCTATTCTATGTTCCTTCAAGACATTTCATTCATTTTTTTTTCTCTTATGCAAATGCTTGGATTTTTCCTAGAGTTAATGCTTGTATTCTATTTAATTCAGCATAGGTATAGCTCACAGAAATGTGAACAGTATCTGACTTCCTCTCCTATTTAGAAGGTCTGGAGAATTATTGTGTTATGCCTTTATCGACAGAGGTATCAACATGTCAGAGAAAGGGTGATAGGGATGGGGATTTAAAATACCATGCAAAATTTATCAATAAACACATACTTGCTCCACTTTTTACAATGCTATTTATATTTCTAGCGAATGAAATCCTCCAAATTCACCATATGTTTCGAGCACAATTATATGTGTCCATAAACTCTCCAGATGATTAAGAATAGCGTTTTGCAATTCGAGCATTCCACATGTATGGATTTCATCTCCAGCAATTCCCCTGCCAGCATGGCCTTTGAAAATCAAGAAGTAGAATCTTGTACATTGGCAAGATAAATAACATAATAACAGAGTTGGAATGAGACTTCAGAGGTCTTCTAGTCCAAACTCCTGCTAAGGCAGGAAAGCCTATACCATTTCAGACAAATGATTGTCCAATCTGTTTTTAAAAATCACCAGTGTTGGAACACCACAACTTCTGGAGGCAAGTCATCCCACTGATTAATTGTTCCAACTGTCAGAAAATGTCTCCTTAATTCTAGTTGCTTATCTCCTTGATTAGTCTCTATCCATTGTTTCTCATCCTGCTTTCAGGTGCTTTGGGGAATAGGTTGACCCCCTCTCCTTTGTGGTAACCCCTTAGATATTTGGAACACTGCTCTCATGTCACCCTAGTACTTCTTTTCTTTAAACTAGACATGCCCAATTCCTGCAAACATTTTTCATATATTTTATCCTCCAGTCACCTAATCATCTTTGTCACTTTGCTCTGGAAAAGCTCTCTGAGACTCTTTCTGGAGTCTCAACATTTTTTTTTTATGTAGAGGTGAATATAGAAATGTCTTTAAAAAATCAGGGCCAATTAGCATAAAATCTGTATCATTCCTGAATTAAAATAGAGCTAATTTTGGTGATATGCTAATAGCACACATCAGACTATTTGCTTTAATTTCTTGTTTAGTCTTTCTAAGGCTTTGCTTTCTTATTCTAGTCATTTTTCCCAAAGTCAATGTTTGCACATTGTTTAATTATGCAGAAGTATTGCTGTCAGAAACAGAACAGTATTCAATTTTCACTCCTGTGTGGGTGGTTTAAATAATAATTATTATTGATCATCATACAGTCACCCAGATGTTCAAACTGGGTTTGCCTTCTGCAATTGACTGATGGCAGATTTGTCAATACCAATGGCATTTAAGTGGTGCTCCAGATGTTTTGGGATTGCACTCAAGGACCTAATACTACTGGTTCTATTTCTATTTGTATTTTGATATCTTCTCCAGTTCTTTCTCTTCTCTTCTGCTGTCTCCAGGCACTGCCACATCCACTATCCAGACTTTTTTTGTCTTTCTTATCAACAATTGTTAAGTCTGGGGTGTTATGTGCCTGTCTGCTTGTATTCTAAAGTCCCAAAGCACTTTAGCTTCTTCATTTTCTATGAGTCTCTGTTTTGTAGTCCCATCAGTTCTTGCTTGCAGGCAAATGATACTTCTTGCAGATCTTCTAGTGCACCATTGCTGCTACTTTGTCATGCCATGGTGATGACAATGATGATGATGATGATGATGTATATTGCTGCCTACTCGCACATGGTGAATGAAGGGTCTTACAAGGACATAAAAACACAATATAAAATAAAGAAAAATAATAAAAAAGAAAAATAATAAAATAATAACCCTCCACCCCAGTGACAAGACACTTTCACGCCATTTAATGGATTCCATCCTGCTCTGAGTTCTCAAGGCCTATTGGCAGAACCTCATCTTCATGGCCTTCAAAAGAATGCTAGAGTGGGAGGAAATCAGTCTAATCTCTGGGGGAGGTGACATTCCAGAGAGAGGGAGCCACCATAGAGAAGGCCTTTCTTCTAGGTCCCATTATGCAAAGCCTTTCTCTACAGATACCAACCTGACAGAGAAAGTTCTTCTTCTTGAAATGAACTCTTTAAAGCAAGAGTTGTCAATCTTTGGCCCACATTAGTATTGGTCTGTTGGAAACTAAGCATTAGAATCAGCAAATCTTAATCTGCGTATGCACAGGAACTAGATTGCGCATATAAAATCATCCCCTTCCCCACTGCCCCTGGTTAATGGAAGACATCCCCCCCCCCCCAAAAAAAAAGCCCCACTCCTTGGAACCAAGAAGATTGGGGATCACTGCTTTAAAATGTCTGCCTTTTTATGCCAAAGTGCTGGAATTTAGGATTTAAATAATAATGAAAATACCTCATAAATCTGAGCCCTGTTCTTTTCTACATATCAACTACAGTCAGTTTCAGATTTATAACGCACTTTTGTGTACATATGGCAAAATCAATAAGACAACCAGCTTATCAAAAGTGTTGTTATTAATTTTAAAAAAATCTCATTGTATAAATGGTCAGTCTACTGATAAAGCCATAAGAGTATAAGCTTTTAATTTTAATGTATCATTAGTGAACCTTAGCGGTACTAAGTTTACTCATTTAAATTCAGTTTAACAGATATGGTTCTATAAATTATGGCTTAAAAGGTTAGAAATATTATCATGAAATGTTTCTCTCACTTCAATAACAGTGAGAGCTTGAAGCAAATAACATATCTTCTGTCTAGACTTGTCTGTAAATAGATCTTTTCACTGAAAATGATTGTTGATATCTTTCATCAATCAATCATTGTATTTCACATACAGATTTTAATTATTCCAGTTAAACTTAAAAGTTGGACTGACCAGATTAAAGGCTTAACAATGGTTTGATTTGATAATATAAGAGCTTACTTGCCCTCAAATAAAAATGATCTCAATTATTCCCAATGGCTTTTATAAATACAAATCAATTTGAAATACTCTAAATACCATTTGTCATTCATTCAAATCTAGCCATAATAGCAGTAAACCTCTCTCAAATTATAGTGCTTCAACATGACTGACGCCTTATAAAGATAGATAATTCTGACTTGCAGTGATATCACATACTTACATACATAAAAGTACTGTTTATTCTACAGTAGCATATGGGCCTGAGTTCTGACAGGGAAACTCTTAGTCATAGGATCCTCTAACAGTTTATTTTCTATCAAAACCACTTTAATCAAATCTGATTATCTGTAATCAATAAGGAACTCTAAATTCCCAATAAGATGACATGATCTAATAAAATTAGTAAACTCTCCTCTCCTCTTAAAAAAACCACAGTTTATAATATAATATAATATAATATAATATAATATCATATCATATCATATCATATCATATCATATCATATATCATATCATATCATATCATATCATATTATATCATATTATATCATAACATAATCAATACAATACAATACAGTACAATAATAATGTCATATAATATAACAAAATCTGAAAAGAGGTGGTGATAAGCCACCTGGGAAAACCAAGGAAAATCATCAACACATTAAAAAGCAAAAGTTAGAATATTTCAGACATGTGATGCGACACCTGGAAAAATTCAGCATACTTCACTTAATTCTCCAGGGAAAGATTGAAAGTAAATGCAGTCCGGGTAGAAGAAGAACATCATGGCTTCAAAATCTAAGGGAACTGGTTTGGACAAAACTCAACACTGTTTTTTCATGTGGTGTTGATAAAAATAGGATCGCCAACATGATCGCCAAAGTCCAATGACGGATATGGCCCAAGAAGGAGAAGAATATAATATAATAATTATAATATACAATACTATACTGTACAATACTATACTATACCAAAGATAATACAATAAAGATAATATAATATAATATAACTTACATAACATAACATAATAATAATATAATATGTTATTTTTGTTATCTATTTTTCATATTTTTAAACTATGAAAACTCATTGACCAGTGGCAATTAAGTATAAATAATAGTGAAAAAGACTTCCTAGTCCAAATGCAGGGCTAACTAGACTTCCTAGTCCAAATGCAGGGCTCACCAAACAAATCTGGGAAAGACCCCCTTGATGTCATCCTCAAGTAGGATCTGAAAATACAGTGAAACTCCCCAATTGCATATCAGTTTGATCTGGGAAAGTGTAACTCCATCCAAAGAAGGGAAATCCCTGATACCAGGAGAACCTAAACCCCATAGCCACTCTGTCTTGCTTATTCATTCCTATTCAGGAAGACACATGAGTATAATCCTGCTAGTATGCTTAGTCAGCTAGGAGTCAAGACGTACAACTGAGTATCATCTGCATATTGAACCGTATGTTGACATATGACTTCACCCACTGGTTTCATGTAGGTATTAGAAGTGAGTGTGTCAAGCCCCAAGACAGCCACAAATAAGGAGCTAAGAACTTATCTTTCTGTCCCCACCAATATTTAGTTGAACCAATCTAAAAAAAAAAGAGAACTATTGTAACACGATGTCTCTTCCACTTTTAAGAAGGTCCCTGATCCCAATTTTCATGGTAATCCATTTTGTCTCTTGAAAAGCCCCTTTTCTCATCCTGTAACTTAATTACCTTATTTATCAATTTACTCTTAAAGTATATCACACTGAACGCCTAGACTCCTACCATGCTTGGACATCCTTACTTGTCATGGCAAATGTGTACCAGTTCATTGTGGCTTCTCTTGCTTTTCTCACTTTTGTGGAAATAACTGATCTGTCTCTCTCTTCTTAGGATTAATTCCAGATAAACTCACTAAAGCTCACTATAAATGTGATCTTGTATAAATTCTTAGTCAAACTGCTCACCTCCTGTATGGTTGCTCCTGTCTTATTTCTGAAATCAGGACATCATCCAAAATTTGTGTATTAAGATATCAAGGTAGAATATTTTTATAAAATATTATTTTTATTATAATCAAGGTAGATTTTTTTAATGGTGGTAACTTGCCATTTCTTTGGGAGGCACTGGAGGCTTTTTTTGTTTGTTTTAAAGAAAACTTTCTTGAAGATTTTTTTTAAAGCAAATTCTTGTTGGTGGAGGATCTTTTAATAACAAAGGCTGAGGACTAAATTTGGAATCTCCAAATCATGAGATGTACCAATGAACCATGGCTCAAAGAAGCTTTTTTTGTCTCTCATACTTTACATTGTTAATGTCAGGGTCTACATTTATTGATAAAACCCTTCTGTTGTTGTTTTTCAGTACTTATGACTACAATCTGCTCCTGAGCAGGTGGTAAAGAGGGATATTTATCCAAATGTGTGGAAAATTATTCAGGGGAATTGTGTAAGTGTATTGACTCAAGGTCCTGAAAATGCATTAAATATTGTGTGGGCTGGAGTGAGAGGATTGAAGGCTATCTGAATGAATTAGGAACATATAAAAATAAATTGTTTTATAAATGGAACAAGTTGAAGACAACTTTAAAGAAAAAAAGAAGCTCTTGCTTACATGATGGTTTGACACATTATTCCAATGGATAAGATTAAAGTGATTTGTTGAAATTTAATGCTGAGTAATGTAGAAAAATATCTGAACAGCCGGACATAATTACTGACCTTATTTTTTTATATGTTTGTACATCTGAAGGTTTATTTAAGATACGGTTGATTATATCTCCTGTCTGGAAATTGCATAATTTTAAAAACTAAATTTAAGAAATTAAATCAGATTTGAGCATATGATTACTAAGATATGTTCTGGGTATAAAATCCAATATTTCATGTAATTGTTTTCTCCAGGGAGATATTATTCAAGATCTCAGAGAATATATCTTTCACAAAGTGTTTACATAGAAGTCGGTTCATAGGCATATTTAGATTCTCTGTCAAGCACAATTCTTCTCTAAATGTTTAAATGCACATTTAACACATATTTTGTTGTAAGTAATTTTAATCTAATTTCAAACATTCTTGCATACTAAATCCAATTTGTTGGAGGCCATTTACCTAACGCATACATATATTTCTGTGTATGTTTTTTGTATCCATGATTTATATCTTGAGCTCTGAAAAACTGCTATATTTGACACATAACTATTCCAGTTTTTATATCACTTTTCGAGCTGTGAATTTGGTAAGCTCAAATGAAAATAAATTACATTGATTTGTCCCATATGATTTCTATCTTTCCGACGAATATATAAGGCTATTCAGCTTAAAGGTATCCTTGCCCCACTGAAATGGTTGGAAAATATTATCCTTGCTATCTATTATCTACACAAAACTCTACCCTCAGTCTTGGTGTTCAGAATAAGGAGTAAGGTAAAGGTTCCCCTCGCACATATGTGCTAGTTGTTTCTAGCTTTAGGGGATGATGCTCATCTCTGTTACAAAGCCGAAGAGCCAGTACTGTCCAAAGACGTCTCCGTAGTCATGTGGCCAGCATGACTAAATGCCAAAGGCACACAGAATGCCATTACCTTCCCACCAAAGAGGTCCCTATTTTTCTACTTGCATTTTTACATGCTTTCGAACTGCTAGGTTGGCAGAAGCTGGGACAAGTAACAGAAGCTTACTCTGTTAGGCGATGCTAGGGATTTGAACTCATTATACCTCTGTAATCCATTCTTAATATGTTTCAAACATTGGTTTAGAAGAGTAGCAAGTAAACCTTTGAGGTTTAGAGCCCTGAAGAATCTGGAATATTGCGGTATCTGCCATCCCGCATTAGATGGGCGCCTCATGAGAGGGAGCAAAGGAGGAAGAAACGACACGAGACGAGGTTTCTCGGGATGAGCGCGCGCCAAATGCCTCAGCACTGGCTCTTTTATTATGCTTTTTCACAGGGGGGTGAAATACTTCAAAGCTCAAGATAATCAAGACATATATGAATTATAATAGTTTAGGTCAGCAGGAATACATATGATTAATAATAGCTCAAGGTTAGTTAAGATAGCAGGGTAGAAGGGTTAGAATATCATTTTGCATTGACAGCTGCTTAACTCCCCTTTTCTTATGCGTGTCTGGCAAAGATAACTGAAAAGACAGGAGTCTAATGTTTATACAAGAAAGCTAAATCGTTACAATGCTAGGATAGTATATGGCTGCACTGATACAAGTTGCAATCATATGAATAATACATAGTTACAACATCTCCTCTGTTTTTATTTTTTTATGACGAGTCTTCTTCCTTGTCCAAGAAAACAGGAACTACTTTTCTGAAATGTTCTCCGTCCCCGTCATCTAGGCAGGCGTGCGACCCGTCAGCATCAGGGTTGTCCAAGGAGCGGTAACTCAGCAATGATATTTCTTCATCCGATGTTAAAGACATAACATGAGCTTGCAATAACACATCAGCATCAGCAGTCATGGAAGATAATTGATCTTTAAAAAATTGCAATATTCTATTAAAACAACAAGGTCCTATAATACATATCAATATAATAATTATTAATGGTCCTGCCAATGCAGTTAAAAGGGTTGTGAGCCATGGTGAAATAGAAAACGAACCTTGATACCAATTAAGCGTTTTTCTAATTCATTCATAGAATCCAGCACGACCTCACTGCTATCAGCATAGAAACAACATTCTCCTTTAAACCACCACCCCTGCTATCAGCATAAAGACAACATTCTCCTTTAAACCCCCCCCCCCGCTATCAGCATAAAAACATTCTTCTTTAAGCGCAGCACACAATCCCCCTTGTTTTAAAAATAACAGAGCTAAGCCTCTACGATTTTGCAAGAGAGGGGGTGTTCCATGGATACCTATAGGGATATAAAATCATCAGAGTTATACTCACAAGCCATACTTGAATGCAAAAATGATTTGGATTTAACAATTTCATCCCCGTGGATACATGCCATGAAACCAGTGTAACAAACTCAAACAAAATTATTGCCAGGGATAAAATACATTCCTTTCAGGCGTGATCCTACAGTGATGTGGATTGCAGGATATCCCCCGGTTGTGTGGGTGCGTCTGCCAAATTGAATTGAAGTGGTGGGTAGAAGTTTTCTATGCAAGAAAAATTGGTTGTAGAACTTAAACGAACTTTTTGAAAGTCAGTTATAGTCCAGGCAATATTATCTCTTCTATGAGGCTTTTGCAGATCGTCATGGGCAGTTCTTTGGAAGCATCGTTTGTTAACAGGATCAGAGCTCGGGTATATAAAAACATGACAAGCAGGAGAGAGGCTTATGGACAAATTAGTTGTAGAACATTTACCAGATGAGGAAGGAATACAATTAATAGAAAAAGGATAATAATTACAATAATGACAATGAAGATTAACTTGATCATTCATTAAGGACGTTAAGTGGGGTGGGGAAACCCTTGATACAATATAAGGACATTTAGGTCCCCCTATGTTTAGATTGAAAAGAGGAAAAGATTTTAAGGTTCCTTTCCATAGGAAGAGTAAAGGAGAAACAAAAGAGCGAGGGGTAGAGTGTTCTTTAAAATAAAACAGAAATGACAGAGTGAAAACTTATGGATAGCATTTTCATGACATACCCACGTGGAACAAGTATAATAGCCTTCTGTTAATGAAATGATTTTAACACGAATAGTCTTTTGACAGGAAGCATAGGTTTTGTTGAAGTAAGGTAGAAATTGCAAAGAAGATATAGGCAAGAATATCAGGAAAGATTTTTAAGATACAGATGTAGCAGATAAATTCCCATGATAGGGTCTTAATGCCTGACCAGGGATTCAGAGAGTGGTTTTGTCTGGCAGTAAGATCGCAGCGTTTCCTCTCCCCCAAGCTCAGCAGGACTCTGCCAAGCAGAATAATGACAATCTGTTAGGAGGGGGTGAGGGGGAGGAAAAATGACGAAAAGCAGCAGAAGTAGGAGGAATTCCAGTTAGATTTAAGAAAGTTTAGAGTAAAAAGACAAATGTTAAGAGAGTTTTGCAATGCTGGGAGGTTCGGGGTTTTTTCCCGCAATGAATACCAATTAAGAGCACGTTTCAGAGATAAGTGAGCTCGTTTCACAATAGCCTTGCCCCTGGCTGTTGTAGGAAATCTCAAACTTGTGGATTACATCCCATCTGTTACAGAAGTCCTGAAAAGCAGAACTTGTGTAGGCAGATCCATTGTCTTTTTTTTATTTCTTTTGGACATCCCAGCGAAGCAAAGGTATGAATTGAATGATTGATAACATGTTTTACAGCTTCTCCCCTTTGAGGAGTAGCCAGAATAAATCCTGAATATGTATCTATTGAAACGTGCAAATATTTCCATGGGGCAAAAGGTGGATACTAAGTTACATCCATTTGCCAAATTTCACAAGCTTTTAATCCTCTAGGATTTTACTCCTATGGGAATGGAATGTAGCAGCAGAAATTCTGCCTGAGTTAAAGAAAATTAAAAAGTTATCATAACTTGGCAGGGGAGATTCAAACACACTCCCTGCTTCTATTTTTTGATGGACTTTTAAAGCCTCCATAATTTTCCTCCAAGTGACCAAAAAGCCAATAGGTGCACGAGGAGGACAATGGAGATGTTCACCAATTTTTTGCCAATTAGAAAATTTTTAAGGACCCTTCCTCTGAATAATTGGGACAATGTTGCCACACATAAGCCAATAACGTAGCAATAGATTTCCTTTTTATGGGAAAGCCCTTTAAATTAGCAGAGTATTTAGAAGAAGCGACTAGCTCTCTCAATTCCTTCTGCTGTTGAGAAAAGCCTCCACCCATACTTACTAAAGTCGAGACCATCTTTCAGATCCGATGAGGTGCAATTCGCTCAGGCGCCTGGCGATGCACAGCTCCAACCGAGCTGATAAGTATGGGCGCGCCGCTGCGTATCCCCCTTAGGGAATCACGTCGGGGTCACCAAAATGCGGTATCTGCCATCCCGCATTAGATGGGCGCCTCATGAGAGGGAGCAAAGGAGGAAGAAACGACACGAGACGAGGTTTCTCGGGATGAGCGCGCGCCAAATGCCTCAGCACTGGCTCTTTTATTATGCTTTTTCACAGGGGGGTGAAATACTTCAAAGCTCAAGATAATCAAGACATATATGAATTATAATAGTTTAGGTCAGCAGGAATACATATGATTAATAATAGCTCAAGGTTAGTTAAGATAGCAGGGTAGCAGGGTTAGAATATCATTTTGCATTGACAGCTGCTTAACTCCCCTTTTCTTATGCGTGTCTGGCAAAGATAACTGAAAAGACAGGAGTCTAATGTTTATACAAGAAAGCTAAATCGTTACAATGCTAGGATAGTATATGGCTGCACTGATACAAGTTGCAATCATATGAATAATACATAGTTACAACAGAATATTAACCATCAGGGTATTGTAGGCACATTATTAGACTTATATGACTTAGCTGTATTTCAATTCAGTGTGAAAATTGGAGATTCAAAGAGGGGATGGTTTCTTTGGAGTTTACAATTTGGTATTATAGTTTGATTGTAATGGTAAATTCCAGACTGGCCATTCATGACCCCTGAGAACTGAGTTGAATTCCTAGTTATGTCTTCAGGATCAGCACAGGTGTGCAACAGTCATTTGCCACAGTACTTGGGAGCTGAACAACTCAAAGCACACAACTGTTAACCTTGTGAAAATAACTCAGAGAGGTTGAATTAATCGGCTACCACCACTATACCAACCCACTAAACTTTTCAGTCTCTGATCATATTTATACATGAAAGAGAAGTTGCAACTTTGTCTAAGATGGATAGATAGATAGATAGATAGATAGATAGATAGATAGATAGATAGATAGATAGATAGATAGATATCCTTACTCCTATAGAAACAGAAAATTCACTGGATCTGCAGAATATTCACAATTTCAAAGCAGATCTCTTCTTTTTCCTCTTGATAATACAGGTAGTCCTTGACTTACAACCACAACTGAGTACCAAATTTCTGTACCCCTACAGTTTGGCAGCTATAAAAGGAAAGCCTTGGATTCTTTTTTCTGAATGATTTGATTAGTAAACCTTTCCAGAGAATGCTTAAAATTTTGTAAAAAAAATAAAAAAGTATCCTTTCCTTATCATTAATGTAACATTTTCACCCAGTGAAAGGTTTCCATGATGCTATTCCATGATAAGTTAATAGTCATTAAAAAAAAACAAAAACCTAACTGATGAGTGATATCTAACCAGTAGTGGGATTCAAATTTTTTTCTACCAGTTCTGTGGGAATGGCTTGGTGGACATGACAGGGGAAGGCTACTGCAAAATCTCCAGCCAGAGGTGGTATTTTCCGGTTCCCTGAACTACTCAAAATTTCCTCTACCGGTTCTCCAGAACTGGTCAGAACCTGCTGAATACCACCTCTGCATCTAACCTAGGGTAAGATGAATTGAGGATTAGCCAAAGGTTTAGTGACTAAACTCACCATTCGGAAGAATATTGTATGCATATTATACATGCATTATATTGGCCACCATAATATAGAAAAGATGTTGAGACTCTGGGAAGAGTGCAGAGAAAAGCAACAAAGACGACTGAGGACTTCTAATTTTTTGTGCCAGTTATTCTTTCTCTGCTTGATCCATTTTAAGTTTAATTATATCCATTTTAAGTTTAATACTTCACTATTAGAAGTCATGAATGAAGTTATGACAAATAAGAAAATACCTAAAACATGGTCAGAAGCTTATATTACACTTATCCCAAAAGAAGGGGTTGACCCATTACAAATTAAGAACTATAGACCTATTTCCTTATTGAATGAAGACTATAAAATCTTTGCTTCAATCTTGGTAGAGAGGCTAAAAAAAATATTTAAAAAAATTTATTCACTCTGATCAGAATGGATTTTTACCAAAGAGACAAATTAAAGACAATATGAGGGTAATCCTGGATACATTGGAATATTACGAGGCGCACCCTGAAAAACAAATGGCTTTGATATTCTTAGATGCCCAAAAGGCATTTGATAATGTGAATTGGAAATTTATGCTATTATTATTGGAACAGATGGGCTTTGCTAGAAAATTTATTCAAGCAATAGAAGCCGTATATTATAAGCAAACGGCAAAAGTAATGATAGATGGAGAATTCACAGACTCTATTAATATTAAAAAAGGTACAAGACAAGGATGTCCATTATCTCCTTTGTTATTTGTATTAACTTTGGAAGTGTTAAATAGAAATATTAGAGAGGATACAAATATAAAAGGAATGAAAGTTAAAAAGGAGGAATTCAAATTGCAAGCCTTTGCAGACGACCTGGTCTTTATTTTGGAAGATCCTCTAGAGACAGCTTTAAAATTATTGGGAAAGATAGAGATGTACGGTGGGATGGCTGGCTTGAAAATAAATAAAGACAAAACAAAGATTTTGACAAAGAACATGCTATTAAGACAAAGAGAAGAGCTGACAGACCTATTGAAAATTCAAGTTACGAATAAAATTAAATATTTGGGGATATATTTGACATCAAGATGTGCTGCATTGAAAGAGAATAACTATATTAAACTTAAACAGCAGATAGCATCTGATCTGAAAAAATGGGAAAACCTACAATTGTCATTGATAGGTAGAATTTCAACAATTAAGATGAATATTTTACCTAGAATTTTATATTTGTTTCAAACAATACCAATTAGGTTAGGTAAGGACTATTTTGAAGAATTAAATAAAATTGTGTTGAAGTATATATGGCAAGGTAAGAAAGCGAGAATAAAATTAAAACT
Organism: Hydrophis major; assembly: GCA_033807585.1. Taxonomy (NCBI): domain Eukaryota; kingdom Metazoa; phylum Chordata; class Lepidosauria; order Squamata; family Elapidae; genus Hydrophis; species Hydrophis major. Next base: position 20,348,539 of record CM066333.1, read on the forward strand.
CTTACAGGATGCTAGAATTAGAGGAGGATTTGGCCTTCCTAATTGGGAGTTGTATTATCAAGCTGCAAATTTAATGTGGGCTAAAGAATGGATAACGTTAAGAAAGACTAAATTGTTGGCATTAGAAGGACATGATTTATTATTGGGTTGGCATGCTTTTCTATGGTATAAGGGAACTAAATCGCAGGGTTATTTTAGAAGGCATTATATACGGGAATCGTTATGGTTGAATTGGGAGAAAATTAAGAAACAATGTTATTTGAAAATCCCAGTTTGGTTATCAACTATTGAAGCTTTTTCTTATCCTATAACCTATAAGAAGGAACAAACAGTTAGATATGGGGAATTACTAGATGAAAAGGGTGAACTTAAAACGATGCAAAATTTAGAAGAACAAAGTATAAAGATGAATTGGTTTTCATATGCGCAAATACATTCAAGGTATCTTAAATATTCTAAAATGGAAGGATTCTATGATAAATTGACTGACTTAGATAGGATATTGACAGGTACTGGTGAAAAAATGATCAAAAAATTATATAATTATTTGTTGGAAATTAAACTGGAGGAAGAACAAGTTAAAGAAACAATGATTGCTTGGGGGAAGAATTTTGGATATGGGATTGATTTAGAGAAATGGCAAAAGTTGTGGTCTCAAAATTATAAAATGACAATGTCAACAGCATATAAAGAAAATTTGTATAAGATGTTTTATAGGTGGCACTTTCCCCCGACAAGAATTGCAAGAATGTTTAAGAACAAATCTGAAAAATGCTGGAAATGTCATCAGATTCCTGGTTCATATTACCATATGTGGTGGACTTGTGAGGAGGCCAGGAAATACTGGACTAGAATTCGCATATGGTTGGAAAAAATGACAAAAAAACATATAGACTTGAAACTGGAGATTTTTTAATTGGGAATCTTACCTGATATATATAATAAAAATTTAAAATATTTGATTGTAAATGTATCAATAGTGGCTAGGATTGTATTTGCTAAAAATTGGAAAAGTGAGAGAATACCATTAGAGGAAGAAATCATGAAGAAAATATTGGAATGTGCTGAAATGAGCAGATTGACATTTGAAATTAGAAAACAAGAAGATAAACAATTTTATGAAATTTGGGATCTTTTTTATCAATGGTTAGATAATACAACATAATAACAGAATATTTAGAAACCTAGGATATAACGAATATGCATTTTTTTTTCTTTTTGGTTTTGATAATATTTTAAGAATATTTTATTAAGATAGATTTGGTATGATTTTATGATCTGTTATAAAATAAATTAATTAAACTATAGTTATCTCGCTTAAGTATGAATTAGTTAAATTACAGTCAAATGATTGTTCAATAGTGATATTGGGATATATGGTTGTTGATTGATGATGTAAGTTATTATGCAACATAATTATTATGATGACTATGAAATGGATGCACAAAAAGGAGTGGTAAACCAACCGATACACTGCTTGTAAATTTATGAAGAATGATGATGTTTTTATGTTATGTCCTATGTTTTATGTGTTTGTGTTTGTTGTAAAAAATTAATAAAACTTGTATTAAAAAAAAAAAAGATGATTGAGGGTCTGAAATCTAAAACATATGAAGAACATTTGCAGGAATTGGGTATGTCTAGTCTAGAGAAAACCAAGGGTGACATGTTATCAGTATTCCAATATCTAAGGGGCTTCCACAAAGAAGTGGGGGGGGGGCATCAACCTATTGTCCAAAACACAGAAGGCAAAACAAGAAGCAATGGGTGAACAAAATGAACAAACGGAACAAAGAGAGAAGCAACCTAGAACTAAGGAGAAATATACTGACAGTAAGAAAAATCAACCAGTGGAACAACTTACCTTCAGAAGTTGTGAGTGTTCCAAGACTGGAAGCTTTTAAAAAGGGATTGGATAAGCATTTGTCAAAAATGGTATAGCATCTCCTGCTTGAGCAGACTGGACAAGAAGTCCTCCAAGATCCCTTCCAATTCTGTTTAAGTGGCTTGTTACTTTGGCTGCAGCTTCACCGTATAACAATGCCATATTAAGATAATGTGTTTAACCAGGTGGTATGAAATTGTGCCGATAATCTATTTGTTGCTTGTTACGCTTTAATCCATTTTCCCCCCACCAATAGGAATACTGACACACCTGTTTTCTTTCTGGTTGCCTGGAATAATTTATTCTACCACTTTGGGAAAAGGCAGTTTATACTTTAGGATTGCTCGTACTTAAATAAAAATAATTTGGAAGAAGTGCTTTGGACCAAGCATAAGTGCAGCAGCTCTGTATCCATTAACCAGCCAATCTTCAATGTAACCCTTAAGCCAGCAAGCACTTTTCTTTAAGCTCTCGTGGAAGGTTGGGGAAAAGGGGGAAGGAGGGGAAATCTTTATTAAATAGCAGAAAAGGTTCTGGGCTTGTTTTTCTTCTGAAGTGCATCTTCCAAATCATTTTCAAAATGTCCTCTGTTATACCTATCCCATTAAAGAAATTAAGCTGTGAAAAAAAAGATTTTGATAGTTTTGGGCTATAAAGGGCTATTATGTTTCGCATAAAAGTGTTATAATTCGTGATATGTGCTGTGGGAGAATTTTAAGGATTCTTTTAATCTTTCTGTTCACTTCCCACTGTTGCATATTTAAAGATACTTTATGAATGCATAAGCTACAACTGGGTCTACATGCCAGAAAGGGTAATTCTAAATATTTATGAAGCTGAGTCAGGCCATTTGCTTATTTGGTTCATTTTGATGCTCACCAGCTTCTCCATCCTGGCTTACCCAAATGTGAAGGACTCCAGCACCCTCAGATTCTCAATTGGCATTTGTCATCAGACAACCACTGGAGGGTGCCAAGTTACAGAAGATTGTCCTATGCCAATGTTTGGAATAGACTCTCCTGCTCAAGCAGGGGGTTGGACTAGATGACCTTCAAGATGCCTTCCAACTTGTTCTATAGTATGTTCTATGTTGATAGGCAGTGTGTCATCATTATGAATAATGAACTCTGGGAGTCAGGATTTTGACACTTTTTGCAGGTTCAAGAGATCCTTTATTGAGTACATTATATTGGGACATAGAAAGGTGAAGCTAGCTCTAAATTATACCCACACTTAGGGTAGTTAAAAAAAATAAGACCTCCCCACTTTGTCCCAATCACCTGGGCTGATTGGTAGGTTCCCAGTCAACTTAGACAACTGTCGTTTGAAAAGACCTTGGTTCGCACATGCTGGCTGGAGATGTTATGGCTAGGCAGCTGAGGCACCACATTCCTGAGTGTACCCCCCCCCCCCATGCTGTCCCCTTCCCCCTTCAATGGCAACCAAGAAATGAAGCAGCATAGGCATGGCTTCAGCTGAAGTTGTTTTGCAGGTTGACACAGTGTCTCTGAAGGTTTTAGCAGAATCTTTCCCCAATCCTGTCTTTGGAAGCTGCCTTCTAATGAATCATTCCATTGATCCATTTTGTTCAGCATTGTCTCTACTCTTGAGCAGTTAGTATCCAGTAGCTCTATCTGCAGATGTCAAGGAATATACCTGGGACCTTTTGCACATAAAGTCTCATAATTTCTTATTTGTTTTCTATGAAAAATTCCACAAAATTCTGCTGTTATTTCTAACCTTACAATAAAGATAGCTGGGGTTCTTATCTGGATTGCCTCAAAGAGCCAAAAAAATAATAACAACCCATATGCTATATGCCAGTAGTTCTCAACCTGTGGTCCGTGGACCCCTGGGTGGAGTGATGTCACAGGGGGTCCATGAAGGTTTGAACAAATATTTTGATTTAAATCTTGAATTAAGTCTACAGCCGCAAAAGGTATTTAAATGGAGTCTGTGGTGAAGAAAATATTGAGAATCACTGTGTTATGCCTTATTATAATAGATCAAGGGTATCAAACTCAAGGCCAAGAGCCCAAATCTGGCCCAAGGGGTGTTTAGATCTGGCCTGTGGGGCTACCCTGGAAACAGCAAAGGACCGGCCCATGGTGCCTCTGCCAGTGAAAACAGAGCTCAGGTGGATGTGGCCCTCCCGAGTTCCATTTTTACTGGCAAGAGTTACAGGAGGCCATTGTAACCAAAAATGGAGCTCTTGAGGGCCATGGGAGGCACTCAGGAGCCCATTTTTCCTGGCAGAGCATTCGGAGCCACAATAGCTGCCCCTGAGCTGAATGACACCCACTCTGACCACACCCACTTCAACCCCCAAGGTCAAACACAACCCTGAAGTGGCCTTCAATGAAATTGAGTTGTATTACCCCTGTAATAGATGAATTACCCCTGTAATAGATGAAGTCCAGCTATTTCATGTCAAAGAGACAATGATGGAAACAGAAAGATAATTAACTCCATCTTCTGTTACACATGCTGTATTCCTAAAGCTCAACCTCCATTTCGCAGCAGTAGAAAGGCTTTATACAACCAAAAGAGGACAGCTGAGGTGTGTTTGATTTATAACTCCATACATTTAAGTTTGACATACTTGACTTGCATTTCAACCCTTTTTCATGGCTGCATGCACGGCAGCATTTGATAAATGAAAACAGAACAGGGGAAAATAACCTTAACCCTCTTTCCTGCCCTATTATGCTGTTAATTCAAAACAACTTCTAAAACCAATATAAATATTAAATGGTTATCTGGCACACACAAATAGAAAGATATTGTCCTTGCTTGCTTTTAATTTATGCATTTATTAATCATAACATTTTATACTGGTCGCAACTCAAGAGGGGTTATATATCAGAGATGGTATTCAGCAGGTTCTGACCAGTTCTGGAGAACCGGTAGTGGAAACTTTGAATAGTTTGGATAAAATACCACCTCTTACTGGAGATTTTACAGTATCCTTCCCCTGCCATGCCCACCAAGCCATGCCCACAGAACCAATAGTAAAAAAAATGAATCCCATCACTGTTATACTAATGAGCAATGTCTGGGTTTATTTAAGTAGTGGTGCAGTGGCCTAGAGGTTAAGCCCTCACCTCACAATCAGGATGCTATGAGTTTGATTTTAGGTAGAGGCATTTATTTATTTCTCTCTGGGCACAATGAGAATATATCTGCTGAAGAAAAATCCACCTTGGTGACAGGAAAGGCATCCAGCCAGTTAACACTCTGCTAGCTCCATTCAGTTACAGGCTTCACCCTGCAAAGGATTATGGAGTCATTAAATGAAGCTGATGATGATGAATGTCTGGATTTATTTACATCCATGGTTTCTTCACCCTCCAGTGTAGTCCAGTTTTTTTTAAAAAAAAATATTTATTTTATTTGTCAATCGCTTATAAGATAATAAATATAAGTATAAACATGAGTAAGAATACAGAAATAGATATGAATAAATGGGGATAATAGGACAGGGACAGTAGGCATGATGGTGCACCTATGCTCTATGGGAGTGTAATTTGTCGTCAATGTGTAAGACTGCTGATTCATGAGGGAAAATTGTTTGGTTAGTTTTTTACTCCAGTTTTGGCAAGCGCTATTGCAAACATACGGCGAGGCTTTAATAACAATTCATGAGATGATTTTGCTATAGGGCCTTTATATGGGGGTAATTGTGCCATTGTCTTAAGAAGGATTAAGTGAGAGTCTTGTTGGAGAAAATAATCTGTAATTTTGATTTGGCTTCCTGCCTTGTTATAATCTTCTACAACTCCATTCTCTGGCTCTAATCCTAGTCAGTAATAGCAGTCTCTTTTGAGGAACACTTTTAAGTATTTAAATAATAATAACAGCCCTCCTACTCATTATGTTCCCACTCATTCTTCCATCCTTCTGCAGTAACTACTCTCAGGTTTATTAACTGGCTGCTTATGTTATACTTGAGAGAGCTAAAATAGGTTTTGTGAGATAAGACAGGAGGCTAAAAATATAAAGAACAGTTGCTGGAATTGAGTATGTCTAGTTTAAAGGGAAAAAAAAGGACTAAGGTGATATGATAGTGGTGTTATTTAACTGTCACAAAGAAGCGGGAGTCAACATATTCTCCAAAGCACCTGAAGACAGGACAAGAAGCAATGGATGGAAACTAATCAAGGAGAGAAGCAACCTAGAACTAAGGAGAAATTTCCTGACAGTGAGAACAATTAATCAGTGGAACAATTTGCCTCCAGAAATTGTAAATGTTCCAACACAGGGAGTTTTGAAGAAGGGATTGTACTATCACTTGTCTGCAATGGTGTAGGGTTCCCTGCCTGAATAGGAGGGTAGATTAGAAGACCTCCAAGGTCCCTTCCAACTTTGTTATTCTGTAAGACGCTGTTAATCTATAAGACACTTTAGTTTAAATTCTTTATTATAGGCATATAGCAATAACACTTAAACTTACATACTGCTTCACAGTGCTTTTACAGCTCTCCCTAAGCAGTTTACAGAATCAGTCTATTACCACCAACAATGTGGGTCCTCATTTTACCCACCTCAGAAGGATGGAAGGTTGAGTCAACCTTGAGCCTGGTGAGACTTGAACTGCTGAATGGCTGGAAGCCAGCAGTCAGCATAAGTAGCTTACCACTGCGCCACCACAGCATATCACACTTCTGTGGAAAAAAGTAGCTTGTTACAGTCAAACCACAAGTGATATTCATGCTTTGAACTTGCATTAAAACATCCCTTCCCAATATTTATGGAAAGTTTAAAACTCTGAGATGTGAATGCATAAAGATTTAATAAAGTGTGAGCTTGGAGTTAAGTGCAGGGTTCTGGCCCTGCACTTCTGATTGGCTGTTAAGCAGCCGGACCGGATTGGCCCGTTCCGGGGAATCCGATTCACCCTTAACAAAGAGTTCCTATTGGTTATAAGAGCTAGCGCCCCTAGCTCGTTATTGGTTAAAAGTTACAGGGTTTGCCTATATAAGGCGGGTTTAACTGCTATTGAAGCAGAAGTCACAATGTAAATAAAGAGCTGAAGTTCACCGTTCAGAGGCTTGTCTCCATTCTTTCTCGCCCATGCTCAAAACATAACACTGGCGATGAGGTTGGGATTTGGAGATATCTGAACCAACGAAACTTCGAAGACCACCGAGCACGTGACAGACGACGCCAACAACAGAACCATGTCCGGCGGCATCGTACCATCCGCTCCGTTCGATCCAGTACAGGAGGACTGGGAGTCCTACATGGATCGCTTCCAAATGTTCTTAGAAACCAACAACTTAAAGGACGCCACACCAGGAAAGAAACGGGTGCTGTTCCTAACGCATTGCGGTCCAACCGTATTTAAGATGGCTAAAGCACTAGCCAAACCCGGAGAAGTGAAGGCCATGGATTGGGATGACCTCGAACCTCTCCTACGAGATCACTACGCCCAAACCATGCCTACGCTCGTGAGACGCCACAAGTTTTATCAGAGGAGCCAGCGAAAGGGAGAAAGCGTGGCCGACTTCATAGCAGACCTCCGAAATTTGGGAGGCCTCTGCAGATTCACTGATTTACAAGAAGCACTAAGAGATCGCATAGTTTTGGGACTAGATGCACCAGGCGTCCAAAGCAAGCTGATGGTGAAAGGCGACATCAGCCTTGCCGACGCCATTGCCAATGCTACTGCAGCAGAAGCAACCAGGAAGTCGACTGCACAACTATGCCGAAACCGCGCTCCGGTACCACCACTGACAAGTGACATTTTATCCAGGTCTGAAGGACAGCTTACAACGATGCACCACGAGGACTTCTCTTCGTCGTCAGACAGCGACGAAGAAGGGGTCCATAGACTGCAGTCCGACCGGGACCATCACCCAAAACCCTTACGCCCTTGCGCTGGCTGTGGAGCCAACCATGCCAGGTCCAAATGCAAATTCTGTGAAGCACTCTGGCATGAGTGCGGGAAACGAGGCCACATCGGGCGGGTCTGCCGCAGCTTGCCAGGACCCAGCCAGGCCTCAAAAGGGGCTAACTATCGCCAATCAACAGGAAACTGTCCTGTACGGCGAAAGTCAGTAAACCACTCCTACAGAAATCGAGCTTTGCAGAGAGAAGAGGCTCACCATTTTATCACTATCGGTCACGCCTCAGCCTTGGACACTAAGAAAATCTGAGTCACAGTAGCCATCGAGAACCAGCCTTGCCACATGGAGGTCGACTCGGGATCGTCCCTCTCGATGGTGTCCTGGAAGACACTCCAGCAATTCATCCCCACAATTCAACACCAAGATCTCCGCTCCCAACGCCTCATCCTCAAGGACTACCAAGGGAATCGAATCCCCATCGTCGGTTCCTGCCAAGTCTGAGTCTCCTTCAAGAAGCACACAGCATACTTACCTTTAACGGTCATCAATAGAGATAGGCCTAGCCTACTGGACCTGCAATGGTTCGCGCCACTCGGCATTGAAGTGGCCGGCATAAACCGAGTCAGCGGTGGTGATTGGGAGGAAGACCTTATCTCTGAGTTCAGAGACGTCTTCACGGACAGTTTAGGCGAGTACAAGGGGACCCCGATTTCATTCAGTCTAGATCCAAAAATAGCTCCCATTCGCCTAAAGCCCGGTTGAGTTCCTTTTGCCTTAAAATCGAAAATCAATGAACAACTCAACAAACTGATAGCTCAGGGGGTGTTAGAGCCCATCGATCACTCCCCTGGGAAACCCCTATTGTAACACCCATTAAGCCAGATGAGTCAATCCGAATTTGTAGGGACTACCGGGCCACTTTGAACCACACCCTGCAGCAGAACGCATATCCAGTTCCGGTGGTGCAGCATCTCCTCCATTCCCTGGGTGGCAGGAAAGTCTTCGCTAAATTAGATCTAGCTCAGGCATATCAGCAATTACCAGTAGATGAAAAAACGGCACAGGCCCAAACTATTGTGATGCACCGAGGTGCCTTTAAATGTACCCGGCTGCAATTCGGAGTTAGTGTAGCCCCAGGGATTTTTCAGAGCCTTATAGAAAGGTTATTGCAAGGAATTAAGGGCGTGGTCCCCTATTTTGATGATGTATTAATTGCAGCCCCTACAAAAAAATCTTACAGGACTGGTTAAAATTAGTTCCAAAAATATCCAAGAGGCCAGTCTTAAAGTTAAAAAAAACAAATGTAAATTGTGTACTGACAGTGTTGAGTTTTTAGGGTACCTGATTGATAGCCAGGGCATTCACCCTACCGAAAGTAAACTAAAAGTGATAAAAAAATGCTCCCAGGCCACGAAACAAGGCCGATCTCCAGGCGTTCCTAGGCCTCATCAATTTTTTTAATGTGTTTTTGCTGCACAAAGCAACGGTCGCTGAACGTTACACCGGTTGTTAGATAAAAAAGCAAATTGGCTATGGGGTTACCATGAAGAACAGGCGTTCTGAAATGTTAAAAAACTGCTCACTTCTGACTCTGTACTCATGCAATATAACAAGACTTTGCCATTAGTTATAACCTGTGATGCATCGCCTTTCGGGGTAGGCGCCATTTTGAGCCATGTACTGCCTAATGGGAACGAAGCCCCTGTTGCATATTTTTCAAAGACTCTTTCAAAAACTGAGCAAAACTATGGACAAATCGATAAAGAAGCCCTTGCAATTGTCTCGGCTATGAAAAGATTCCACGAATACGTGTATGGCCGGGCTTTTACTCTTGTGACTGACCACAAACCATTATTGGTGGTAATAGCCGGAGATAAGCCGACTCCCTACATATTATCCCCTAGGATGACCCAATGGTCAGAATTCTTAGCTGCTTAAAACTATCGGCTGCAATACCGCCCGGGGAAAGCCATTCCCCATGCCGATGCATTGAGCCGAGCACCGCTTCCAGAGATTCTTGACGATCCTGCACCAACAGTAACCACGTTGCAAATCAAGGCACTCAACTCGCCGCCACTAAGCACCCGAGATATCGCGAGAGAAACCAAACGCGACCACACCCTAGCACGAGTCCTAGGCTGGGTAGAACGCGGATGGCCATTGGACCAGTTATCAGATGACTTCACACCATTCAAGACTCGACAAACCGAGCTCTTCTCCTAGAAAGGCTGTGTCATCTGGGGCGATAGAGTCGTTATCCCAGAACGACTCCAGAAAGTGCTGCTGAGAACTTTGCACGATGGCCACCCCGGCATCGTGCGAATGAAAGCCCTTGCGCGAAGCTACGCATGGTGGCCGGGCATTGACAAGCAAATCGAACAGTGGGTTAAAGCTTGTCCCAAATGCCAAGAAGTCAGCAACGCCCCACCAAAAGCCATGCCTACTGAATGGGAGACACCACGTGGACCCTGGTCCTGAATTCACTTGGACTTTGCGGGGCCAACCAAAGGCCACACCTTCCTGCTTATCGTCAACGCCTACTTGAATTGGCTCGAGATCCATCGCATGATGACTACGACCTCCGAGGTGGTTATCAAAACCTTAGACAGACTCTTTGCAACCCACGGATTACCAGACGTCCTGGTATCCGATAACGGCCCTCAATTTACCGCACTAGCATTCGAGCAGTACCTCGCTGACCACGGCATTCACCATGTGCTCACCTCGCCTACGCACCCTGCGACCAATGGCAAAGCAGAACGCATGGTCCAATTTGTGAAGAAAACCTTGCTGAAGGTGGATTACGACAACATTGACGACAAGATCAATCAAATCCTTTTCTTGCAATACATCACCCCACATAGCGTCACCAACAAAACTCCCACCGAACTGCTAATGGGACGAAAGCTCTGCTCCCATCTTGACCGGTTGCACCCAGCTTACGAACCGGAGAAATCACTAGGATCCAGTGGCCTCTGTCGTACCTTCCAGGTAGGAGACTTGGTATATGCTAAAAACCTATCGGGCGACCCATTGTGGATGGAGGCGACAGTAGTACGTGTAACCGGCCCCAGATCCTACCTTGTACAATGCTTTGATGATAAACTTTGGAAACGTCATATCGATCAATTACGATCGCGGCAGCCAGTCCGCAACTCCCCTATGACCAAACTGAGGGGGGGGAGGTACGGAAGAAGATGAATTCCTAGAGAACCCGTTCGAAGGAAACGATGGCTTGATAGAGACTCAGGAAGTGGAGCCGGAGGGAGAAACGGTTGCACCTCAGGGAATTGTAGAGAATGTGGGCAACGACGTAGAAGTGAACTCTGATCCAGAAACAGCCCCACTGCCAAACAACGATCTACCTCAGCATGATTGCAGCCAGGTGATACAACGGAAATCAAAGAGACTAATAAGACAACTGTCCTACCTAAGGGACTATGTAACTGCGCCCTGCAAATTAGAAGCCAGGGGGAAGGGGTGTTGTGAATGCATAAAGATTTAATAAAGTGTGAGCTTGGAGTTAAGTGCAGGGTTCTGGCCCTACACTTCTGATTGGCTGTTAAGCGGCCGGACCGGATTGGCCCATTCCGGGGAATCCGATTGGCCCTTAACAAAGAGTTCCTATTGGTTATAAGAGCTAGCGCTCCTAGCTCGTTATTGGTTAAAAGTTACAGGGTTTGCCTATATAAGGCGGGTTTAACTGCTATTGAAGCAGAAGTCACAAGGTAAATAAAGAGCTGAAGTTCACCGTTCAGAGGCTTGTCTCCATTCTTTCTCGCCCATGCTCAAAACATAACAGAGGTCACATACTGGCAGCCAGTCCAGAAGTCAGTAAAAATAAGATAAAGTATGCACGAATCAAAAACTGCCATAAAATTACCCTATATAAAATATATTGAACAATTTGAGGAAAAAGTAGTTATTACTAAGATGTTTTAGGAACCAATATTTTCCCCAATGGCATCACATAACATTTCAGCACAGTGTATATTTATAATGAAACTTTTATCAAACAATTTCAAACATATGTATAAAATGCTTGGGGAAACCTTGGAAATCTATTAGCAATTGTGTAATATTGTAACCAAATGATTTTTTTAAAAAATGTTTTTTTATTTTTGCTATCCTCTTCATTCTTATTCTCATTTTATCTTCCTAAGTTACTTGATTATCCAATCTGTCTTGCCTTTTCAATCTCTTCCATTTTTATAAATAGATTTTTGATAAAAATCCTAATTTTATTTTTTAATAAAAATCCTAAGTGAAGAGAAAATAATATTTTTAAACAGCTGAGGAGGATTATGCTTAACAAATAAAGGACAAAGAAAGGAAGATCTTCACTGGTGGGATGAAGTCAGAAAGTAATGGAAATTCTAGAAGAAGCCATGACTAACTATCTGCCTGTTTTTGTGCAGCAACATTTTGAACTGGAGAATTTCCTCAAGCTTTACATTGTTAAAAAAGTTCTGCAATGTGCTGTCCTATACCTTCTTCAAGCTACCTATTATCTTGCCAATGTTCCATTATTGCTGAGGCATTAATATGTATTTCTCTATAAGCAGGTTGGTACAATGGGGAGCGATGGTAACATATTATTTGATGTTTATCTGCAAAACCTATTTGATTTTCTCTTGTTACTTGTTCTTACTAAGGCACACAAAGAACTTAGCAGTTTTCCAGATTGTATCATAGGATAATATTACTTCATCTGAATAGGGCTGGAGGGAATGAGAGACAGCAAACATTATAAAAAAAATGAGAATATAGTCACAGTGTTATGTTTCTGTTCATTACAATGTGAATACCAATAGCAAACGGGGAAATATTATCTGAATGGTGTGGATTTGTATTTCAGTAGCCACAATAATATTTATAAAAGCAAGAATGAATAAACTGTTTGGTTCCAAATCAGCAAGTCATATTCAAAATAAACATATTGTATTTAAGTTCTCTTTAAAAATTTCAAAGCAGTATTTTACCACTTTCAGAAGTCTTTCATTTCATTAATTTTATGCAGGGCTACTCAGATCTCTCTGATATCAACTGAGAGCAAAGAAAACTTATATCACAACGGACCTTTTTGGATTTTATCAAGACAAATGATGCACATTTTTCCAGATGATTCTAATAATTATCTATCTCTACAACCTATATGATAATGTAGTGTTCATTGAAGGTTATTCCCAGGTAAATATGCCGAGGATGCAATCTTTGTTGCAGTTCTGTTTCAATTTTTCTAGAATTATGGCTTAGTGAAATGACTAAGATCTCATTTTGGATCAGAAGCAAAGAATATACTATTAATCGATTTCGCTGTTTTGCTCTATCCTCTGTTTTGAAGTAGCATTGTAAAGATGTTGCTATTTGGATATTCCTTCTGCTTGGAGACTGAGGTTTTATTAATGAAATATGTTTAACTATAATGTGTGCATATTTTGTCAAACTTTAATCAATGCATATATTCACTATAGAATGAATATTTCACAAGGCCCACATATTAAGAAAAATCTTGCCAATAAAACCATAGTCTACTTTTTTTCTGTTATTTTATAACATTCTCAAGCTAAAACAGTAAGAAAAAGTCAGGTGAAAGAATACTTCTAAAAGATGTGTCCCCCCTTAACTATCTTTATAGATTTTACAAAACAACTGAACCTGATCTGGAAAGCACCATGAGTGCTCAGAACTTTATAGTACTCCATAAAATGCCAGGTTGATGAAAAGAATGGAGAATAGAGCTGTCCTTTTTAGACCAAACAAGAAGCCTATAGTGAGAAATATTAGCTCTGTCTTTATTATAAGGTTACATTAACAGAATCTTGCAAATCTGAAAGTACTTCATCAACCCCTTACTTTTGCTCTCCAAAAAAAAAAAAAAAAAAAAACTAAGGAAAGTCTCAAATGCTTTTGCAGACTATAATTTTGTCTGTTGTTTATTCTGCAGTTCTTCCTCCTATGTCCCAGGTCATTCCCACATACTATTCCAGTTATCTATAAAAAAATTGGCTTAATTAGGCCCATAGTAAGACATCATTTCTATACTTCAGGAAAATGCCAGATGTTTCAATGATCCCTCTCCCTGCTAACTGCCTATCTAAATTTAATTTCCATACTTCCCGTGCTAATGAATGGAACATGATTGTAAAGAGCTTTCCAGTAATGGTCTTTTTGTCTGTAACTGAGGAGGCACAAGAAATGAAGGGCACCAAATAGCCTTTTTAGGTAACGTTTGATCTTGAATGTTATGTTTCTACATTACTTTAGGGAAACGGTTTAGGGGAAGGTAGCATCTGAATGAAATATGAAAATAATGTCCTTAACTCAACAACTCTTCTGCTTTCCTATTCTAATCTGCTTCTTAAAAGACTAGAAAAGGGGGAGAAATAAATATATAGAAGCTGTAGTGGCACAGTGGTTAGAATGCAGTACTGCAGACCAACTGTGCCGACTGACAAAAGTTCGCTTCTCACCGGGTCAAATTTGACTCAGCCTTCCATCTTTCCAAGGTGGATAAAATTAGGAGCGAGTTTGTTGGGGACAATATGCTGACTCTGTAAACCATTTAGAGAAGGCTGTAAAGTGGTATGGAGTTAAGTACTATTGCTATTGCTGTAGCCATAATCGCTGGAAAACTGTTTCCCACTATTATATGTCCAGAGTTGGTGAAGCAAAGCAGCACTGAATGCACATGTGTATATACAATCTGGAAAGCCACTAAACCAAATGTAAAGTTATGAGATGTACATTGATATTTTTTCAAGATAATCCACTTATTTATTTTTTTATTTTTATTTTATTTATTTATTTTGATTTGTCAATTGCTTACAAGATAATAGGTATAAGTATATACATAGTTATGAATACATGAAATGGGCACATATAAGAAAAATAATAAAAAAAAAAGAAATAGGACAGGGACAGTAGGCATGTTGGTGAGCTTATGCATGCCCCCTACAGACCTCTTAGGAAAGGGGTGAGGTCAATAATAGACAGTCTAAGTTTAAGGTTTTGGGGGTTTGGGGAAGAAACCACAGAGTCAGGTAGAATATTCCAGAAATTGACCACTCTGTTGCTGAAGTCGTATTTCCTGCAATCAAGTTTGGTGCGGTTAACCTTAAGTTTGTATCTATTGTATGCTCTTGTGTTATTGTGGTTGAAGCTGAAGTATTCATTGACAGGTAGGTAATTGCAATGTATGACTTTATATACCATACTTAAATCAGACCGAAGGCGGCATAGTTCAAGGTTTTCTAGGTCTAGAATTTCAAGTCTGGTGGCATAAGGTATTCTATAACAAGTAGAGGAATGGAGAACTCTTCTTGTGAAATATTTCTGGACTTTCTCAACTGTGCTAATATCAGATACATAATGTGGGTTCCAGACTGATGAGCTGTATACAAGTAGTGGTCTAGCAAATGTTTTGTATTTCTATAAATATCTACTCATAACGCTACTCAAGAAAGAAGACAAAGGCAAACAGAGTAAAAGTAAAGTAAAAGTGCCTGGATTTGTCTAGGAAGTCACCAAGAATCACAACTGACCTAAAGGTCAATGGACACATTGAACAAAAAGAAAAGAAAAAAAACCAGATGCCATATTGCTGCCTAAATTGTAGTTTCTGAAGGTGGAAAGTCTGAAAAAGTGCAGACTTCTTAGCTGTGATTACTGTTTTATGAAGAGCAATCCATCTAAGGGAAGCTTATAACTTCTGGTCAATTAAACATTTATTTGTTTAATTGATTTTTATCCTACCCTTATCTATGATTAGCTGAAGGCACATCTGGTGTGTGTGTGTGCGTGCGTGTGTGTGTGTGTGTGTGTTCCTATCTCCTATTTGCCCCACAGAGTTCTAAAATAGAAAGCATTAGGAACACTGATTGGCTGAACACTGATTTTTTAAATTTTATTTTTAGTTTCTTGTACTTTGTCTAACAATGATGTATTCAATGTGGCTATCCATTAATCTGTGGTCCATTGGCATTATTTCTTTTAAATTAAGTATGAAAAATATTTAAATGGAGTCATTAAGCAAAAGAATGACTTTTCTCAGCACTGAAGAATAAGTAGATAGCATACCAGTAAGCCAGAAAACAGAAATGGCAGCAGCAGTAGTAATCTGACATAGCTGAATGAACACATATAGAATTAGAAACAAGCCGTAGCATAAAGTCACATGTTCCTGTTTAAGTATAGTATTGTTCCTTCAACTGTGAAGGCATTTATGAACTGTACTGAATCAAAAGCCTGTGGGAAATGAGGATCTTCCACAATGATAGACACACACACACACACACACACACATATATATATACATATATACATATATATATATATATTCACTCTGAGAAGCACAGAGCTGAAGACCAAGCCTGAAGATGATGAATGAGACTTCATCGAAACGTTGCCTAGATACTTCCAATCTTACACGGGAGAAAACCCGAATAACCAAAGATCTATCTATATATATATACATACACATATATATATATGCCTATGCACTAGCAGGAAGCCGAAGGCACCAGCCTGAGGAGGACGAGTGGGACCTCGCTGAAACGTCACCAAGATACTCTTAATCTTATATGGGAAAAGACCTGAACACACCTCCACCTCCACACACACACACACACACACACACACATAAATACATATATACATATACATATGTTTTCTTAAGTTTTCGAGGGTACTTACATGTATGGTATTCAGCTTTGTTTGGGTATTTTCCCACGTCATTATAGTGAACACAGTACAGAAGCCTGATGATGACAGATGAGATTCTGCCAAAATGTTGCTACAACTTTAAAAGCACAACTATAATGATGTGGGAAAATACCCAAACAAAGCTGAATAGCAGATAGATAGATATATGTTTTCTGAGGTTCTCGCGGGTATTTGTATGTGGATCTTTGGTTATTCGGGTTTTTTCCCGCGTAAGATTGGAAGTATCTAGGTAACGTTTCGATGAAGTCTCATTCATCATCTTCAGGCTTGGTCTTCAGCTCTGTGCTTCTCAGAGTGATGTGAGCTTGCAGCTGCTTCTTCCTTTTAACTGCTTGTGGGGGTGTGACTTGATTGGGTGGGGGCTTGGCTCTGTTCTGATTGGGTGGGGGGGTGTTCTCATTGGTTGGGGGTTTGGCTGTGTTCTGATTGGTTGGGGGGTTGGCTGTGTTCTGATTGGCTGGAGGCGTGTTCTGTTCAGGTGGGGGCTTGGTTGTGCTCAGGTTAGTCTTAGTTGCTGGGGGATTTGAGCTGGTGAGCTGTGATCTTGCTGTTTGGCTTCGAGTTCATGGTTGTGCTGCATCTTCATGATGGGGGTCAGTTCGCTTCATGTATGGCTCAGAGGGGTTTGAATATATACATATACATATACATATACATATACATATACATATACATATACATATACATATACATATACATATACATATACATATACATATACATATACATATACATATGCAGGTCTTGGCGTGTTCGGATCTTTTCCCGTGTAAGATTGAGAGTATCTTGGCAATGTTTCGATGAGGTCCCACTCACCATCTTCAGGCTGGGACTTGTGGCTTCATGCTTGTGCGAGCAACAAGCATGAAGCCACAAGCCCCAGCCTGAAAATGGCAAGTGCTTGGATTGGCACAGAGCCAAAAGAACCAGCCTGAGGATGGTGAATGGGACCTCGCCGAAACATTGCCAAGATACTCTTAATCTTACATGGGAAAAGACCCGAACACACCTAGACCTACACACACATATACATATATTTTCTTAAGTTTTTGTGGGTATTTATATGTATGGTATTCAGCTTTGTTCAGGTATTTTCCATGTCGTTATAATTGTGATTTTAAAGTTGTAATTAAATTTAACTGCATTAAAGTTAATGCAGTAAAAAAGCTGGAACACACTTCCTCACGAGTCCAACACATGAAAGCCACAGGTCATAGCATTAACTTCAATGGCACCAAAACCCTAGCCACTATAGAAAACCCCAGCTACAGAATTATCAGAGAAGCCATAGAGATTGAAAAAAGACCTGAAAGCATGAATAGAAGAGATGATTCCACCAGACTGTCAATCATTTGGAAGCCTGCATTCACAAACAAAAAAATCTCCACACCACAAGCCAGGCAAACATCTGGGCACAAACAGATCCCCGCTGATACCTCCAGCTCAAACACACCCCAACCAGGCATGCAGATGAAACCTAGTTTCCTTATAAATGATAGCCATCCATTTACTCGGAGCCAAGCTGCACTAAAAGCCTCCTCCAATACAGGAACACAATGTTGCCAGCCAATCAAGACACAAAAAAAGCCACAAAACAGACAGAAGATATTAGAAACACCAATCAAGCAGAATACAGCAAACTCCAAGACCAACAAACACAGACCAAGACTCCCAACCAACCAGGGTGAAGAAAAAACCATTCTGGCACAGCAGTAGGCTAGCACCAAATTTAAAACAGAAACAGCTGTGAAAGTCTGACTCACAGATGAACAAAATACAGAAGCCTGATGATGGCAGATGAGATTCTGCTGAAACAGTGCTACAACTTTAAAAGCACCACTATTATGACGTGGGAAAATACCCGAACAAAGCTGAATGCCAGACATGTAAGTACCCACGAAAACTTAAGAAAACATACATACATACATACATACATACATACATATATTTGCAGACAACATTATTACAAAAAAAAAATCATTCCCCTTTTGTTTCAAAATCCTGATCCCAAAGCTTATTTCTCTTACTACTGTTTTATTTGAAAACTCAAGAAAATTGGGATTTAGCATAGAACTTGGAAGTTTTTCTGTAATTGTCTACTTTATCGTGTTGCTTCTTTAGAAGGAAATGTAAGCATTGGGCAACTTAGAAATGAAAGAATATGCTAGCTAGAGCAAACCTTCAAAACTGTGTCACTGAAGCTTATTGTAGTTGTCTATAAAATGCTGCTGAACTGGATCAGAATGCCAAATGGCATGTACTGATGTAA
The DNA here is from genome assembly GCA_033807585.1 of Hydrophis major. Lineage (NCBI taxonomy): Eukaryota > Metazoa > Chordata > Lepidosauria > Squamata > Elapidae > Hydrophis > Hydrophis major. Next base: position 20,367,266 of record CM066333.1, read on the forward strand.
GATTTGACATATTTGAACGCACAATCATTTGGAAGTGTTATATCATTTAAAGATCGTTCGAAATACAACTTGCATTGACTCAATATTTATGCATGATTTAATCCCATAATTGTTTGATAGAGAATTCTTACTGTCCGTCAGTTGATGATTCAAGGTAATTTGAACCAAAAAATTGGAGTGAAGAGAAAATTGATGAGAAGAATCATATTGGACCACTTAAGAAAGTATTTGCTTCCTTCCCCCCCCCTCCCCCATAGTTGACAGTTCCTGTTGTTTCATGTAACTCTGCTAATCAACAGGACTACTTCAGATTGGAAAAGTTTATGAAGATTCTTAGAAATCTATAAGATTCTGTTGTTTTCTCTTTTTTAACAATCCACACTGTCTCTGCCTTCTCCTTTTCTGTTTCCCTTGTTTGTTCTTGCTACTCTGATTTATGTCTGAGCTATAGACATAATTCTATAAGAAGGATGAATGCAGTTGTACTCCTGATACTATCAACGGTGCCTTATCTTTGATCCTGCAGGAAACATCAAAATTGTCTATATGTTCTCGTTGCTACAGCACTCAGACATAACATTACTAATTTGTTGAAAATATGTTACACAATTATTTCTCCAGATTGTTATCAGTCCGCTCAAAAATACTTTCTGATCTAATTTCTCACTCTACTTCTAAAGTGGTCCCCCCCCCCAATTCTGCATTTGCTAAACCAAGTAACAAGTCTTTGTCAAGGTTTTGATTTAATTTTAGAAGTAAGGCTCTGCCTTGTTTCAATTGTCCACAGAAAGCTATTGCATACACTGAAAAAATCAAATATCTTGAAGCAAGGTCCACTCCAGAACAACAACAACAGACACAAGGACAGTTTTTTCCCCAAATGTGATCACTTTGCTAAACAACTAATTCTCATAAAATTGTCAAGCTATTTCGTAAGACTGTATTACCATTATTCTTCTCATCCTTCCTATTATTTATCTCTTCCAACCATGTTGCTTGTATCTTTACAATTTATATTGTTTTATTTGTTCCCTAGTATGATTTGATTGCTTATTAGTAACCTATGACTATCACTAAGTGTTGTATCTTATGATTCTTGATGAATGTATTTTATTTTTTCTTTATGTACACTAAAAGCTTATGCACCAAAGACAAATTCCTAGTATGTCCAATCATATTTGGCTAATAAAGAATTCTATTACTATTAATTACAGAGCTACTGCCTAAGTTACACATTACACAAAATATCAAAATATACACCTCTAGATGGTACAGCCATGTCCTGTCAGCCATGTTTGATTCTAGGGCATGGTACTCATCTCTGTTTCTTGGCTGTGGGAGCCAGCATTGTCCGAAGACAATTTCCATGGTCATGTGGCCTGCTGGCTAAAGGCACATGGAATACTGTTACTTTTCTCCTAAGTGGTACCTATTAGTCTATTTGCACTTGCAGGCTTTCAAACTGCTAGGTGGGCAGGAGCTGGAGCAAGTATTGGAAGCACTCCCCATTGCTCAGAGCTCAGGTCTTGAACATGGGCTGTCAACTCTCCAGTTGACAAGCTCAGCATCTGTAACTACTGAACCATTGTGCCCCAATAGTAAACTGTAAAATCACAAGGGTCAGTGATGTACCAGTAGACAACCTTCATGTCTAAATAATGTTTCCTCTACAAGAGTAAAAGTATTCTTGGACCAGAGAAATATTTCAAGTATGGAATTGAAATTCAGTTTGGAAACAATAGTGCATTTGGAATTAATTAAACTTTATATGGATATAAAGATAATATTTTTCTCATTTACTTAAAACAGTCCTAATCAAACTGGATCCAGATTTTTACTCCCAGAATTTTCCAGGCAATTTGGCCCCTCCCTGGAAATTATCTGAATTGATTTGGATAATTTGAAGGGCATCCAGATTGGGAAGCCTGATTTAAATCATTTCCTCAGAAATGCATTTTCAGCTTCATCTAATTACATGGTAGCTTTCCCTGAACTTGTCTTCCTGACCTTTAAGAGAATGAGAAATGCAGCAATTGCAAAAAATTTTATTCCGTGTCTTCTTTGTGATCAAAAAGAGCATTAACTATTGTGGAAGTTCAAAATTAATTACCTCCAGTCCAGCAGGTGTATCTTTTAAAAATGTCCCTTTTCATGTATAGGATTATTCTATATTGCTGAAACCAGCAATATAGTACTGTTTTAAATTATTTAATGGCATCTAGATCAATTATCTATGAACCTTACCTGCTGTTTTTTTTGGGAAAAGGAAATTTCTGAATGGAATGCTTTAATAATAGTGATACACTTACATCAAAGGCTGTTGAGATAATTCCCCATTAGGAGAATGAGCGCACACAGGGAGTGAGAGTGAGAGTGGTGAAGAATAACACACAACCAGCACACAGATACACTGTATAGTAAAATGTAGGTTTTACTTCCAATAAACATTTAAGCAAAGTCCAACAAGCAGTCCAAGTCATTCACGGTTAAAGCAGTCAGTTTTCAGTCCAGGGATAATCCAATAACAATGTCCAGTAGCAAAAACAGTTCAGTAACAGACTCACATCAAATCCAAGAATAACGATGATCAGTAACAGTCAATAGGCAAATGCAGGAACAGCAAAACTCTCAACAACAGAACAGAACAACCCAGGTTTCTGGCTCCATCTTATGGCCATTTGAGGAACCATACCCAATTACCATTTTAGCATTCCCTTAAAGAGACAGTATTAAAATGTATATCCTGGTTTATATATTTTCCAACCCAAATGTTAGGTGACTTACATTCCTAACAGAGTGTATACCAGGAGTTGGCAACCCATGGCTCTGGAGCCACATGTGGCTATTTCATCTCTCTGCTGTGGCTCCCTGTTGCCAGTCAGCTCTCCAATTGATAGGGCTTTTGGTTAGGACAGATAGATGAAAAAAGGACACCGTGCTAGGAGGAGACTCTATAGTGGGGAACCAGACTTCTGGTTGCCTCCAGAATTGAACAAAGGGCTTTTTGTCAGGACCTTGTGGCTCTTTGAGTGTTTAAGGTTGCCAACCTCTATACCCAGCTACCCATGCTGATACAGAGACTTCAATAAACAAGCTACAATTTAGGGCTAACTCCCTCCCCCCCCCTCTTCTAAAGTGGGGCTGTACATAGATTTACATAGTTGTTTTGATTATGCAGATTTTCAAGGGGTTCTTCTCTTCCATGAAGTCTCAAGCAAAGCATTTTATTGAATCAGTGCCATTCCCCTTATTTCTAAGTAGTCAGTTACAGGAAATGTTGGAAGAAGTTTCTATGTGTGTGCCTTTGTACAAATTTATGGTATGTCTACTCTTGGAATTTTACAATGATACAATTGAAAGGGACAATTTAGTCTATTGATGTCATTAGCGAAAGTATTTCAATTTAGATAATTGTACAAGGATAGGGTCTTACGGTAGTCGTATTCTTGGTTCATTCTTGAACAGGAAGAAACCCACCAACAGGTAAGCTCTTCCACCCTTCAGAGAAATTTAAGAACATTTTCATTGTGCCCAGAAAAATAAGTGAAGGAGACAATGTTATCTTTACTGTTTAATAATTTATACAGTCACTCAACAGTGACATGGGCAGCATATAGATTTAATAAATAAAAATAATCATGTTGGTATTGACAGTTTATGAGCTAGCCAGGGAATCCTGAGATGTAGACAATAAGGGAGATGACTGTGGGAGAAGGAGTGGCAGAATCTGAGAGCAGAGTTAAATGAGGGGTCAACCTAGAATTTATGAACTAAGTTCAACCCTCCTTGAGTTCCATTTATCCTTATGTAATCCCAGGCAGGAGCTGTTAGCTTTGAAGATTCCTATGCATAGATGTGATCAAGAATAAATCATTTTAATTGGATTTTCACTGTGGACCTTATCTCTCACACCTGACAATGACCATGACCTTGAGAATTATTCAAAAATAATTATATAGACATAGAGTGTTGAAACATTCTTTGACTTCTGGGAAGCAAAATATTATGTGGAAACAATTCAGACTTTTCCCCAAAATACTGAACTGTAAAAAGGAGGGAAGGTAAAATATGGCTTTCCTTCTGTTATGAACTAATAAAACACTGAAATAAAGTTAATCAAAACTTTTAGAAAAGAGCAGGGTTCTAGTCCTGCACTTCTGATTGGCTGATAAATAGCGATATCGGATTGGTCCATTCAGGAGAATCTGATTGGCTGCTAACGAGCCACTCTCGTTGGTTAAGGGGGTTAACACTCCATGTTTCTTATTGGTTACTAGATCAGCGGCTTGCCTATAAAAGGGCTGCTGCTGCCCTAGAGTTTTTACTCTGTTCAGAATGATTAATAAAGAGTTGAAGTTCACTGTTCACCGTCTCGTCTCCGTTCCTTGCGCCCATGCGCAGAACTTAACACTGGCGACGAAGGTAGGATACGGAGACGTCAGAGCTGACTGAACACTACAGAGCACTAAACAGAGCATGTGGCTGAAGGCGCATCAACGGCGGAAACCATGACCGGCGGCACCATACCACCCACTCCATTCGACCCGGCACAAGAAGACTGGGACTCATACATGGACTGGTTCCAGATGTTTCTGGAGACCAACAACTTGAAGGATGCCACTCCTGGGAAAAAGCGAGCGGTATTCCTGACTCACTGCAGACCTGCCGTTTTTAAGATGGCTAAGGCACTGGCGAAACCGGCTGAGGTGAAATCCATGGACTGGGACGTCCTCGAGCCCCTCCTACGGGCCCACTATGCACCTACCATACCAACGCTTGTCCAAAGACATGAATTTTACCAGAGAGACCAGCGGAAAGGAGAAAGCGTTGTAGATTTCATTGTGGGTCTCCAGAACCTGGGAGGCCTCTGTGGGTTCGCTGACCTAGAAGAAGCTCTAAGAGACCGAATAGTTCTGGGTTTAGATGCACCACACGTGCAAAGTAAGCTGATGGCGAAAGGCGACATCAGCCTTTCAGATACCATCGCTGACGCTACTGCAGCAGAAGCAACCAGGAAGTCAGCTGCCTTTATGCGCCGCACCAACGCCCCACTCCGCCAACTCGCCAGCGAAACCTCACCTCGTCTAGAGGGACATACGACGGCAACCCACCACAAGGACCTCAGAAAGTGATGAGGAAGAGGTCATCCTTCCAAGCTCCCAGATTGTTGGGGGCAATAGGCTGACTCTGTAAACATTTTAAAGTATTATGGAGCAGCAAATGCTATTGCTATCATATGATTTCATTTTTTCCTTTCTGTGAATCTGATACCGAATACAAGGTGTGTAGCAATGCCATCATTTCTACACTTAACCTCCTTGCATATTTGTGAGGTATATTTGTAAATACTTGCTTCAACTATCCAATCCTCACCCTAAATCCAGTATAGTATTGTTTTGGAATTTTCATCGCTTTGGGGAAACAGGGATTTGCAACAATATTGTATTGAGGCTTCTAAGGAATGAATACTAAAAACATTTGAGGGTAATTTTTCAAGGCTAATTTCGAAAGGATAAGCAATGTTAAATGCTAAGCATGCAACAAATAAACACCTTAAACAATGCTGTGAATCACCTGGGGCCAAGTAGAACAGATTAATATGAAATCTATAGCATGATATTGGAGCAGTTGCCAATAGCAACCACCAGAATACCGCTGTGTGCCTTCATTTGCAGAGGTCACCTTTATTACATTGCAGAATGCTTGCTTGTATTATTCTCAGCTAAATCCTCTCTCTCTTTTTTTATTTTTATTTTCATTGGCTAATCAGTGCCTCAAGGTGACCGTGTCTCTTTTAGCTGAGCAAAAATATTTTTTTTTTACCTTTTATTGAGTTACTGCCTCAGTAAGTAAGAGGATTCAACGCTGAAACAAAAAGCTATGCTTGTCTGTTCAACTGCAGTAGGAAAAGGGCAGGATTTAGGATGCTGTCACTTTTTCCCTCTAGGGCAGGGGTGTCCAACCTTGGCAACTTTAAGACTTGTGGATTTCAACTCCCAGCTTTGCTGGCTGAGGAACTCTGGGAGTTGAAGTCCACAAGTCTTAAAGTTGCCAAGGTTGGACACCCCTGCTCTAGGGCAACAAGGATAGATAATCCTCATGTTTTTCATGAGAACTTGATCATATGTGTTTCTGCATAAAGAACTGCTGAAAATTGTTTTGGATGGGGGCAGCATACATATCCCCCAGTTTTCCTCTAAATAAGACCTATCCCGAATATAAGACCTAGCATGGTTTTATCATACTCCTTATATAAGCCCCACCCCCAAAATAAGCCCTACTTAAGTGCCTTCACTGTCGACCACCTGTCCATTCCGTCTGGTTGTTCATGGTGCCATGGCCACAAGGCAGGGGAGTGGTGGAGCTCCCGTGTGCCCCACATCAGCTTATCTCAGAGCCCCCACAGCCAGGCCATCCACGCTTTATTTCACACTTCCGACATTCATTTGACATGCCTTTATACATCTTGGATAATTTATCTGGCGTTAAATACCAATGATACATAATCTTATAGCTCTCTTTTAGATCATAATTTTGAACCCTTCATCCACATTTTTTTCCCATTGTTCAAGCATCACATTATATCCCAAATTCCTTACCCACTCAGGAGTCTTTTTCAACACCAGAGTTCAAAAATGTCATTATTCCTATGTTGCTCTTTTAAAGTTCAAATTTAAGGCCATAAAATATCAAAGGGGGATGCTGTGGCTTACATGATACTGATCTTTGCAGGTTTAGACATATTGCAGCATTTGAATATCTTGTCCAAGACCTTCATGGTAGGGTTCAGCATGGAGCCCTTTGTTCTGACGCAGGCTTCATCAAACGTAATTAATCACCAACTCGTTTTAAAAGCAAAACCTATTTTATTGCATTGCTGGGAATTGTTTTCATTCCCAGCCAGACCTAATCTTAAACAGTCCCCCAAGATAAGCACACATCTTTCAGTTCTGTGGAATGTGGCCAAAAATAGAAGTATCCTATCAACTATAAAAGAAACCAATCGAAGTACAAGAAAAAAAACAAGTACACAGAGCTTAAGGATGATTCAGAACTGATCAAACTACTTTGCTTCCTGTAAAGGGTTCATCATTGAGGCCTGACTTTTATCCCTTATGGAAGGGCAATCACCTCCCAGCCTTACTCCCAAGTTGCCCCTTTTGTTTCAGCTGCTCTCACCTTCCAGCAGCTCTGTGCACTGGGAACAGGCTCCCCTGGGTCCTCTGCTTCGCTGCTGCTAGACTCTGAAGGCTCCAAAGGCAGCACTCCACTCCCAGATGGTCCTGACCCCATCCCTGCATTGGATGCAGGACCCTCATCCAAGTCCTCTCCAGACTCCCTGGCTGGTCTCCTTTCTTCCTCACTGTCCAATTCCGCTGCCATCTGCACCAGCTGCCAGAGAACCACAGCACTCTTGATCAGATTTGCAAAGCATCTTATGACTGTAGTCTTTTCATCTTTACCAAAGTACACAGAGCTTAAGGATGATTCAGAACTGATCAAACTACTTTGCTTCCTGCAAAGGGTTCGTCATTGAGGCCTGACTTTTATCCCTTATGGAAGGGCAATCACCTCCCAGCCTTACTCCCAAGTTGCCCCTTTTGTTTCAGCTGCTCTCACCTTCCAGCAGCTCTGCGCACTGGGAACAGGCTCCCCTGGGTCCTCTGCTTCTCTGCTGCTAGACTCTGAAGCCTCCAAAGGCAGCACTCCACTCCTACAGCAACTCTTACAAAAGGCCTCTCATCATAGAAACACATTTCATGGGTGGACAATTATGTCCACTGGCACAATCTGTGCTGTCAATTGTTCATTAATGCTGACTTGATGTCAACTTGGTACAAAGATTAGCATATTTTGTGTGTTTCTCGCCCAAGCACCGATCTAAAAATTAAGAGGAAATTTGTGGTAAAAGGATACAAATTTAATTGGATTGTGCAGTAAAGAATTTGGTTCTCATATATTCTTGCCAAAAAGCTGGCACATATTATAAGTGGTTGGAATGAATGGAGATTCATCTTTGATCATGTGAGATAAAAGGTGTCAAAATCAAGGCCCAGGGTCTAGATCTGGCCCACAGGGTGTTTAGATCTGGCCCATGGGGCCACCTGGAAATAGTGAAGGACAGGCCTATGATGCCTCTGCCAGTGAAAATGGAGCTCACTAAGTGAAGCCCTCCTGAGATCCATTTTCACTGGCAGAGGGTTGCAGAAGGCCGTTCCAACTGAAAACAGAACTTAGGAGCCCGTTTTTGCTGGCAGAGTGCTCGGGCCACTACAGGCACTCCCCAACACATGTGCTGTCATGCTGGCCACACACACCCTGTCCCCCGAAGTCAAACACAACCCTGATGCGGCCTTCAATGAAATTGAGTTTGACACCACTGTGTTAGAGGATGTTAATTCACTGTCTAATTTGTTTCAAGGCTGTTATAGGCAACAGCTGTACATCAGCCCTCCAGAAGGATTTCTTACGTAGTTGAAAATTAGGTGCCCAAATAATTTGTCATCTAATTTTAATTTGCCTTATTAAATTTTCTTTAATTCAATGGGAATAAGAAGCTGTCATTGTAAATAACAGGAAAAAGATGGAAGATATCCAGGCTGGAATTTAGCCATTTTATTTATTTATTTGTAATATATCTGCCCTATTTAAACTCTAGAGAACTTACCATAAAATCCATACAATGCATAAAACACACTATATAAAAATAAAAGACAACTTTTTGATTAGTTTAGTCAAATGTTAATGCTTTACAAAACACACACACACACAAAATCAGGTTGATTTTCCTATTGCCCACATGTGTGTTGCGTGGAAAGAAACAGCTGTTTTCTATATGATGCACAAAAAATATATAAGGCATTTCAAAGGAAAATGGCATTGACAGAATGTAAGCATACTATATAAAACTAGAATTGTTAAGTCCTGGGCATGGGCGCAAGGAACGGAGATGAGACATCGAACGGTGACTTCAACTCTTTATTGTAAAGAAAGAACAGAGCAAATATTTGGGCAGCAGCAGCTCTTTTAAATAGCTGGCTGCTGTCAAAACAAACAATGATTTGAGTTTACCGCTTTCACAAGCGTCCAATCAGGGGGCCCCATTAACAGCCAATCAGACTGGCCAAAAATGACCAATCACGACTCGCTATTCACGGGCCAATGAGAAGTGCAGGATTACAAGCCTGCTGTAAAGTAAAGCTGTTTAGGGTTGTATCACTGCATTGGCTTAGTCCATAACACCCCTCCCCCCTAGGTTCTGTCTGAGGGGTGGGGTGAAGCATTCTCGTAAATAGGCAGGTCCTTCACCTGTCTGCTTGACCTGCGCTGTTCCACCGGTTTCTGTCCTGGTTCTGGTTCTGGTGGGCTGCTAGCTGTGTTTGATAGTGAAAATTGTGGCCCTGGGCTGCTTTCCCTTCTTACGCCAGTGCTGTCTTCTGGGTTCCCTGGATTTTTTTCCATTGCAGTGCTGTCACGCGGCAAGGCCACTCCCTGGCTTGGTTCTTTTTCTGATAGTGAGTATCCCCTGGTTGGTTGTGTAGGCTGTTGGGTTTTGATTATCATTTTTTCTTCGGCCTCCTCAATGTTCCTTCCCCACCCCCCAGCTAGAGGTTCTGGGGCTGAGATGGGACTAGGTGCTAATCTGGAATGGAGTTGGTCTATGTGGCGTTTCCACATCTTACCATCTGCAGTTTGTAAGCGATAGGATCGGGGTACTGTAAGTTGCGTTATGGTCGCGGGGACCCACAATGGGTCACCCGAGAAGTTTTTTGCAAACACGAGGTCACCTTTCTGGAATGCCCGACACTTGCTGCTGGATCCCAGGGGTTGTTCCGGCGTGTAGTTTGGGTGGAGGCGATCGAGATACGAGCGAAGTTTCCGGCCCATCAGGAGTTCAGCTGGGGTTTTGTTCGTGGTACTGTTTGGGGTTATGTGCTGGAGGAGAAGCATCTGGTTTATTTTGTCATCAATGTCACCATGGTCCATTTTGTGCAAGGTCTGTTTTACAAATTGAACCATTCGCTCAGCCCTACCATTGGCCGCAGGGTGAGCTGGCGATGTTAAGGCATGGCGAATGCCCCGATCTGCCAGATACTGTTCGAATGGCAGGGCAGTGAATTGGGGGCCATTATCAGAGACCAGGACATCCAGCAATCCGTGGGTAGAGAATAGATTATTCAGCTTTTTAGTGACTGCCTCTGTGGTGGTGCTTTTCATCTTGTGGACTTCGAGCCAGTTTGAGTAGGCATCCACTGTCAGGAGGAAAGTGTGTCCTCTTGTGGGTCCCGCAAAATCGATGTGGATACGGGATCAAGGACCTCGAGGCATTTCCCACTGAGTTGGGGGAGTTTTTGGAGGAGCGGAGTGAGTCTCCTGGCATTTGCTGCATTTTGCTACCCAGGTCTATCTGTTTGTTACACAGGCCACCATGTGTAACTCCTGGCCAATGCCTTCATCCACATGATGCCTGGATGTCCATTGTGCAACATTTTCAATACCCTATATTGCAATTTCTCCGGGACTATGACTCTGTCTCCCCACACTATGCAGCCTTTCTGTGAGAATAGCTCTGTTTGACGATTCCTAAATGGCTTGAATGTGTCATTGGTTTCGCTGACAGGCCAACCCTGTTCTACCCAGCTAAGGACTCGTGCCAAAACAGGGTCCTTTTTTGTTTCTAGCAGTCAGCGGCGGTGATTTGAGGGTTTCGATTTGCAATATGGTTAAGGTTGGAGCAGGGTCCTCTATGATGTCTGGTAGTGGAGAGCGGCTCAAAGCGTCAGCGTGGGGAATGGTTTTCCCCAAGCGGTGTTGCAATCGGTAATCGTAGGCAGCTAAAAATTCTGACCAATGTGTCATTCTTGGTGATAAGATATGGGGAGTTGGTTTGTTTCCCGCCAAAATACCAAGTAGCGGCTTGTGGTCTGTAATTATGATAAAGGGAAAGGGTCTTCCATACACATATTCATGGAAATGTTTAATTGCGGATACAATAGCGAGAGCCTCTTTATCAAGTTGACTATAGTTCCTTTCGGTTTTAGACAAAGTTCTCGAAAAGAACGCAATAGGTGCCTCATTTCCATTTGGTAGGACATGGCTTAAAATGGCTCCCACTCCAAATGGTGAGGCATCACAGGTAACCGCCAAAGGTAGGGTCTCGTTGTATTGCATTAATACAGCATCGGAGGTTAAAAGGTCTTTTATCTCTTTGAACGCTTTCTCTTCACGCCGTCCCCAGACCCAGGAAGTCTTTTTATCGAGAAGTCTATGTAGGGGCTCAGCTATGGTTGCCTTCTGGGGCAAGAAGATGTTATAAAAGTTAATGAGTCCCAGGAAGGCTTGGAGGTCTTTCTTATTCCTAGGTCTCGGAGCGTTTTGATTGCAGTTAGTTTTTTTTCGGTGGGGTGGATTCCCTGTCTGTCGAGAAGGTATCCCAGAAACTCCACTTTTTCCATACAAAGTTGACACATGTCCCTTTTTACCTTCAGACCAGCGTCTTTAAATTTCTGAAGAACTTTTCTGAGTCGTTGTACTAATAACTCTTTGGTGGGGGCAGCTATTAGGACGTCATCAAAATAAGGCACGATGCCTTTTATGCCTTGTAATAGTCTCTCCATTAAACTTTGGAAAATGCCAGGTGCCATGCTTACTCCAAATTGGAGTCTATTGCACTTGAAAGCGCCTCTATGTGTAACTATTATCTGGGCTTCTGCAGTTGTTGCATCTACAGGTAGTTTCTGGTACGCCTGAGCTAAGTCCAATTTCGCAAATATTTTTCTGCCACCCAGAGAATGAAGGAGGTGTTGAACCACTGGTACTGGATAAGCACTCTGTTGAAGAGCATGATTTAGGGTAGCCTGGTAATCCCCACAAATTCTTAAAGAACCATCTGGCTTCATGGGCGTTACTATCGGAGTTTTCCAGCGGGCATGGTCAATCAGTTCTAATACGCCCTGGGCTATCAGTTTATCTAGCTGCTCGTCGATCTTCGGCTTTAAGGCAAAAGGTACCCAATGAGGCTTAAGCCGAATGGGAGCTACATCGGGGCTGGGATTAAATGATATAGGGGTCCCCTTGTTCTTGCCTAATGTTCCTGTGAACACGTCCTGGAATTCCTGGATGAGAGCCTCTTCCCAGTCGTCGCTTCTGATTTGGTGTATGCTGGCTAGTTCAATCCCGAGTGGGGTGAACCACTGTAACCCTAACAAACTGGGTCGGTCACGATCAACGACAATCAGGGGAAGCGTCGCTGTGCGGTCCTTGAAGGAGACTTGGACATGGCTGCAACCGACAACTGGAATTTTGTTTCCCTGGTAGTCTTTCAGGATGATTCATTGCGTGATGAGGTCCTGGTGGCAGATGTTAGGGATCAGCTGTTTGAGGGTTTTCCAGGATACCATCGATAGGGATGATCCTGAATTGACTTCCATCATGCACGGTCGATTCTTAATAGTAACCCTTACACTGATCTTTTTTGCATTGAACGATGAAGCGTGGCCGATAGTAATGTTTTGGTGGGCCTCTTCTCATCTCGTTGAAAAGGCAGGTGCTTGATTTATGTAGTAATAGTGGTTGTTCCATTGGTGGTTCAGGCGGTCCCGGTTCTCTTTGCCTGTCTCCCGATGGAGGTTGTTCTCCCTTCGGCTGGGACTGGACTCTTGCTTGCTTTTGCAGACTTTCGCGATGTGGCTTCTTTTTCCGCAAGTATGGCAGAGTGCGTCGAGGAATTTGCAGTCCGATCACGGGTGGTTTGCCCTACAACCAGCACAGTGGTGCGGATGTCTCTGGTTCCTTTGCTCTCATTCCGAGCGGAGTCGGTTGACCTCCTCTTCCTCACTGTCTGAGGATGACTCGAGGTCTTCGTGGTGGGTGGTGGTAGCGTGCTTCTCAGCGGCGAGTGGTCTATTGTCAGTGAGCTGGTGAAGTGGTACGTTCGCTCGGCTCATTCAAGCAGCTGACTTCCTGGTTGCTTCTGTGGCAGTAGCGTCGGTGATGACATCTGTAAGGCTGATATCGCCTTTCAGCATCAGTTTACTCTGCATGTATGGTGCATTTAGTCCCAGAACTATGCGGTCTCCTAGGGCTTCTTCTAAGTTTGCAAAACCACAAAGGCCTCCTAGGTTCCGGAGGTCGGCTACGAAATTTCCAATGGTCTCATTCTTCTGTTGGTCCCTCTGGTAAAATTCGTGTCTTCATATCAGTGTAGGTACTGCGGGTGCGTAATGGGCCAGAGGATTGGGGCGAGGGTCGCCCAATCCATGGTCTTCACTTCCACCGGTTTTGCCAGTGCTTTAGCCATTTTGAAAATGGCGGGGCTGCAATGAGTCAGGAACACCACTCGTTTCTTGCCAGGCATAGCATCTTTTAAATTGTTGGTCTCCAGGAACATCTGGAAGAGATCTATATATGAGTTCCAGTCTTCGGTTGCTGGGTTGAATGGAGCGGGTGATATGGCGCCGCTGGTCATCTTGCCGTTTGTTGCATGCGCTCTTTCGCCACATGCTCTGTCTTGTTCGATGCGTACTTAGTCAGCTCTATCGTCTCTGCATCCCATCCTCATCACCAGTGTTAAGTCCTGGGCATGGGCGCAAGGAACGGAGACAAGACATCAAACGGTGACTTCAACTCTTTATTGTAAAGAAAGAACAGAACAAACACTGGCCAAAAACAACCAATCACGACTCGCTATTCACGGGCCAATGAGAAGTGCAGGATTACAAGCCTGCTGTAAAGTAAAGCTGTTTAGGGTTGTATCGCTGTGTTGGCTTAGTCCATAACAAGAGTTAAATTAGTAACACTATGGCATTACTAGCAAAGCATTTGCTTTGTGTTCAGATGTTATTTAAGCTTAGGTTCCAGCTACCTATTTGCAGCATTGTTTAAAATACAGATGTGAAGGTTTAGAGCAGTGTTTCTTAACATTGGGTGTTAATTTTGGATGGACTTTAACTCCCAGGATTCCCTATCCAGCAAAGAAGCTTTTTGTATTTTTGTACAGGTAATTCTTGACTTACAACAGTTCATTTAGTGACCATTCAAAGTTACATGGCACAGAAAAAAGTGACTTATGACCATTTTTTACACCATTTTTCCCCACTGTCATGAGAAGCCAGGCGAGGAGAAGTGCCCCTTGACATGAGTGATGTTGAGTTGGCCATGCCCACCCAGTCACATGACCACCAAGCCACACCCACCAACTAAGCCATGCCCACAGAACCGGTTGTTTAAAAAACTGAATCCCACTCCTGGGATGATGTCTCTGCTTTTTAGTATGCTGTCTGGAGTTGCCATAGTTTTCCTCCCCAGGAGCAAGCATCTTTTATTTCTTGGCTATAGTCCGCATCTGCGGTGATCTTGGAGCACAGGAAAATAAAACCTATCACTACCTCCATTTCTTCCCCAACTATTTGCCAGGAATTGAGGGGCTGGGTGCCATGATCTTAGTTTTCTTAACCTTTGTCGGTAAAACATAAATTTAAAACAAATATAGTTTGTCTCAAAAGTTACTATTTGCAAAAGCCCCTGGGTTGGGGTTGAAAGATGAAAGCAGAAGCAGTATGCTCCTTCCCATAATTGGGTAGACCAGGTTGCCCTCACTGTGGGAAAAATACTTTCTAAGGACTATTTCACAAAGCATGTGGTTGTGTGCAAAATGTTGTTTCTTGAAGCACTAAGCAATTTACCTGTTACTTAATGCTGCTGCATTAATGGTTTTCCAACTCATTTTTGCATGAACGTGTATGCATAGCTATTTTGCCAGTAAAGCAGAACTATCAGTCAAAACACAGGCATATTCATGTACAACTTGGAAAGTACTCAAAGCAAGCACATAAAGTCTTCAGAATAGCATCTCAATGTTGCAAAATGCTGATTTCTTGTACTTTAGCAAAATCTCCTTTGAATGCAAAACTCTGTCATGAGTAAAATCAACTAGGCTGGTCTTTAGACTGATATGGAATGCTAAAAATGTATTTCTATTGATATCATCAACTAGCCAATCTTTGCGGTGTCAGCACGCAAAAGTATTTGCTTCTTTCTTTCTTTCTTTCTTTCTTTCTTTCTTTCTTTCTTTCTTTCTTTCTTTCTTTCTTTCTTTCTTTCTTTCTTTCTTCCTTTCTGCTCTGCAAAAGGAAGAGATTAAGTTAGAAAGAAGGTACAATGTTTTACAGAAAGAAACGTAGCCATCCCAGTTACTAAACTTTTCAAGCATTAAATGAAAATATATGAACACATTTATAAGAGGACCATTTATGCTGATGTGTCCTAAATCAGGATCACTGAGATAGAAATAATTTTTTTAAAAATGCAGAAGAATCAGTAACCTTCAGAATGAAAGAAATCTAGAATTAGTATGGCAGACATAGAATTTCAACAGGCACAAAAGAGAAACAAATATTGTGCCGTAAATTAGGGTAGGGTAGGATGGAAGAAGAGGATAAATCTAGTCTACAAACAACAGCCCAAATACTTGCTAAATGCATAAAATCCCACCAATATTTTTATTCCGATTCAATATCATTAAGTAATGTTTTTTAATTAGGTTAAGGAAAGACAGAT
Organism: Hydrophis major; assembly: GCA_033807585.1. Lineage (NCBI taxonomy): Eukaryota > Metazoa > Chordata > Lepidosauria > Squamata > Elapidae > Hydrophis > Hydrophis major. The sequence goes on from CM066333.1 coordinate 20,382,824, forward strand.
AATGACTAGAGCAATGTGTAGATGAAATCTTGTTTGTAAAGCTTTCATGGAAGAGTTATTAAAAATCTCCCAATAGTACATGTGTGACTTAGACATTAAATTAGAAGGCCAAATATTGCCAGCAAAAAAACATGTATCTAAATTCTATTACAGATAGTCCTCGACTTACAAAATTTGTTGAGTGACTGCTCAATGTCACAACAGCACTGAAAAAAGGGACTTATGACCATTGAAGCATCCCCATGGTCATATGATCAAAATTCAGATGCTTGTCAACTGATTCATATTTATGATGGTTTGCAGTATGCTGAGGTCACGCGATCCCCTTTTGCGACCTTCTGACAAGCAAAGTCAATGGGGAAGCCAGATTCACTTAACAACTATATTTTCTAACTTAACCATGGCAGTGATTCGCTTAACAAATGTGCCGAGAAAAGTCATAAAATGGGGGCAAAACTCATTTAACAAATGCCTCACTTAGCAACATAAATTGGAGGCTCAATTGTGGCCGTAAATTGAGGACTGCCTGTACTAACCCAAGCAGGTTCTACCAAGCATTAAATTTACGTAGTAAATTGTGGAAGAGCTCTTTTTAAAAAGGAAGTTGCACCAACTTACCTATAGTTCTTACACTACCAGGGGTTTCTCTCACTACGAGAATTTCGGAAATACCTGCGTAAAAATACAATCAAATAGTCCAGATATCTAAAGCAAGGAACAGTGCTATAGAGACCGCATATGCTTATCCAAGCTTGATTAATTTTGGTGTAACACAGTGCCATTATAGTTTGCAAGCCATGGTTTATAGCTGAATTTATATGCGAAGCCAGCTCATTGTGGTTTATTCAATCAAGTATGGTTAATCAACCTGTAGCTCACTGTGACACAATATTGATGCCAAAGCATCCATCTGTATGTTCCTTCTTCCTTCATAAGATTTGGTGAGCCAAAGTGAGCAATTTTACTGAAAATATCCATATGTCCTTAAGCTGATGTGTAAGTTTTAAAAGCAGTTTACAAATACCTGGGTTGCTAAAAGTCCTCTTCTGTTGATGTTTATGTGGCTAAGGGACAAATAGATGCAGTTATTTTGGGAATAGTAACGTGTGTCTTTTTACAGTAATTTCGCACTGCTGTCTTCCAGATTCCCAATTTTGAGTACAGCTGGAATAAAAGTTCTAAATCAAGGAGAATTTTTCATTTTATTTTCTCTTGTTATGCTCTTAAGCCAGTGCAGTGATATTACTAATTTTTCTGAGAATAAATATATAGGTAATGTGAAAAGTGCAGAGTCAGACTGAAATGTTGCTGTTAATTAGGTGTAAATAGAATAGAATAGAATAGAATAGAATAGAATAGAATAGAATAGAATAGAATAGAATAGAATAGAATAGAATTCTTTATTGGCCAAGTGTGATTGAACACACAAGGAATTTGTCTTGGTGAAAATGCTCTCAGTGTACATAAAAGAAAAGATACATTCGTCAAGAGTCGAGAGTCATAAGGTACGACACTTAATGAAAGTCATAGGGTACAATAAGCAATCAAATCATACTAGGAAACAGTTAATATAAATTATAAGGATACAAGCGACAAAGTTACAATCAGACAGTCATAAGTGGGAAGGGATGGATAATAAGGAGTGATGAGAAGATTAATGGTAATAGTTGTACAGACTTTGTAAATAGTTGGACAGAGTTGAGGGAATTATTTGTTTAGCAGAGTGATGGCATTTGGGGAAAAACTGTTCTTGTGTCTAGTTGTTCTGGTGTGCAGTGCTCTATAGCATCGTTTTGAGGAAAGGAGTTGAAACACTTTATGTCCAGGATGTGATGGGTCTGTAAATATTTTCACAGCCCACTTTTTGACTCGTGCAGTATACAGGTCCTCGATGGAAGGCAGGTGGGTAGTAATTGTTTTTTCTTGCAGTTTTATTTATTCTCTAAAGTCTCTGTGTGTGTCTTATTAGGTTGCAGAACCAAACCAGACAGTTATAGAGGTGCAGATGAGAGATGTTATGTTTGGAGCATAGGCGAGAAAGAATGGAGACGAGCCTCTGGAACGGTGAACTTCAACTCTTTATTTACATGGTGACAGCTCAACTCAATGGCAGTTATAGCCCTCCTTATATAGGCAACCCAATAACTATTTAACCAATAATGATCTAGGAGCGCTAGCTCCCTTAACCAATATGAAGCTCTGTTAATGGCCAATCAGATCCCCCGGAACGGGCCAATCCGATCCTACCATTAACAGCCAATCAGAAGTGCAGGGCCAGAACCCTGCACTTGACTCCAAGCTCAAGATAACTTTATTAAACCTTATGCATTCACAACACCCCTTCCCCCTGGCTTCTGTTTACAGGGCGCAGTTACATAGTCCTTAAGGTAGGATGGTTGCTTTATTAGTCTTTTTGATTTTCGCTGTGTGTTTTGCATTTGGCTGCAATCTCGCTGAGGTAGATCGTTGTTTGGCGAAGGGGTTGCCTCTGGTTCAGAGTTCACATTTCCGTCATCACCAATATCTTCGGCAACTCCCTGAGGTGAATCTATTCCCATCTCTGGTTCCAATTCCTGTGTCTCTATTCTGCTATCGTTCCCTTCGAACGGGTTTTCTTCTAATTGAAATTCGTCTTCTTCCGTATCTCCCCCCCCCTCAGTTTGGTCATAAGGGAGTTCAGAAATGCCCGACCGGAGCCGTGATCATAATTGATCGATATGGCGTTTCCATAATCTATCGTCAAGGCATTGTACAAGGTAGGACCTCGGGCCGGTTACACGGACTACCTCTACCCACAGCGGATCCTAGTGGTTTTTCCGGTTCAAAAGCTGGGTGTAACCAGTCGAGGTGGGAGCAGAGCTTTTGCCCCATTAGCAGTTCGGTGGGAGTTTTGTTGGTGACGCTATGAGGTGTGATGTGTTGTAGAAAAAGGATTCGGTTGATTTTGTCGTCGATGTTATTGTAGTCTAATTTCTGCAAAGTTTTCTTAACAACTTGGACCATGCGCTCATCCCTGCCATTGGTCGCAGGGTGCACTGGTGAGGTGAGTGCATGTCGGATGCCGTGGTCAGCCAGGTACTGCTTGAAGGACAGCACGGTAAATTGGGGCCTGTTATCGGATACCAGAACGTCTGGTAATCCGTGGGTTGCAAACAGTCTTTCCAATTTTTTGATAACTGGTTCAGTGGTTGTGTTCGTCATGCGGTGAATCTCGAGCCAATTCGAGTAGGCGTCGACAGTTAGAAGAAAGGTGTGGCCTTTGGTTGGCCCTGCAAAGTCCAGGTGAATACGGGACCAGGGTCCCCGTGGTGTCTCCCATTCGGTAGGGGTGGCTTTTGGTGGGGCGTTGCTCACTTCCTGGCATTTATGACAAGCTTTAACCCAATTCTCGATTTGCTTGTCGATGCCCGGCCACCATGCGTAGCTTCGTGCAAGGGCTTTCATTCGCACGATACCAGGGTGGCCATCGTGCAAGGTTCTCAGTACTGCTTTTTGGAGTCGTTCTGGGATAACGACTCTATCACCCCAATTGACATAGCCTTTTTGAGAAAACAACTCCGTTTGTCGAGTCTTAAATGGTGTGAAGTCATCCGATAATTGGTCCAATGGCCATCCGCATTCTACCCAGCCTAGGACTCGCGCTAAGGTGGGGTCATGTCTGATTTCTCTCGCGATATCTCAGGCGGTTAATGGCGGCGTGTGGAGTGTTTCAATTTGTAACGTGGTTACCGTTGGTGCGGGATCATCGAGAGTCTCTGGAAGTGGTGCTTGGCTCAATGCGTTGGTGTGGGGAATGGCTTTCCCCGGGCGGTATTGCAGCTGATAATTATAAGCAGCCAAGAATTCTGACCAGCGAGTCATCCTGGGGGATAATATGTAGGGAGTTGGCTTATCTCCAGCTATTATCCCCAATAACGGTTTGTGGTCAGTCACGATAGTAAAAGCCCAGCCATACACGTATTCATGAAATCTTTTAATGGCAGATACAATTGCGAGGGCTTCTTTATAGATTTGGCTATAATTTCACTCAGTTTTTGAAAGTGTCTTTGAAAAATATGCAACAGGGGCTTCGTTACCATTAGGCAGTACATGGCTCAGAATGGCACCCACTCCGAAAGGTGAAGTATCACATGTGATATTTAATGGCAAAGTCTCATTGTACTGCATGAGTACAGCATCAGAAGTCAGTAGTTTTTTTACATTACGGAACGCCTGTTCTTCTTTATGACCCCATAACCAGTTTGCTTTTTTGTCTAGCAAACGATGTAACGGCTCAGGGACAGTTGCTTTATGTGGTAGAAATACATTATAAAAGTTGATGAGACCTAGGAATGCCTGGAGGTCAGCCTTGTTCCGAGGCCTGGGAGCGTTTTTTATTGCTTTCAATTTACTGTCGGTAGGGTGAATACCCTGACTGTCAATTAGGTACCCTAAAAACTCGACACGATCTGTACACAAATTACACTTATTCTTTTTCACTTTAAGGCCGGCATCTTGGAATTTTTTTTGCAGAATTTTTTTTTTGCAGAATTAATTTTAAACGATCCCGTAAGATTTTTTTTTGTAGGTGCAGAAATTAATACATCATCAAAGTAGGAGGCCACACCTTGAATCCCTTGTAGTAGCCTCTCCATAAGGCTCTGAAAAATTCCCGAGGCTACACTGACTCCGAATTGGAGCCAGGTACATTTAAAGGCACCTCGGTGCATCACAATCATTTGTCCTGTGCCATCTTTTCATCAACAGGTAATTGCTGATATGCCTGAGATAAGTTTAATTTAGCGAAGACTTTTCCGCCCCTCAGGGAATGGAGGAGATGCTGCACCACCGGCACTGGATATGCATTCTGCTGTAGGGCGTGGTTCAGGGTGGCCCGGTCGTCCCCACAAATTCGGATCGACCCGTCTGGCTTAATGGGTGTTACGATTGGGGTTTCCCAGGGGGAGTGATCAGTAGGTTCTAGCACCCCCTGAGCAATTAGTTTGTCGAGTTGTTCATCGATTTTCGGCTTTAAGGCAAATGGAACTCGACGGGGCTTAAGGCGGATGGGAGCTATCTTTGGATCAAGGCTGAATGAAATTGGGGTCCCCTTGTACTCGCCTAAACTTTCCGCGAAGACGTCCTTGAACTCATGGATGAGGTCCTCCTCCCAGTCACTTCTGCTGATTCGGTTTATGCCTGCCACTTCAATGCCAAGTGGCACGAACTATTGGAGACCAAGCAGACTAGGCCGATCTTTGTCGATCACAGTTAGCGGTAAGTACGCTGTGTGCTTCTTGAAGGAGACCTGGACTCGGCAGGAACCAACGACAGGGATTCGATTCCCTTGATAGTCCTTAAGAATGAGTTTTTGGAAACGGAGGTCTTGGCGCTGAATCGTGGGGATGAGTTGCTTGAGGGTCTTACAGGACACCATCGAGAGGGACGATCCCGAGTCGGCTTCCATGTGGCAAGGCTGGTTCTCGATGGCTACTGTGATTCGGATTTTCTTGGCATCCAAGGCAGAGGTGTGACCGATAGTGATAGTATGGTGAGCCTCTTCTCGCTGCAAGGCTCAGTTTCTGTAGGAGTGGCTTACTGGTTCTCGCCTTACAGGATGGTTTCCTGTTGATTGGCGATAGTTAGCCCCTTTTGAGGCCTGGCCGGGTCCTTGTAAACTTTGGCAGACCCGTCCGATGTGGCCTCTCTTCCCGCACTCATGGCAGAGCGCGTCGCGGAATTTGCATTTGGACCTGGCATGGTTGGCTCCACAGCCAGCGCAAGGTTATAGGGACTTCGGGTAGTGGTCCCGGTCGGACCGCAGTCGATGGACCCCTTCTTCGTCGCTGTCTGATGACGAAGAGAGGTTCTCGTGGTGGGCCGTTGTAAGCTGCCCTTCTGACTTGGGTAAAATGTCACCTGTCGGTTGGTGTACCGGAGCGCAGTTGCGGCGTAATTGTGCAGCCAACTTCCTGGTTGCTTCTGCTGCAGTAGCATCGGCGATGGCATCGGCAAGGCTTATGTCGCCTTTCGCCATCAGTTTGCTCTGCACGCCTGGCGCATCTAGTCCCAGAACTATTCGATCTCTCATCGCCTCTTTCAAATCGGCAAATCCGCAGAGGCCTCCCAGATTTCGGAGGTCTGCTATGAAATCGGCGATGCTTTCTCGTTTTCACTGGTGTCTCTGATAAAATTCGTGCCATCTCACGAGCGTGGGCATGGTCGGTGCGTAATGAGCTCTTAGTAGGGGTTCGAGGTCGTCCCAGTCCATCGCCTTCCCGGCTGTGGCATCCTTTAAATTGTTAGTTTCCAAAAACATTTGGAAATGATCCATGTAGGACTCCCAGTCCTCTTGCACTGGATCGAATGGAGCGGGTGGTACGACGACGCCGGACATGGTTCCATCGTGTAGCGCTGTCAGCCACGTGCTCGGTGTTTCTTCTTAGTTCAGTCAGCTCTGACATCTCCACATCCCACCCTCATCACCAGTGTTATGTTTGGAGCATGGGCGAGAAAGAATGGAGACGAGCCTCTGGAACGGTGAACTTCAACTCTTTATTTACATGGTGACAGCTCAACTCAATGGTAGTTATAGCCCTCCTTATATAGGCAACCCAATAACTATTTAACCAATAATGATCAAGGAGCGCTAGCTCCCTTAACCAATATGAACGTTCCTTTAATGGCCAATCAGATCCCCCAGAACGGGCCAATCCGATCCTACCATTAACAGCCAATTAGAAGTGTAGGGCCAGAACCCTGCACTTGACTCCAAGCTCAAGATAACTTTATTAAACCTTATGCATTCACAACAATAGACTGAATAATTTCTCTGTATCAGCAGCTCCTTGGGCAGTTTGAGCTTTCTGAGTTGGTGCAGAAAGAACATTCTTTGTTGTGTTTTTTTGATGATGTTTTTGATGTTAGGTGTCCATTTTAGGTCTTGTGATAAAGTATTATGTATTTAATGTATATAGGTGTGTAAGCCTCCTAAGGTAAAACTAACCTTTAGATGACCCTCTCTGTTAGCTCCAACTGTTTTGGACGGAAACTTTGAATATTTATAATTGGACAGGTTTTTCAAGTATTATGATTGGTTAAGACCCTGTGGACCCAGAGTATAAATTACAAGCATTTGCCTGCAGTTCCTCAGTTCCAGCTTTGAGTCAATACATGCTGTTGCAGCTATGCTGGTCTGCTTCTTGCCTACTGAAGCCCACTACAGAATATAAAGGAAGAAAAGTTGAAACATAGACCTGTTTGGATACCTGTACATCAGTGGAGGGATTCAAAGATTTTTACCACCCCTTTGGTGGGCATGGCTTGGTGGGCGTGCTTTGTATGCATGCACGCACTTTGTGTGCACATGGGTGTCAAACACACACTTTGTGCTGGCACAGAGGCATTCCAACCCACCTCCTGCAAGCCTGCACTCTCCCTGTCATTTCAGCAGCTGCCGCACAGCACTCTGCTGTGCCGCACAAAACCGCTGTGCTTCAAAAGCAGAGAATAAAGGTGAGTGTGTGAGCCCAAGAGAGTAGGTGGAGAGAACGAGTTCAGTCTCCACTGCTCATCAGTGCTACCAGCTCAACAGAACCGGGCTGAATTGGTAGAATACCACTATTGCTATATATATTGTTACTGGAATACCTTGAACTTTTGACTCGCATGGGCTAGGAGATTTTCCACTATGCATCTCTATTTTTCTGCTTGCGATTTTCGGTTTGGTAAATGTGTCACCTAGGTTCCAGGATGCTTCTGCCTGGGCTATGTATTACCCAATGGAATTCTTGCTTTCCCTTGAATTGATTTCCCATGACATATTGTGAAAGGCTTTTCAAACCCCTTTTCTCCTATTTAAAAGCAATATATTTTGTGACATGGTGTGATATTGTTTTGGGAGAAAAAAAAAACAAGTCTAAAGCTCCCTTGGGTTCTTGGAAACTACTTTCACAGTTCTTTAGATGTTCTGTACAGTTGAAGTGAATTGGGCTCCCTGTAAATAGGTGCTTAAACAAATGGGAAGTTCTTAAACTCATCTGGGAAGTTAGTTTAAACCTCAGTTCCTTGTCATCTGCAGTCTAGTGAACTTTGGGTGGTAAAGAAGGAAGGACTTCTGGAACAGACAAAAATGGTTTTACATGGAGTCGATATCCAATTCCGTATTGGGGAATGTATCAGCTATTTTGTATATATTTTTCAGCATTCAATCATGGTGGACTTTTTATATTTAATGTCAGTGTGCATTATATATTTCTCATTTCTTTTGTACACATTTTTTAAATTTTTATTGTTAGTGTTGGTCATTTGTTTTTCATTTTTTTCATTTTTCTCATTTTTCTTTATTTTGTATTTTAACTTTGGAAATAAAATAAAAAAGATTGTGGAAAAACTATACAGTTAAATATAAGGTAGCTATAGATGCTTAAAGTAAGTTTACTTCTCTCTCTCTCTTTTCCCAGCCCCACTTATGAAGTAGACTGTAAATGACTGCAAATTTATATGAATATACATTTATATAGATGTAAATGAAGCACTACAATAGGTGACTAGAATAGAATAACAGAGTTGGAAGGGACCTTGAAGGTCTTCCATTCCAACCCCCGGCTTAGGCAGGAACTACATACAAGTTTTCTTGGCTTTGTATAGAAGTGATTTAGCATTCATCCTTCTAAGATTTTTGATTACTATAATGATGGTTGGTTGCATAGTCAGCCAGATGTTTATATTGGCTTTGGCGTTTTTATCTACCTATTGCGTCCTCCCAAGGACCTGTATAGGCAGATATGATTATTGTTTTGATTATTGAATTTACATTATTGAATATTTTATAGACCTGCTGATCCTCCATCCAAATATTAACCAGGTCCAATACTATTTAATTCAGCCAGGATTTGCTACATGATGTTAACTGTGAGGTTGAAGATACTGTGTTACCTATGGAGTAAAGATTTCTCAAATCAAGTTTACTGAATGGATACATCATGCAGTTTTCTTGACAATAATGGGGTAAATGAAATATGTGAGAATAAGAACAAAAGAGTTTGAGTTAGACATACAGTTAGTGTGCAATAATAATAAAATAGAAGAGTAGAAAGACCACTTGCAAATTAATATTTAGACCTCCAGTTCTTCATTCACAACAAGGAATTACCCGTACACCTTTTTAAAATTGAAGTACAGATTGTGCATGCTTCTGTCCAAATCAGGTGACAATCTGAATTTTCAGAAAAGTCTTGCTTCAGGTCGCAAACACATCTTCAGACGGTGACCAAACACAGCCACGTGCTGTAGCACTTTCCCTTTCTGCACCATTTTTTGGGTCCACACATGTGCAGTTGGTCATGCTTCCGGCTACAACCAAATTGGGTTATGACTGTAGTCCTAGAATGTATTAAAGTCTCAACCCGAGGTTCCACTGTACTGTATTTGTTAGATGTGCTCATTTTTGTACTATATACATTGAGCCCACTTTTTGTATCTCTTTGTGTTCAGGCGCAGTATTGAGGCAAAATAAATCTTTGTTTCTATCAGGATAAAATTAAAACATTTTCTGCTGACAGCCATAACAGTTTGTTCTTATTTGACAATATCTATGTGTTTACAGGAAGTAATACAATTATAATGGAATGGAATTTGAAGAAAACAAAATGTTACAAAACCTAAGCAATTTGCATAATTGTTTTTCACAGATGAATATATCTTCTTCTTCTGCTGCTTTAATCATACAGAATGTGAGAAATAGCACAAGTCCTTTGAAAAAGTGGACAGATACAGTGTCCTCATCTGTGTCATCTTTTTCTTGGATTACAATCTGAATTTTTACAGTCCTCTATAGGAGATAGCTTCAATTTATTTTGAAGTGTAAGAAAACAAAATTGTACATTTGGAAAGCATAAGCTTTCTATATATTAAGCAAACAAAGAATGTTATTGAATTCACCGCAAAAGGATTTGCAGCAGATAAAGATTTTTGCATTTTCAATGTCAGTCGTGAAAAGGCACAAGTTCTTTCTTCTCACCAGGCAGGTAATGACACACAGTAGGTGTACCACTTAATTTGGAAAACTATATGGATGATGACCTAATTAAATCATTTAAGTTCAGTAAAAGACCCTTCCAAAACTCAAGAAGTTCTGTCCAACTTTGCATTTTGTACTTAGAGTGGTCAAGATAACCTTTATTGTCATTTTTCTCCTGTGAGCACTCTGGCATACATTAAAAATGAAAAATCTGTTGCCTGCTCTCAAAAGTTTACACCTACATAACACACTTATAAATATGCTATACAAATACATATGTATGTACCTAGCACCCTAATACAGGGGTGTCAAACTCAAGGCCCGGGGCCGGACCTGGCTTACAGGGTGCTTAAATCTGGCCCAAGGGGCTGCCCTGCAAAGAGCAAAGGACCAGCCTTCAGTGCCTCTGCCAGTGAAAACGGAACTCGGGAGGGCTATGTGTGGCCCTCCCAAGCTCCGTTTGTGCTGGCAGAGGGTTGCAGGAGGCCGTCACAACCAAAAATGGAGCTCAAGAGCCCATTTTCACTGGCAGAGTGCTCAGACCTCCATAGGCACCCCCAATATGAGTGATGTTGAGCTGGCCATGCCCACCCTAATCCCCCAATGTCAAACACAACCCTCATGTGGCCCTCAATGAAATCGAGTTTGACAACTCTGCCCTAATATATGCATACATATAAATATTAGTTACTGTCCATCTTGAATCAAGCACATCCTTATGAGGAACTTGCAAAGTTATGCCTATGGACTTCTTACAGAACACATTGCAGGTGTGATGAAAGCAACACACTCTTATTATTTTTTTTAATATTATAGATTTCCTGTAATGCTAAATAGAAAATCTAATCATGGTTTCCAGAATTACTTCCTCCTTGGATAAACAGGAGCATAGGTAGCTGTTGACTAAGATTAAGCTGTGGTAGTGCAGTGGTTAGTGTTGTGTATGCAATATAATTAATAAAGTATGAGCTTGGAGTTAAGTGCAGGGTTCTGGCCCTGCACTTCTAATTGGCTGTTAAGCGGCCGGACCGGATTGGCTCGTTCCAGGGAATCCAATTGGCCCTTAACAGAAAAGTCTTATTGGTTATAAGAGCTAACGTTTCTAGCTCGTTATTGGTTAAACGTTACAAGGTTTGCCTATATAAGTCGGGTTTTACTGCTGTTAAAACAAGCAAGTCACGATGTAAATAAAGAGCTGAAGTTCACCATTCAGAGGCTTGTCTCCATTCTTTCTCGCCCATGCTCAAACTTAACACTGGTGATGAAGGTGGGATATGGAGACATCTGAACCAACAGGACCAAGAAGCAACACCGAGCACGTGACAGACGGCGCCAACAACGGAACCATGTCCGGCGGCATCGTACCACCTGCTCCGTTCGATCCAACACAAGAGGACTGGGAGTCCTACATGGATCGCTTCCAAATGTTCCTTGAGATGAACAACTTAAATGATGCCACACCAGGAAAGAAACGGGCGATGTTCCTAACGCATTGCGGTCCAACTGTATTTAAGATGGCTAAAGCACTAGCCAAACCCCAAGAAGTGAAGGGCATGGATTGGGATGACCTCGAACCTATCCTGCGAGCCCACTATGCTCCTACCATGCCTACACTCGTGAGACGCCACGAGTTTTATCAAAGAAGCCAGCGGAAAGGAGAAAGTGTGGCTGACTTCATAGCAGACCTCCAAAATTTGGGAGGCCTCTGCGGATTCACCGATCTAGAAGAAGCACTAAGAGATTGCATAATTCTGGGGTTAGATGCGCCAGGCGTCCAAAACAAGCTGATGGCAAAAGGCGACATCAGCTTTGCCGATGCCGTCGCCGATGCTACCGCAGTGGAGGCAACCAAGAAGTCGGCTGCACAACTACGCCGAAACCGTACTCCGGTACCACCACCAGCCAGCGAAATCTCACCTAGTTCAGAAGGGCAGCTCGCGACAACGCACCACAAGGACCTCTCTTCGTCGTCAGACAGCGACGAAGAAGGGGTCCATCGACTGCGGTCTGACCGAGACCATTACCCGAAGCCTGTACGCCCTTGCGCTGGATGTGGAGCCAACCATGTCAGGTCCGAATGCAAATTCCTCAACGCACTCAGCCATGAATGCGGGAAACGAGGCCACATCGGACGGGTCTGCCGCAGCTTGCCAGGACCCAGCCAGGCCTCAAAAGGGGCCAACTATTGCCAATCAACAGGAAACCGTCCTGTAAGGCGAGCGCCAGTAAACCACTCCTACAGAAATCGAGCTTTGCAGAGAGAAGAGGCTCACCATACTATCACTATCAGTCACGCCTCAACCTTGGACACAAAGAAAATCCGAGTCACAGTAGCCATCGAAAACCAGCCTTGCCAAATGGAGGTCGACTCGGGATCGTCTCTCTCGATGGTGTCATGGAAGACACTCCAGCAACTCATACCCACAATTCAACGCCAAGATCTCCGGTTCCAACGCTTCATCCTCAAGGACTATCAGGGGAATCGAATCCCCGTCGTCGGGTCCTGCTGAGTCTGAGTCTCCTTCAAGAAGCACACAGTGTACTTACCTTTAACAGTCATAGATAGAGATAGGCCTAGCCTACTGGGCCTGCAATGGTTCGCGCCACTCGGCATTGAAGTGGCCGGCGTAAACCGAGTCAGTGGCTGTGACTGGGAGGAAGACCTTATCTCTGAGTTCAGGGACGTCTTCGCGGACAGCTTAGGTGAGTACAAGGGGACCCTGATCTCATGCAGCCTAGATCCCAAAGTAGCTCCCATTCGCTTGAAGCCCCGTAGACTTCCGATTGCCTTAAAGGCGAAAATCGACAAACAACTCGACAAACTGATAGCTCAGGGGGTGTTGGAACCCATCGATCACTCCCCGTGGGAAACCCCTATTATAACTCCCATTAAGCCAGATGGGTCAATTCAAATTTGTGGGGACTACCGGGCCACCTTGAACCACGCCTTGCAACAGAACGCGTATCCAGTTCCGGTGGTGCAGCACCTCCTCCATTCCCTGGGCGGTGGGAAAGTTTTCGCTAAATTGGATTTAGCTCAGGCATATCAGCAATTACCAGTAGATGAAAAAACGGCACAGGCCCAAACTATTGTGACGCACCGAGGTGCCTTTAAATGTACCCGGCTGCAATTCGGAGTTAGTGTAGCCCCGGGGATCTTTCAGAGCCTTATGGAAAGGCTATTGCAAGGAATTAAGGGCGTGGTCCCCTATTTTGACAATGCATTAATTGCAGCCCCAACCAAAAAAATCTTACAGGACCGGTTAAAATTAGTCCTAAAAAAATTCCAAGAAGCTGGTCTAAAGGTTAAAAAAAAAAAATGTAAATTGTGTACTGACAGTGTTGAGTTTTTAGGGTACCTGATGGATAGCCAGGGTATTCACCCTACCGAAAGTAAATTAAAAGCGATCAAAAACGCTCCCAGGCCACGAAACAAGGCCGATCTCCAGGCGTTCCTAGGCCTCATCAATTTCTATAATGTATTTTTACCGCACAAAACAACTGTCGCTGAACCGTTACACCGATTGTTAGATAAAAGGGCAATTTGGTTATGGGGTTACCGTGAAGAACAGGCGTTCCGAAATGTTAAAAAACTGCTCACTTCTGACTCTGTACTCATGCAGTATAACGAGACTTTGCCGTTAGTCATAACCTGTGATGCATCACCTTTCGGGGTTGGCACCATTTTGAGCCATGTACTGCCTAATGGGAATGAAGCCCCTGTTGCATATTTTTCAAAGACAAATTGGATAAAGAAGCCCTCGCAATCATCTCAGCTGTGAAATGATTTCACGAATACGTGTATGGCAGGGTTTTTACTATTGTGACTGACCACAAACCATTGCTAGGGATAATAGCCGGAGATAAGCCGACTCCTTACATATTATCCCCTAGGATGACCCGATGGTCAGAATTCTTAGCTGCTAATAACTATCGGCTGCAATACCGCCCGGGGAAACCCATTCCCCATGCCGACGCATTGAACCGAGCATCGCTTCCAGAAACTCTCGATGATCCGGCACCAACGGTATCCACATTGCAAATCGAGGCACTCAACTCGCCGCCACTGACCGCTCGAGACATCGTGAGAGAAACCAAACGTGACCACACCCTAGCACAAGTCCTAGGCTGGGTAGAACGCAGATGGCCATTGGACCAATTATCAGATGACTTCACACCATTCAAGTCTCAACAGACTGAGCTTTTCTCCCAGAAAGGCTCTGTCATCTGGGGCGATAGAGTCGTTATCCCAGAACGGCTCTGAAAAGCGCTGCTGAGAACCTTGCATGAGGGCCACCCCGGCATCGTGTGAATGAAAGCCCTTGCACGAAGCTACGCATGGTGGCCGGGCATTGACAAGCAAATCGAACAGTGGGTTAAAGCTTGTCCCAAATGCCAAGAAGTCAGCAACGCCCCACCAAAAGCCATGCCTACTGAATGGGAGACACCACGTGGACCCTGGTCCCGAATTCACCTGGACTTCGCAGGGCCAACCAAAGGCCACACTTTCCTGCTTACCATCGACGCCTACTCGAATTGGCTCGAAATTCATTGCATGACTACTACGACCTCCGAGGTGGTTATCAAAATTTTAAACAGACTATTTGCAACCCACGGATTACCAGACATCCTGGTATCCGATAACGGCCCACAATTTACTGCACGAGCATTCGAGCAGTACCTCTCTGACCGCGGCATCCGCCATGCGCTCACCACGCCTGCGCACCCTGCGACCAATGGCCGAGCAGAACGCATGGTCCAATTTGTAAAGAAAACCTTGCAAAAGGTAGACTACGATTACATTGACAACAAGGTCAATCAAATCCTCTTCTTTCAACACATCACCCCACATAGCGTCACCAACAAAACTCCCGCTGAACTGCTAGTGGGACGAAAGCTCCGCTCCCACCTCGACCGGTTGCACCCTGCTTATGAACTGGAGAAACCACTAGGATCCAGGGGCTGCTGTCGCACCTTCCAGGTAGGAGACCTGGTTTATGCAAAAAAACTATCGGGCGACCCGTTGTGGGTGGAAGCGACAGTAGTACGTGTAACCGGTCCCAGATCCTACCTCGTGCAATGCCTTGACAATAAACCTTGGAAATGGCATATCGACCAATTACGGTTGGGGCTTGCAGTGGCCAGTCCGCAACTCCCCTATGACCAAACTGAGGGAGGGGGAAGGTACGGAAGAAGATGAAGCCCTAGGAAACCCATTCAAAGGAAATGATGATTTAATAGAAACCCAGACAGCGGAGTCGGAGGAAGAAACGTTTGCACCTCAGGAAATTGCAGAAAATGGGGGCAACGATGTAGAAGTGAACTCTGAACTGGAGGTAGCCCCACTGCCAAACAACGATCTACCTTAGCAGGACTGCAACCAGCCGATACAACGAAAATCAAAGAGACTAAAAAGACAATTGTCCTATTTAAGGGACTATGTAACTGCGCCCTGAACTAAGAAGCCAGGGGGAAGGGGTGTTGTGTATGCAATATAATAAATAAAGTATGAGCTTGGAGTTAAATGCAGGGTTCTGGCCCTGCACTTCTAATTGGCTGTTAAGCGGCCGGACCGGATTGGCCCATTCTGGGGAATCCAATTGGCCCTTAACAGAAAAGTCTTATTGGTTATAAGAGCTAACGTTCCTAGCTCGTTATTGGTTAAACATTACAAGGTTTGCCTATATAAGGCGGGTTTTACTGCTGTTAAAACAAGCAAGTCACGATGTAAATGAAGAGCTGAAGTTCACCGTTCAGAGGCTTGTCTCCATTCTTTCTCGCCCATGCTCAAACTTAACAGTTAGTATAGCATAGTGTTGCAGGCAAACTCTGCCCACAGCCAGGAGTTCGATCCTGACCAGCTCAAGGTTGACTCAGCCTTCCTTCCTTCCAAGGTCAGTAAAATCCAGACTGTTGAGGGCAATATGCCAACTCTGTAAACCATTTAAAGAGGGCTATAAAGTAGTATGAAGCGGTATATAAGTCTAAGTGCTATTATTATTTCTATACCAGTGCTATTCCTTGATAGTAAGCATCTGGAAGCAATTTATGTGAACATGACATGGAAATAGAATCACAAACCAGGAAACGGTCAGATAAGACGCAACCTGCAGAAGCAGTAGAGACATTGCAAACATCCCAGGAGGGACCCTACCTAGTTTCTTAGATTGTAAAGTGAGAGGGATAGTTGTATTTTCAGATTTGCAAGATTCTATTGAATTGGCATCTTTCAGTCTCAAGAAACTATGGTATCGTGCTATGAAACTGGTAACTGCCACTTCCCATGTTGTTTCAAAGCTGGAGCGTCCTCTCCAGAGCACGAAGCCTGGGTAATTTAAAATGGAGGATAAACTGTTACCCAAGCAGCAAATACCCCCTCTCCACATCACTGAAATAGTCTAGTGGAATGGCAGAGCTGATAAGATTAGTTCTAGCTGCATGACAGGAGTTACCAGAAAGTGGTTGTACTCAGTCACGAGTTGTTTCTGGGATTCTGGCTCTGAATTTTGCCTCGAGGTGACTCCTGAAGATATAGCCACAAGGCAGTGGAGGTTTGAAATCAGAGTTTCCCTTTTCCTAGAAGATGGTTCTATTGTTTTATCTGCTGTTGGGGCCTAAAGTCCTCTTCCGCCTTCAAAGCTGTTGAGCATCTTCTCCTGTAACCCTAGAAAGGGGCCATTATGAGGTGCTACCAGATGGACCAAGGTTTTTTAAGGAGGTATTACTCCTCCAGCACTCCTCACTGCAGGACACCCAGCTCAGCTCCATCTGCAGTGTCCATTATCTTCCAACTGCAAGATTCTATTAATTGTATTGTAATCATGCAATAAAGACAGGGCTAATACTGCTGGGTGTGCTTCTTGTCTGGACTCCATCACAAGGCTGATACATATGACTTTGCACCAAGTTACCTCTAGGATCACACTTTCCTACTAGTAGAATTTACTCTGGCTGGG
Source organism: Hydrophis major (assembly GCA_033807585.1). Lineage (NCBI taxonomy): Eukaryota > Metazoa > Chordata > Lepidosauria > Squamata > Elapidae > Hydrophis > Hydrophis major. The sequence continues at coordinate 20,399,780 of CM066333.1, forward strand.
TGAGGCAGTTGGCAATGTCCCACGTTTAGGAGGAAAGAGTAGGGCCAATCTTGAAGGTGTTTCGTCCCATTAGCAGAATGGAACCTTTGGATCCTGCATCCCAGCAGACATCAGGTCAACTTTACTATAATAGTCTTCTCAAAGTTGTTTTCCAGAAGATGTTTGGATGTGTGTGCTTCACATTATTCTTATGTTTTATTTTTGTTTTAATTTCTCTGTGGATTGTGGCTGGGTACAAACTTAATCAATTAAGTTCTGCTGCAGATTCAGCAGTTCCAGAAAGTATTGTCAATTTTCATCCAGATTTATGTTTATCAATTAATGTAGAAGATCAATATTAATTTTGTGAAAACCTTTATCTTTGTCTCATCTAGGGTCAACCTCAACTCCTCCTCCTCCTCCTCCTCCTCCTCCTCCTCCTCCTCCTCTTCTTCTTCTTCTTCTTCTTCTTCTTCTTCCTCTTCCTCTTCCTCCTCCCCCTCCCCCTCCCCCTCTTCTTCTTCTTCTTCTTCTTCTTCTTCTTCTTCTTCTTCTTCTTCTTCTTCTTCTTCTTCTTCTTCCTCCTCCTCCTCCTCCTCCTCCTCTTCTTCTTCTTCTTCTTCTTCTTCTTCTTCTTCTTCTTCTTCCTCTTCCTCTTCCTCTTCCTCTTCCTCCTCCTCCTCCTCCTCCTCCTCCTCCTCCTCCTCCTCCTCCTCCTCCTCCTCCTCCTCTTCCTCTTCTTCTTCTTCTTCTTCTTCTTCTTCTTCTTCTTCTTCTTCTTCTTCTTCCTCCTCCTCCTCCTCCTCCTCCTCCTCTTCTTCTTCTTCTTCCTCTTCCTCTTCCTCCTCCTCCTCCTCCTCCTCCTCCTCCCCCTCCCCCTCCTCCTTCTCCTTTCTGATCTGACATACTGATGGAGGCTCATACAAGAGTGGCTTTTTTGTCTACCGACATCAGAATATTAACAAAATATTTTAAAATTGTAGACATGTTAATATATAAAAGAAGGGTTAGAAATTCTGTCAAACCTCATTAGTGGTCCTGTCTTTTAATTTTTCATAGTTTAGAAATAGCTTTTTCCAGTTTTTGAATTCTGGAATATAGCTTAATAACCATATGAGACACTTGAGATAAATTATGTATTTTTTTTTATTTGTCTTTCTTCCTGGAGAATAGTTTCTTACCTTCTTCCTTCCTCATCCCTGCAAACATCTTCAGTGAGAGAATCAAGGTAATGAGTTGGAATGATCGAATGGTTTAAGAAGTGTGCCGGAAGGTATTCTCAATATCACTTTATCTTGGTTGTCCCCTCCCCCAGTTTAAATTGAGAATTAATATCCAATCAAACCAGAAAAAGATATGAATGGCAATGTTGGCAGAAATAGAAGAAGGGGAAGAAAATGTATAAGGTGGATGGAATTAAGAATCGTTTTTTGTTGTATAAAATTAGCACAAAATGTGAATCACCTGAAGTCAGGCAATAGTTTATCAGATGCTTTCTATCACCAAAATATAATAGATACTAGATAACTTGTGACCTGTTGGGTCATTCTTCAAAAGAAAGGTACTATTAATCTGATATCACCAAAATGTGTGTGTGTGTGTGTGTGTGTGTGTGTGTGTGTATGCATATATATACATATACAGTGCAAATTAACTGCAACAAGAAATCATTATTTCTTTACCAGAACAGAGAAAGATAATGGGGCAAAAAAGCAGTGGGGGTGACTTCTGATTTCCTGCTGGCTTCCCCATTGACTTCTCTTATGGAAAGCCAGCAGGAAGGATCAGATACAGGGATGGGATTCTACCAGATTGCACCTATTTGCTAGAACTGGTTGTTAACATTCTAAGCAGTTTGGAGAACTGATTGTTAAAAGAAATTACTGGTCTAATCCTGTAAGGAAGGCAGGAAGGAAACATTTTGGTGTTGCTTACAGAAACTGCCTCTACGTTAACCCTTATTACATTCTTGGCAGGATTATACTTCCTGTCTCAGGAACTTCTCTAGAGTTTTTCCCCCTCCTTTACTAGTACTTTGCTTGTGTGGAGTGACCATTCAAAGTTACAATGGCACTGCAGAAAAGTGACTTATGACCATTTTTCACACTTACGACTGTTGCAGCATCCCCACAGTCATGAGAGGCCAGGGGAGGAGATGCGTGCCTCAATGTGAGTGATGTTGAGTTGGCCGTGCCCAGCCAGTCACATGACCACCAAGCCACGCCCACCAACTAATCCATGCCCACAGAACTGGTTGTTAAAAAAATTGAATCCCACCCCTGATCAGATATCATGATTATGTGACCTTGGGGATTCTGCAATGGACACAACTCTGTGAATAAAGCAGGTCTAAACATTATGAAAATTTCAATTCCACCGATATAATAGGCCCTGGATTTTTAAAAAAATACATTCTTTAAGTTAGTGAATTTTAGGTACATTGATATGAAAATTGTTACGGTTTAATGCACTGTATCTGAGGGTACAAACAAGCAAAGAGACCAGCGCAACAAGTGTTTTAGTACTACATAGAGGAATGTTGGCCTCATCAGGTATACTTTGTGACTTTTAAAGTGCCACCTCGTCATGAAGATGACAGATTGTCAAAATGAAATGCACTAATATATTATTTTAAATTTCAAAATCGATCTGGGATCTTACACGACCTTTACATGATAAAATGCATGCTTTCTAGAAATTCATGGGCAAGCAATTATGCGGGTTAAACTCGGAGATCAATGAAAGAAACAAATATCCATCTTCTGCAGGAATGCAGCTGGCAACTGGCATTTCCCTCACCCCCTTTTGCATACAGATGATGAGGCTATGAACTCTGCCAACTCACAACAGTCATTTTTGGTAAAATTCCTTGCAGATCCTATGGTTGACTGGCAATAAAGGAGAAACTAGAGATGGCAAGATGTGTGCAAATGTCCTCTTGAAACTGTCGACACTTTGCAAGCAGAGGAAAAAATGAGACAAATTGTACCAGTATCTGAAGTATTTTTTTTTCATGAAAAGAGATCATGACTTTTACAAGCATTAAATTACATTTGTTGCTGTAGTTGCTCCTTCAGTGGAAATAAGTCTTACCAAATTCAAATAGATAGCTGTAAGAGTTTCTCCACTAGGGATGCTTGAAAGTTGAGAATGCTAAAACAAGCTCAATTCTGATCAGTTAAGAGTTTCAGTTAAAGCATCTGAGCTGTAGATGCACAAAATAATTTTCAGACTTAGGAGAAACATTTATTTTGGCAGGGGTTGAGGGAATGAGACTCATGGAGGTGCAAATACAAGGGAATAGAAAATCTCACAGGAAGAAAAATGAATACACTCTTTTCCGCCCCTGCAAGCTAAATGGAAATGGGATGAACTCAACCAAGAAATGGAGAGAAATCAAAATTGACAGAGAAAGAGGATCAGTCCAGTAAAATGCTCTTGTGACATTTTCTTGTTAAATATTAAGCCTCTGGGTTCGAGAGGGGGAATTGAAACCCTCCAAATATTACTTATGAACTGCAGATAGTTTCAGATCAACAAAAGTTGGAGATCCTCAGGTTCACAAGGGTTCTCTACCATACAAGTTAAGTGTCCTCGTGGTCCCATAACATCATCACAAATGAGGCAAATGAACATTTGCATGGTTGCAATGTAACACAAACATGTAATTCATGTCATTTGTCCAATGACACTATGATGCAGGTAATATTTTAATATCAACTGGTTATCCTCCAAGACATCAGAAGTCCTTATTTCTATTGTGTAGTATTTGCACTCCACTCATGCTGATCAGCTGGGTCTTCTTTGATTGTTCCGCACAAAAAAACAGAGCTGGAGAGTAGGTTATTGGAGTGGGGAGAGAATGGGATCTTGCAGTAACCTACCCCTGCCACATCCACCAAACCATGCCCACAGAACTAGTAGTAAAAATGTTTGAATACCAACACAGCCCCCAACCTTTTGCACAAGAGATTGGTTCTGTGCAGACAGGCTTTTTTGTGAACTGGAAGGGGTGTGGTTTCATGTGCTGCCTGCACCCCATGGATGGTGCTTTGCTTGTTTGCATGGCCTGGTTTTTGGTATGTCACAGACTAATGCCCGTCCAAGGACTGGGGGTTGGGGACCCCTGCTCTAGGGCACATCTCCTTTTCTTGGCTGAAAGAGCCAGCATTGTCTAAAGACAATGTCTGTGGTGATGTGGCCTGCATGACTATACGCCAAAGGTGCACGGAAAACTATTACCTTCTCACAGAAGTGGTACCTATTAATCTATTTGCATTTGAATGCTTTTGAACTTCTAGATGGGCAGGAGCTGGGGAAAATAACAGGAGCTGGCCCCATGGCTTTTCTGTTATAGGTAGCGTCAAATCTTTGCATCATGGTGCAAACAATAATTTCACTGCAGTTATTTTGTACAAGAACAAAGTTCTGTCACTATTTTTTTACAGCTGTTTGTCCATTAATCTCAAAATAAAAATTTTGGATCTGAATTGTATATTAATCTTTATAATCCTCAGAATCATTGAATCCAGAATTTGAATACTTTTTCCATGTCCACCAAACATGGTAAAATGATCCTTCTCCTCTCCGTTAAGGCAAGCCAAAAGTGAAACTACTATATAAAGAAGTACGCTGTAAAACAATAATTTGTTCCAGCACTATGAATAAGAGAGAAACTAGTGGAAGACTTAAAGAACTGAATATATTGTAGTCTGTGAAGCTAAAACCATCTTATAAAAGGAATAATAGCAATAGCAACAGCAGTTAGATTTATATACAGTTTTTCGGTGCTCTACAGCCCTCTGTAAGAGGTTTACAGAGTCAGCATATTGCCCCCAACAATCTGGGTCCTCATTTTACCCACCTCAGAAGGATGGAAGGCTGAATCAACCTTGAGTCTGATGAGATTTGAACTGCCAAATTGCAGTCAGCTGGCAGTCAGCAGAAGTAGTCTGCAGTACTGCATTCTAACCACTGCACCACTGCAGCTCATATAAGCACAATTTATTTGTTTAAGTAGCACTGGAACAACACACAGCTTTTTAATTCAGAGAAATCAAATTTGGGTTGATTGTATGTACAGTATGTATGAATATGTTCCTGTCTCTTTTTGCTATCCTCTGGTACAGTTTGGTACAAGCATGTTTAAATACAACTGTCTCTCACTTCATCCCTTCCTCTCCCTCCCTCCCTCCCTCCCTCTCTCCCTCCTTCCCTCCCTCCCTGTTTGTGTGTGTGTGTGTGTGTGTGTGTGTGTGTGTGTAATCTACATTGCTATTTTTGACACCCATGAAATATTGCGTTACAACTGCTTTCATTCTTGTCATTGGAGATAGTGGTCAATAAACTTGGGAATTATAGCCCAAGTGAGCCAGAAGCTATCAGAAAAGGACAAGTAAATGTATTTTGTGGTCTTCCAATTAAGCTTGCAATTTGGAAATAGTGGTTGTGTCCATTTGACAGTTCTTTTGAACAAAAGTATAACTATGAAGGGGGAGAGAGGAAAACAGTTAAGTGAAATTCCCTGCTGTTTCGTCATTTCCACTTTGCACATTTTGTGTGTGTGTGTGAATGAAAGTACCTTGAGATTAAATTATAAATACTTACCCTGGTTTGCCAAATGGGTCTTGTGTTGGCCGTTCTGGAAGCTACTTTCCAGCTTCCAAATGCAGCTAGGCTGAATTTGCCTTTCATTTAAATACAGTTATTTGACTATTTGCTCCTTTGAATGTCATTTGTGACAATCCTGCTTGCCTTTCTGAAATGCAGATGTAAAAGCAGAATAATTGTTTGCTTTTCAAAGTTTAATTGTATGAAACATAAATCCCATCAGTGGTTCACATAGATATAAATATTCAAGGACCAAGCTAGGTTTATTCTTTGTCACTCAAATGAAACTAAAGTGAAGGTGTGCTATTCTGAACATCTTGTCCCCAAGGCCACATAATACAATAATATAACTCAAGACAGATGGGAATCTAGGCTGGCAATAATATATAAAAAAATTAGAAGCAGTTAATGGAGGATTTTATAATCTAGTACATGTATCTTTCTCTCCATAAATTCATAACCAGTAATGTAGATGAAGACATGAAAACATAATACATGACAATTACTCCAGCTATTTCAGAGTCTGACTTTGATTTAAGAAGGTTTTTACGGCCATGTCTTTTATATCATAGAATGAACTTTCTGTCTTGTGATCCAGCATGACCACTCTGTTCTGAGATGTATGACATTCTGAATATGTTCCTATTTGAATTAAATAAACAAAGGCTTTTGTTTTTAGTTGTTCCCAAGATCTAAAATTACACCCTCTGACACTTACCTGAATATCCAGGTAGTGCAGGACTGTCAAACTTGTGGGCCATGGGCTGCATGCGTCATGCTCTCGCCATGTCCACCCTGGGTTTAGCGAAGGGGGAAAAGTTGTTATATGTCATGTGATGCTGCCATGATGATATGAGTTTGACACCCCTGATGTAGAGTTTCCATCTTTTGACTTTTTTTATTTAAAACTGAAAGGATTTCTGAGGCAGGTTTACTTCTTTCTGGAGAGTCATTCTGGATAAATGTTACAATACTGATATTGGTAGACAAATCTATAGATTGCCTTGATATAATTCAATGTCTTATATCTGTGTTCTTATATTCGTAGTAATTTAAATAGATGTGATCATTCTTATTAAAGATTTGACAATATGAATCATGTTTAAATACTCTGAATCCCTTCTTTATTTGATATTTGTGCACAGGTACACCATATATATTGAAATAAAATGACAGTTTCAGATTTGAAGTACATCCTGATCATTTAATAGTCTTCTATGAATAATGTTGAACTTCTGATAATTTTATATATAACTCCAAATTGTTTACTTGGCAGCGCAAACACTGCTATTATCTTCTAGGTTTTTAAAAATCTCCCAGTGTAGTCTACAACAAAAATGCCAAAAGATAAGGCAGTTAAATGAAGAGATAAAAAATCAGTGTTTATGAAATCTCTTTATTAAACAGAAGAGAAGGTCCTGATACCATTGCAAAAGTATGAAAGTCTGAAAGATAGTCTTCTCTGAAGTCACAGAGAAAACTAAAAGAATATATTTTACCTTGTGGATTCTATTTCTAACAACTTCACCTTCTACTATAGTTTAGAGATTTGCGTGGAAGAAACTAACAGAGACACTCAGGATAGCACCATTGGAATTTCTTCCCGTGGGAAAATCAAAGCAGTCAGTTGCAGGGAATTGAACTATAGACTGCTTTTTTTTTTTGAAAGTCTGTAGAGCTTCTCAGTCATCCAAGTCATGGTTGTCCCAAAGATGCTTTTTCAGGAAGCAACTGGACTTTTTTCTTTTGAAGACTTTTCTTTTTGCTTTTTCTCTGATTTATAAAAAAGATGAATTTGTAAAAGCATCATATTTAAAGGCATTTTCCTGGTGGTTATGTACTTAGCAGCTGAGATTGATTGGGCAAATAGTTTCTTCCCTTTGTATCAGAGCTGGTATTCAGCAGGTTCTGACCAGTTCTAGAGAAATTTTGCAGAAATTTTGAATAGTTTGGAGAACCGGCAAATCCCACCTCTGATTGGAGATTTTACAGTATACTTCCCCTGTCGTGCCCACCAAGTCCACAGAAGCAGTAGTAAAAATAATTGAATCCCACCACTGCTCTGTATTGATTGATTATGTGCCATCAAGTTGTTTTTGAGTCCTCCAAAACTTGGAACTGTAGCCAGGTTTGTTTGGTTTTGGCATAGCACATTTATGAAAGCTCAGTAAACATTGATTTGCAAATAATAATTCAAGATTTAGCACATTGAATAAAGGCAATGCTTTGTTCAGCATTTAATCAATGTATGTTGAATGTTTAACTTTTATTCTATATATATTGAATGAAGACAACACAGCTGTGTCTTAGCCTACTATCTAACACTACTCTCCTCCTTTGCGTAACTTTGATATACTGCAACTTATACTTTGGATTCATTGACTGCTATGAATAAGTTACGGTTTGTAATTCTGAATATACTATTTGTTCCCTTGGGCAAACATTGAGCAAATGAACCCGCAAGTTTTGCATGGGAGGTTAATTGAGAAGTGCAAAGAGGAAGAAGAGAATAGAAAAATTAAGAATGAAGAACAAAATAGAACAGCCAAGAAGGTAGAAATAGCTGACTGTGCCAACTCTAAAGTTCATAGAAATGTCTCATTGGATAATGTGAATTATGATTCACCCAGGGGGTGGGGGAAAACCAGGGTCAAGGCAGGGTGACAATGAATTATGTGTCTCAGAGTTGGCTATACTCAGGCAGTGCTGGACATGTTACCTCCCAATAAATCCTTTTGAAGTTTTGGAAGTTTGGCTCAAGAATCATGATTTAATTGGGGTAACTGCTGGAATCCTGACAGACTGATTATGCTGTGGGCAGTTATCTGAACACTGCTGATTGCCCATTTTTGTGTGATCAGACCCAGTGGCGTGATTCAACCGGTGTAACTTTCTTCTCAGTCACAAGATACGCTATAGCAAAACATTGAACCTACAACATTTGGATCAATGGTACTTAAACATATAGGATATAGTATTGGCTGAAAAAGCAACACAGCAGCAAATAATCTTGAAGAATCTTTTTAATTACAGTTCATTCCCCTTTGGTCTCAATTTTTAATTTTATTAGCAAAGCAGTTTTACTTATATAATTTTGCTTCAAATAATTTGGAGGAGGCATATGGAATGAAAATATATGGAGTATGATGTTTGAAACAATATTCTCTTAAAACTGTAAATGTATTTTTATATACTCCCAGACTATGCAATATTGAGTTGGTTTGGTTTTTGAGCTATTTAATTGCTTTTTCTGTTTTTGTTCTTTATTTTTAAAGAAAATTCACTGCATTATTGATCTTTGAAAAAGTATTTAAAAATTATTTTAATCTTAATTTTTTCATTTATAAGTATATGGAGGTAGGATGCAAAGTTTGAACATGTGCAAATCACCTAACATATCTGTAAGCACTAGACTTTTTCCCTTCAACCAAAAAGAATGAACTTCTGAAAGCTAGGTACTTCCAAAGGAATTAGAAGGAGTAATCCAGATACTAGTCAAAGCAGAGTCTAAGATACCCCCAGGCATACAGGGACAGATAAAGGGATTTAGAACCCCTCCCCTTATTCTGATGTGGATTTAGTCAACCAAAGAAACAACATGTTAATCCTCCCCGCTTTTCTGGGAACATATCTTAGAAAAGTTTCTCAGGCAGTTTCTTTCAGAGCTATATTTTTTAAAAAACAAATTTTATTCAGTTTTTCACATTAAAAACAAAAATCTATTTTTAGTGGACAACATATTTCTGGGTCATCACCTTTACATACAAATATGATAGCAATTATACATTCATATATGCATACTTAATTCTATTATTACCTTTTCCATTCCAAATTTTCAGTAAGGAGAGAAACAAACACATTAATTCTAGCCTCTTTCATTAATCTCAATCGAAACATCTTTTGTTTCATTTCAATTATTTCAAATCTAATCCTTTAATATTTATTTTAAAAAGAAAGATAAACAATATGTGTTTGTCTACTAATAATGATAATAATAATAAAAAAGTTACCAATGTCTCTCCTTGTCCTCCTATAATTATATTATAGAAAATATAATAACTTATTAATTTAGTTGGTTCTTTAGTCTGTCATATTCCCTTTCCATTACACATTCTTTTTATAAATTCTAGATTAATACAAATTTTAACACACACACAAAAAAGTATAGGTTTCCCCCCTCTTACTGTTTTGAGTGTGACACCTCAATGATTAAAATATACCTTTATTCCCTCATCTTGATTCTCAATAAACCATTATTTTTAAGAAGTTACAATAATAATCATTACATCTTTTTGTTTGGATTCCTCAGCATATTTCTCCTCCTTGATTTTTAATAAGAGTTATCAGTATCTATATTACCCTATTTTCTAAATATTTTTAATTGCAGAAATATTCTTATTACCCTGTGTCTCCCTGCAGAATCCCCTTTTTAATTCATCAACCATTATCTCTGAAAAAACAATTTCTTTTCAACATTTTACTATTTCAGTATTTCTTTATTTCATGCACCTGTTTCTTACTGCTTCTCCTCCCCTTCTTTTCCCTATATCTTTTCTCATTCCACTTTATATCCCTCTCTTTTTTAATATCTTCCTTTCCCCTTTTCTGCTGGGTCTTTCTTCCTTTCCTGACTTCACAGGTATTCCGCCTTTTGATTGCCTTCTTAAATTTCAACTTTTTAACCTTCTTTCTTTCCCCACTTCTTTGTAGTATTCCTTGTGTTAATTGTCTATTTAAAATGTCTTCTCCTTGAGTCAACTCCTCCTCCTCTGAAGCTCTTTCGTCTTGTTCTTCAATTGCCATTTCCATTTTTTCTAACACAGAGCAAAGTGATTCGCCTCTTTCCTGTAGTAATTCTCTCATATTTTTAAGTTCCATTTTTAATTCCCGAAGAGATATCATCATTACACACTCTTATATTTTATGATCATTAAAGTCCACAAAAAAACAACAACAACACACGTTTACTTTCCTTCTTTCTTCTTTCAATTTTCTAAAGTTCTCAGTTATTCAAGCTGAGGGTCTATACCAAAAACATCAATCAATCCCACAGTCAGTCTTTCCTTGCTTTTTTCTTTATTCTGGTTCTGCTTTCACTTTCTAAGATTCTTACTTTGTTTCAATATTTCTTTAATATTATATCCACACAAGTTCATTCAGAAACAGGATGCTTTCCCTTTTGTTTGAGCTCAAGTTTTTGTCAAAAGGTGGCACTCTCCATTATACAAAGTCTTCACCTTTTCCCCCTATTTTTTTATTTAGGGTTTTTCGAACCTCAATATTCCAGCATAGTCCAATCTCCAATTTGTAAACTTTATCATTATTATTATTTGACAATCTTAAGTCCAGCTTTATTTTATGCCTGTTTATTCCCAAAACATTTTAGTCCAATTTAGTTAAATCTTTAGTTCTAGCTTCTTCCTTTCCCAGTTCGAAGCCCCGCGTAGATGTAAAAAAAATTTCTTTTTTCCCCCCTGTCCCTTTGTAATTTCACCGCTCCCTTTTCTTTTCTTAAAAATTCCATGTTACGTTAATCCCAGGGTACTTTTGTTTAGTTGTATTGCCCAGTTGTCCCAGTTTAGATGTTATCCACCTCTTTCTTCCCTCCTGCACAAATCTTAATCCAGCTGAGCTCCTCCTCTTCGGGATGGCCATTTTAAACCACCACTGCAGTCATCTTTGGGGGGAAAAAGACCAAACCCAGGGGGGGAGATGTGGCTCCGCTCAACCTGTCTTGCAGCTTCCCCTTACTCCGCCGCCCCTCCAAGGCAGCTTCAGCCCCTAATCATAATAATCGGGGCTCTCCAATGAAAGAGCACGGACCATAGCCACAGAGAGTCATGATCTATGGTCCATCAACGAGGAGGCTCTGCCTTCTTCCCCAGAGCTGGAATTTTTATGATCTCTTCTCCTGTTGCTATCTCTCCAAGGTGACAAGGTTCCAGGCATCTGGCTCCAGTCATATATCATGTGCAAGTTATACAGATTCAATACAAGGCTTAAGATACTCAGGTTACACCAAAAAGGATTACTTGTACCAACCCCCCCCTTTTTTTTTTTATTCCATTGAAGAACGGATCTGACAATATCTATCCATTAGGAAGAGAAAATCTCTTACAGGTGGTTATTTTTCTTTCTTGTGTAACAGCAGTAACCTTATTGGCATCACAGTACCTACAAGTAGTATTACTCCAGCATATATTTACAGGAAAAGATGTCTGCTATAAAAATAGTACAGAATATTTATATGAAATTTTGCCCAATGGGATACTTTTTCTTCGAGGATGAGGTTGACAATTGTCAGAAATTTTCTCACAAATACCTCTTCTAGGAAATGTCAGTTCACCTGTACTGGAATATAATTTTACATGGCTTTTGAAGAGCCTATGCAATATATATATATATATATATATATATATATATATATATATATATATATATATATATATATATATATATATATGTATGTATGTATGTATGTATGTATGTATGTATATATATATATATATATATATATATATATATATATATATATATATATATATGCTTCTTCCTTTTAACTGCTCCTGGGGGTGTGACTTGATTGGCTGGGGGCTTGGCTGTGTTCTGATTGGATGGGGGGGTGTTCTCATTGGTTGGGGGTTTGGCTGTGTTCTGATTGGTTGGGGGGTTGGCTGTGTTCTGATTGGCTGGAGGCGTGTTCTGTTCAGGTGGGGGCTTGATTGTGCTCAGGTTAGTCTTCCAGCAACTAAGACTAACCTGAGCACAATCAAGCCCCCACCTGAACAGAACACGCCTCCAGCCAATCAGAACACAGCCAACCCCCCAACCAATCAGAACACAGCCAAACCCCCAACCAATGAGAACACCCCCCCATCCAATCAGAACACAGCCAAGCCCCCAGCCAATCAAGTCACACCCCCAGGAGCAGTTAAAAGGAAGAAGCAGCTGCAAGCTCACATCACTCTGAGAAGCACAGAGCTGAAGACCAAGCCTGAAGATGATGAATGAGACTTCATCGAAACGTTGCCCAGATACTTCCAATCTTACGCGGGAGAAAACTCGAATAACCAAAGATCCACACATATATATATATATATATATATATATATATATATATATATATCTCCAATATTTTGATTGTTAACAAGTCTAATCATTCTGAAGAACAGCTCTCAATAGGCAGCTGCTTGTACCATAACCTATGTCAAGTTATTTACATTATTAACTAAATGGTTCTTCTTTTGGAAGGCTTTTGTTAAAGTTTGGCAGCAACCATTAATACTTTGAACGATGGAGGAGAACCTGCTGAGTTTCACAGCATTTAATTTTGAGTAAACATGACTGAATTGTACTGTTAATCAGACACTAGATCAATTAATCACTTAGAAGTCAGACAGTTAAATAACAATCATTAATTAGTTGACACACTAATAATATTGTTGGTGTATAATTTCCATTTTCCACAGAGCAATGTACTACATTTGCCTGATCAGTTAGATTGGTGGCATATGATGCGGTATCTGCCATCCCGCATCTGATGGGCGGCTCATGATAGGGAGCGAAGGGAAGAGAAACGACAGGAAGCGAAGTTTCCTCTTGATGAGCGCGCCCCGAATGTCTTGGCACACGCTCTTTTATTGTGCTTTTTTACAAGAAAATGATTTAATCAAAAAGCTCAAGTCAAACATGGTAATCTCATCAGGATGTGCATGTTTACAAAGCTACATACCAGACAGATTATTTACAAAGTGGATAAGCTTATTAACAAACGTCTATCTCCTTGTCTCTTGTACGTGCCTTGCAAAGGTCACTGAAGAGACAGAAGTTAATGATTACATGTGAATGATACAATGTTGCAAACGCTTGAATGATACATAGTTGCAATGATACATAGTTGCAAACACATGAATGATACATAGTTACAACATCTCCTCTGTTTTTATTATTTATGACGAGTCTTCTTCCTCGTCCAAGAAGACAGGAACCATTTTTCTGAAATGTTCGCCATCCCCGTCATCTAGGCAAGAGTGCGACCCGTCAGCGTCAGGGTTGTCCAAGGAGCGGTAACTCAGCAATGACATTTTTTCATCCGTTGTTGAGGATATAACATGAGCTTGCAATAGCACATTAACATCAGCAGAGGATAATTATTTTTTAAAAAAATTGCAATATTCTATTAAAACAACAAGGTCCTATAATACGAAATAGAAAACAAACACCACCCCCCTGCTATCAGCATAAAAACAACATTCTTCTTTAAGCATAGCACACAATCCCCCTTGTTTTTTTTTTTTTTAAAAACAGATCTAAATCTTTACGATTTTGCAAAAGAGGGGTATTCCATGGGTACCTGTAGGGATATAAAATCATCAGAGTTATACACACAAGCCATACTTGAATGCAAAATTATTTGGATTTAACAATTTCATCCCTGTGGATACATGCCATGAGACTGGTGGAACAAGTCCAAACAAAATTATTGCCAGGGATAAAATACATTCCTTTCAGGCATGATGTTAAAGTTCCTCCTGCAGTGGTGTAGATTGCAGGATATCCCCTGGTTGTGTGGGTGCGTCTGCCAAATCGAATTGAAGTGGTGAGTAGAAGTCTTCTATGCAAGAAAAATTGGTTGTAGAACTTAAACGAACGCCTTGAAAATCAGTTATAGTCCAAGCAATATTATCTCTTCTATGAGGCTTCTGCGGATCATCATGGACAGTTCTTTTGAAGCGTCGTTTGTTGACAGGATCAGAGTTCGGGTATATAAAAACATCACAAGCAGGAGAGAGGCTTATGGACAAGTTAGTTGTAGAACATTTGAGAAATGAGGAGGGAATTCAATTAGTAGAAAAAGGATAATAATTACAATAATGACAATAAAGATTAATTTGGTAATTCATCAAGGATGTTAGTTGGGGTGGGGAAACCCATGATACAATATAAGGACATTTAGGTCCCCCTATGTTTTAGATTGAATAGAGGAAAAGATTTTAAGGTTCCTTTCCATAGGAAGAGTAAAGAAGGAACAAAAGAGCGAGTGGTAGAGTGTTTTTTAAACAAAACAGAAGTGACAGAGTGAAAACTACGGGTAGCATTTTCATGACGTACCCACATGGAGCAAGTATAATAGCCTTCTGTTAATGAAATGGTTTTAACACGAATAGTCTTTTGACAGGAAGCATAGGTTTTGTTGAAGTAAGGTAGAAATTGCAAAGAAGATATAGGCAAGAATATCAGGAAGAGTTTTAAGATACAGATGTAGCAGAGGAATTCCCATGATAGGGTCTTACTGCCCGACCAGGGATCCAGCAAGTGGTTTTGTCTGGCAGTGAGATCGCAGCGTAGCCTCGTCCCCAAGTGAGAAGCTCAGCGGGACCCTGCCAGGCAGGATCTGGCAATCTGCGATAATATACCAGAGGTCTGTTAGGCGGGGATGAGGGGGAGGAAAAATGACGTGAAGCAGCAGAAGTGGGAGGAATACCAGTCAGATTGAGAAAGTTTAAAGTGTAAAGACAAATGTTAAGAGAATTTTGCAATGCTGGGAGGTTCGGGTTTTTTTCGGTATTTCAATGAATATCGATCAAGAGCACTTTTCAGAGACAAGTTCGCTCGTTCCACAATAGCCTGCCCCTGGCTGTTGTAGGGAATCCCAAACTTGTGGATTACATCCCACCTGTTACAGAAGTCCTGGAAAGCAGAACTTGTATAGGCAGATCCATTGTCTGTTTTGATTTCTTTTGGACGTCCCAGCGAGGCAAAGGTATGAATTGAATGATTGATGACATGTTTTACAGTTTCTCCCCTTTGAGGAGTAGCCAGAATAAACCCTGAATATGTATCGATGGAAACGTGCAAATATTTCCAAGGGGCAAAAGGTTGATACTGAGTTACATCCATTTGCCAAATTTCACAAGCTTTTAATCCTCTAGGATTTACTCCTATGGGAATGGAATGTCCTTGCTTACTACATGTGGGGCATTGTTGAATAATGGCAGCAGCTTCTGCCTGAGTAAGGGAAAATTGAAAAGTTATCATAACTTGGCGAGGGAGATTCAAACACACTCCCTGCTTCTATTTTATAATGGACTTTTAAAGCCTCCATAATTTTCCTCCAAGTGACCAAAATGCCAATAGGTACACGAGGAGGACTATGGAGATGTTCACCAATTTTTTGCCAAATGGAAATTTTTAAGGACCCTTTCTCTGGATAATTGGGACAATGTTGCCACACATAAGTCAATAATGTAGCAATAGGTTTCTTTTTTACAGGAGAGCCCTTTAAATTAGCAGAGTATTTAGAAGAAGTGACTAACTCCCTCAATTCCTTCAGATGCTGCGTCTGTTGTTGAGAAAAGTTTCCACCCATACTTACGAA
This sequence comes from Hydrophis major, assembly GCA_033807585.1. Taxonomy (NCBI): domain Eukaryota; kingdom Metazoa; phylum Chordata; class Lepidosauria; order Squamata; family Elapidae; genus Hydrophis; species Hydrophis major. The sequence goes on from CM066333.1 coordinate 20,415,747, forward strand.
AGTCGAGACCATGTTTCAGATCCGATGACGTGCAATTCGCTTTAGGCCTGGCGATGCACAGCTCCCATCGAGCTGATAAGATATGGGTCCGTCGCTGCGTATCCTCCTTAGGGAATCACGTCGGGGTCACCAGAATGCGGTATCTGCCATCCCGCATCTGATGGGCGGCTCATGATAGGAAGCGAAGGGAAGAGAAACGACAGGAAGCGAAGTTTCCTCTTGATGAGCGCACCCCGAATGTCTTGGCACACGCTCTTTTATTGTGCTTTTTTACAAGAAAATGATTCAATCAAAAAGCTCAAGTCAAACATGGTAATCTCATCAGGATGTGCATGTTTACAAAGCTGCATACTGGACAGATTATTTACAAAGTGGATAAGCTTATTAACAAACGTCTATCTCCTTGTCTCTTGTACGTGCCTTGCAAAGGTCACTGAAGAGACAGAAGTTAATGATTACACGTGAATGATACAATGTTGCAAACGCTTGAATGATACATAGTTGCAATGATACATAGTTGCAAACACATGAATGATACATAGTTACAACATCTGGCTTGTATGTTCTTTCTTGAATTCTATACTTAATTGCAGACACATCACTACAGCAGCCAAACTGACCGCAAATATTTTTTTATGTATATTTATTGCAAAATGGAAGTGGCAGCTGAAATACATTTGCTTGTTTATTAGGAATTTTCTCTGAAGCCCGGCATTTTATTTTCAGAATGATCTTTGATTGGCATTAGCAACTGATCCAAATGCATTAAAGTCATAGCACCCTCCAGGCTTAGCCTGTTTGAATCCATTCAGTGAAGTGCCCACCTTTTATTCTTACATGTTCCCAATTAACAACACACGTGGCTTCAAATGTACCATGCAATTATTCTGAAAACCTGCTCAAAACATCTAAGTGATGACTCCTGAATTCCCTTCCTTATTCATTCCCAAGAATTAGCCACCATGCCTTTTTGCACTTGAATTTTTTGTGGAAAATCACTTAAAACCAATTTCTTTAAAATATTTAGAGGCTGTGAGATGTGTCAACCTAGCCATGCGAGGAAATGCTTTTCCACCAATTGAAGCTTTGGGTGATAGAAATAAATTTCTTGATTAAAAACGTACCCTGTTTCCCCAAAAATACAGCCTACCCTGAAAATAAGTCCTAGCTTGATTTTTACATATGCATTTAATATAAGCCCTACCCCCAAAATAAGCCCTAATTAAGAGTTGACAGGTAAAAAATAAGCTAGGGGGGAATGCCGGGGGGCGGGGTAGAGCTGCCCTACTATTTACCTTTGGACAGTTGTAGCCAGGCCTTGCACATCCCAACACCTGCCTTGCCGGCCCATTTCATCTTCAGCTGACAACGCTGGCAAGGCTTTCCTGAAGGCCTCTGTAGCTGATAACAAAACTCCAGATCTATCCAGAGGTCTGTTATCAGCTGCAGAGGCCTTCAGGAAAGCCTTGTCAGCTGCAGAAGAAGTTCCTGAAGGCCTCTGATAGTGAAAAGGAGGCCGGGGGTAACACGCACAAGTGAGGTTGGTCAGTGGATGACATCCCCCGAAAATAAGACCTGGTGCCTTTTTTGGTGGCAAAAAATATAAGATAGGGTCTTATTTTGGGGGAAAGAGTAATTTGGCAATTTTAGCTTGCTATTGCCCTTTCTGTCTTATAATTCATTTGTTCTTCTTAAAGATACTTACAACAGCCTTTGATATTTTTTTCCTTCTTAAGGAATACTGTTATTTTCAGACAAACTTAAAATTAAATCTTCCTACCCACCTTAATACTGAGCCAAATTGATTAACTTTACATTTTTTTGGCTATTAGGCAGGACTTATATTTTTTAATTTAGAGATTAGAGATTAGAATTTAGAGATTAAAAGTGTAAAGATTATCTTTCTTTTCTCAAGAGATTAAGATGAAGTCTATTTTCATAAAGCAATATAGGATTAATGGGCCATAAAACCTCTGGGATTTTTAGTAATAACTGAGAACTTGGGTCAGATTTACTGCTGTTAATTTCACTATCAACTGAAGGGATTTGCAACTCATAAGTTTTTTTTCTTTTTCTTCGAGGATGGCCAAAAGGAGAGAAAGATACTTTCTTGCATAGATGCATTGCACAAAAGACACATCTCTATAAATCTAAGTGGCAGCGTTGTTGTGAAAAAGTGGAAATTATTTTTAGCATTAAAAAAAATACATTATAAAGTATAATACAACCTTTTGGAGATGGCTATTGCTTTTTATATTGAGAATTAAACATTTGTTTCTTCGATTTATAAAATCTAATCATTTATTACCTTATAATGGTTTGGAGATACTATTCAATCAAAGATTATTTTAAAATATCAGTTTGCATCTCTATGTGTGACAAACAAATGGCCATACAGATAGTCCTCAGATAACAATGGCAATGGATGTTGGAATTCCTGTTGCAATAATGAATGCCTGATGATGGCAATTTTAACAGTCCCAGCACCTGTCGTTAAATGAGGAGGACCTCGTATGAATGTGACTTTGACTTCTTGCTGGTTTCCTCATTGACTTTGCTTGTGAGAAGCCAGCAGTGAACATTGGAAATCATGGTTATATGATCCCAACTTGCTACAACATTCTACAGGTAGTCCTTGATTTACAATGGTTCATTTAGTGACCATTCAAAGTTACAACATCACTGAAACAAATGACTTATGACCATTTTTCACACCATTTTACAACCGTAGAAGCATCCCCATCAAGTGACCAAAATCCAGACAGTTGGCAACTGACTCACATTTATTATGATGGTACAGTGTCCTGGGACCATGTGATCCCCTTTGGTGACTTTCTGACAAGCATAATCAATGGGGGAAGCTAGATTCACTTAACAATCTTATGACTAACTTAATAACTACAATGATTTTGGAGACACTGATTTTGGAGAATGAACAACCGTGTCAAGAAAAGCCACAAAATGGGGCAAAATTCGCTTAACAAATTTCCCACTTAGCCACATAAATTCTGGGCTCAGTTGTAGTTGTAAGCCGAGGACCACCTGTAATTGTGAGCCCAGCACCAAGTGCCCAGATCACAACTACATGACATAAGTACCACTTGTTCAGTATCTGGAATGGTCACTGAATGGGTAGTTTATAAGCCAAAGTTGACTTGTACTTTTAAAACAAATGACTACAACAGAGGAATCACCATTTATGGGTAGAAATTAATATGTTGGTACAAGCACATCAAAAAGCTTTAAAGAATTAAAAAGGAAATAGAAATGCCAGCTTGGAAATAACAAGAATTGTGTAGAGGCCAGTGCTGTATATTTATAGTATGCAAACGGATTTAGTTGCACATTTCCTTGGGCTGAGCTCAATGTCCACTAGTTGTCTTGGTCACTTTTGGCTATTTCCTTTTCTTGGACTATGTTTTCAACTTCCTAGTCAACAGCCCTGGAATTTCCTAAAAGTCCCTCATACAACTACAAGTCTGGTCCTGCTTAGCATTCCTTTTTAGTTTTCTTTTAGGGGCAGGAATTGGGGAGAATGGAACAATTATTATAAACAATCCCACCCAGTGGTGGGATTCCAAATGTTTTCCTACCGTTTCTATGAGAGCATTCAAAGACCATCCTCGGTGTCAACGCTGATGAGCTGAGCTGTTTTTCAGCTCAGCTGAGGCACAGCAATCCGCTCTGCCATGCGAATCAACTGAGCTAAAAAACAAAGGGAATATAGGATAGGGAATAGTAGGTGTGGGAGGGCGGGGCCAGCCATAGGTGGTATTTGCCAGTTTTTCTGAACTACTCCAAATTTCCGCTACTGTTACAGCAGAACCAGTCAGAACCGGCTGAATACCACCTCTGATATTGCCACCTGGATAAAAAGAAGACGAGTCTCAATTCCAGTTTATTCACGTTGAGTCATTTGAACCTTGCAATATAGAATGATAATGAACATACACAGACACATTTCTGTATAAAATATTAAACAACAATATGATCTAGAAGACTTGGCTGTTAAGTTTTGAGCATGGGCGAGAAAGAATGGAGACAAGCCTCTGAATGGTGAACTTCAGCTCTTTATTTACATTGTGACTTCCTCGATTCAATAGCAGTTAAACCCGCCTTATATAGGCAAACCCTGTAACTTTTAACCAATAACGAGCTAGGAGCGCTAGCTCTTGTAACCAATAGGAACTCTCTGTTAAGGGCCAATCAGATTCCCCGGAACAGGCCAATCCGGTCCGGCCGCTTAAGAGCCAATCAGAAGTGCAGGGCCAGAACCCTGCACTTACTCCAAGCTCACACTTTATTAATCTTTATGCATACACAACATTGGCTTTGTCTCATTTGACGTTTGTGGTAAAAAGGGAATAAATACATACCTTACATAAGTAGGTACAGATGTAATTTATTCATTAGTCTTTTAAGTGGAATATATCTTAAAGTCTCTATAGCTTTTTATCTAAGAAGAGTAAAGACCAGTGAGATTGTGCCTATAAATCGTATGCATAAATGTTTTTAATTTGATCTTCAAAGTTGCATTCACCTTGCAGTTCTCAAGTCATCAACAAAATTCATTTAATGTCCTTTTCATTTACGTGGTAACATGAAACTGTATCAAGTGTAATTTCTAAATAGATCTTGTTAAATTGATTGAGATTTATGATCAGGTCTAAGAGGGAAGAAAATTATACTTGTTTATCTGGATAAAAATAATCACTAGATAATTATCTTAGGTTAATCAACCTGGTTATAATTTAAAATTTGCAAATTCAGAGGCAGATGGCTAATCCAAGTTTAGGTTAACTTGGTTTGATTGCATATTAATTATTCCTGTGAGAAAAGTAGCAGCAAAGAACTATATTATCTGGCTAATATTGTCATTTAGTAAGCACAATTCATACTGTGATGAAGCATGACCTGGTAAAATCACTGTAGCTAGTGCAGTTGTACATTTAATAGAGAAATCAAAGAGTTTTGTTGAATAAATTGCTAAATTAATGTCAATTTTATTGTAGAATGTTAGACAAATAAAATGCATTCTTAGTATTTTAATTTTAGACTTGTTTTTGCAACTGCATATTCATCAGTAATAGTTGTCCTGGATACAATCAAGTGAATTTATTAATTTTTGTCCAAAATTTCTGTTCAGATGTTTTGAAATAACAGATCATTCAACCATACCCCAAAAATAGTCTTGATAAAGGAGTTAAATTTGAACTAAAGCTCAGTTATTATTTTGCCATTTATATGGCAATTTATATTATTTGCCTAAAGACTTCACTTTACTAGGTAAGTGGTGTTTTATTGCATGATTCACACGGAATGTATGTCATTATGATAATGCAATGCAAATCATTGTGAATGATGTTGTTCCTATCATCTGTTTAAATAACATTTGAGAAGATCAGAAACCTCTCCAAGTAGCAAACAAAATCAAAGTTTCATTCTGTATGCTTGTGTATGTACATGTACTGAAATATTTAAAATTGATTAACATGTGCTTGTATAAGATATCCAGCAGAAAGAATGCTGTGGAAGTCCTGGAATACTGATAGCAGTTTTGTCCATTCAGCTAACAGTTATATTCTACTCGTAATGCTCATAATTTATTCTCTGAAGTTAGGAACAACATCATTCACAATGATTTGCATTGCATTATCATAAATTATATGAAGTATTGTACAAACAATTTAGATATATAAAATCTGTCAATTCAAACCTTGGTATATGCTTATTAAACACTCTACAGAACATGCTATTTTAATCTAGCACCTAGATATGATAGTGAAACTTAACTCGTCCTAGGCAAATCCTTCTTTAGACAGAAAATTATAATAGAAAAAACAGGGGGCTCAGCAAAATGCAACAGTATGAACATGGTTGGAGAATACTATGAAAAAATTCCCCAGCATCTTTCTTCCTTTCTGCTATTTGATGGTGAGTTTTGGGTTTGTTTTACTCTTCTGGACCTGGATTCAAAAACATTATTACAGTTTGTAGAATCTTGGTCAGATATGCGAGGCCATTTTATGTAATGTTCTCAGCTGAAGAGCCTGAATTCACACACATATATTAGAATAGAATATAATTCTTTATTGGCCAAGTGTGATTGGACACACAAGGAATTTGTCTTGGTGCTTATGCTCTCAATATACATATAGAAAAAAATAAAGTACATTTGTCAAGAATCATAAGATATAACACTTAGTGATAGTCCTAGGATACTAATAAGCAATCAAATCATACTAGGAAACAATAAAAACAATATAAGTTGTAAAGATACAAGCAACATGGATATAGCCATAAGTGGGAATAGATAGGTACTAATAAAGATGATAAGAAGAATAATACAGTAGTAGTTAATTTGACAGTATTATGATAATTAGTTGTTTAGCAGAGTGATGGCATTTGGGAAAAAACTCTCCTTGTGTCTTGTTGTTCTGATGTGCAGAGCCCTATAGTGTCGTTTTTAAGATAGAAGTTGAAACAATTTATGTTCAGGAGGTGAGGGGTTTGTAGATATTTTCACAGCCCTCTTTTTGACTCATGGTCAAAATTAAACATTATTTACATAGTCAATTTTCTACAAGGAATTTCAACCATCCTAATCACATTGGTCAAATCACATTTAGCTACTTACATACTTCTATCAGTAACCATGAAATCCCTCCCAAGTTTCCTTTTGTGCATGTGTATCATAATAGTGAAATTTCCACAACAACCTGCTGTTATCTACAGCACCTGTTTCACAGCCAGGTGTGTCATTGCATTGCACTTAAATTGCTTCCTTGTGCCCTTCATCTACAATAAGCATTGCAACCATTTGCTTATTTGTTCCAGACAGTTTCACCCAAATTTGCATTCCAGTATTGAAGCCTGTTCCATGAGAGCTAAATGTATTTATTTAATTTATTAATTTGACAAAGTTAATATATTTAATTAGGATTAAATTTCTGATGAATCCCCAAATTCTCCTTGGTTCTTCTATCTCTTATAGCACAAGTAAAACTGACATTCACCAAATAGATATATTAACACATATCAGCAGAATTCTTTACTGAATTTGCAAGGTCAGAAATGAATGTAGGTTGTCTGAAAGATGTTTAAATGTTATTTGAGTTCTATCAATTAAAGTTGTCCTGTCAAGTTGCTATAACTTCATTAATTTTTTTCTGCCCATCGGCTTGAACCGTACACCATGTTTCAACTTAATTTACCTTTGTTCTACATATTAAAAGTTTTATCAATTACTAGTTGATTGCTCAGAGGTTGTTGGTTTTTTTTTTTTTTGTATCTTTTTTTTAAACAAACTTTATTAATTTTTAAAGACATACAACACACAAACCACAGAAACACAAAACATAAAAACATAAAAAACCTCTTTTCTGAAAGTTGCTTAGTCCCGCGTTAAAACTCTGGTACAGACACAAATTCAAATTCATATTCATTTTGCATACCATTCCATATCTTATTAACATTTTCAATTTTCTATATAGCTTCTCCTCTCTTTTAAATTTTCTTAATTTTATTTTATTTATCTCATCTCGATTCGAATCATAATATTTATTATTCTTTGTCTATTCTATTTTCAGCTATCCATTTATCTTTCTTCTTTTTTAAAAAAACTTCTCCTGTACACTAATTGGAGTATCATGCCTTTATCTCTTCCCCCTATATTTATTATACTTAATACTTAATATAGAATGCATAACATACATTGGGATTCTGTCTGGTACATTCTAAAATTATACAATATTATCAATACCAATACAAATCTATTCATTAATATTAATATTTATCTATATCATTTAAACATTTAGCACATTACTTTTCAATTAAATCACATACTTTTATAGAAGCACCTATTTTCCATAGTTATCCCCCCATCCACATCACATATTGTAAATCATTATTTCATTAAAATGTTCCCACTCTCCTACTTCAAATCTCTCATTTCAGAAAAATTTCACTAGGATAACATAATATAATCATTAGTATTAACAATCATTTATATCTTAAGCATTTTACCCATTTCAATTAAATATCATGCCTTTATGGGAACACATGCTTTCCAAAGTTATTCCCCCCCCCCCACATCACATATCTTAAATCATTGTTTCATTGGATTGCTCCCCTTTTCTAAACAACAATTTCACTAAATTATACTAAATATTTTATCACATTTAAAATTGCATATTATTTCCAATTTTCTAAAGTTATTTCTAAGTACAAATGTAAAAATACAATCTTATGTACCTTTCTAGAATCCCCTTTTCAATAAAATTTACCCATTATCTCTAAAAAGCTTTTGTTTCTTTGCATCTTGCTCCCCATTATTAAGATTTCTCATCCCTTCCTTTCTCCCTTGCTTATTCTTCTCCTTCTCCTCTTTAACCCTTTGTCTCTCCACCTCCCTTTTATTCTGCTTTCCTCCTTTCTGTTGTTTTCTAACATAGTATCTCCTTTTCAGCTTATTCTTCCCTTTTTTAATTATTTCTCCAAATCTTAAAGTCTTCTTTTCCTTTTTCTCTTCCTCCTTTCCTTCCCCGACCAAAGTCACTTGTTCATGAAAAATGGCTTCTTCTTTGTCCCAGTCATCCTGCTGCTCATTCAGCTTTACATAAGTGCAAACCGCCATTTCTAAAAATTGAAAGAGAGTGCCAAAAACGTCCTTCCCTTCTTGCTTTTCTTTTTCATATTTTTGATATACAAGTTTCAATCCATCCACAAGTGATGCCATTGTGTAGAGAAAAAGTTTTTCCAAACAACCACCCAAGTGCTTTTAATCAGAAATAGTTCTCAGAAGTTCCAAAATCACCAAACAATCCAAACAAGCTGTTTCTCTTAGATACCTTCTCCTTCTTCGCTTTCTCTTTCTGGGGTTAAAGTTTAGTCACAAAGTTCCCTTTAAAATATATCTTTTAAAAGTCTTATTGATGTTTAGCAACTCTTTAAAATTCTAGGCAATCTTCTCCTTATTTTCAAATTTTGCTCCATTTTTTTTCCCCTCTCCCTTCCCATTCACAGCCAAAAAGATTTTTTTCATCCACTGTCAAGGAAGGAGAGTGAAACAACAATTGAAAAAAAAACTTTCCCTTTTAGAATATTCGCAGCTTGTAACACTCACTGGAAACAATGTATCCTTAGCAGCCTTCAAGATTCCAGGGCACTTTCACTTGCCTTGTCCTGGTTGAAAGCAACTTTCATATTTCTTCTAACTTTCTCCCTCCTGCACCTGCTTGTCCGGCTGCAGATTTCTTCGTGGTGGCCATTGCTGACAGCCGCTTCTCCTCCTTGGGAAAAGGGGGTTCTGCCGGCTGGGGAGGGGGTCTGTGACACCCCAAGCCCCTGTCTGGATCCCCCCTGTCTTCAGCTGCCCCTACAGGGCAGCTATATCCCCCAGATCCAAATGGATGGGGGGAACCTTGGCCGCGAACGCAGCAGGGATTGCACAGTATCATGAATCCCTACCGCCGCCGAAACCTTGCAAACCGGAAGTCCTTTTTTTTTTTTTTTGTATCCTTTACCTTTTACCAAAAAAGAACATTTGGTTTTTTGCCAGAGGTCTATGAAATGTTATTTTTGGAAGTCTTGCTATCCATATCCTCCATTTTCTTAAGTTTCATTCCAGTAATTTAGGTAGCATTCTCTCTTTCCTAGCACTGGAGATGTGGTAAGCGGGCTTATTTTTTTGTTCCTTTCATATGGATCTATCAGATGGTCAGTTATTTTTCATTTTTAAATTTAGCACTGTGTTAGACTCAGTGGTGGGATTCAATTTTTTTTTACTACCAGTTCTGTGGGGGTGGCTTGGTAGGCATGGCAGGGGAAGGATACTCAAAATCTCTAGTCAGAGGTGGTATTTGCCAGTTCTCCGAACTACTCAAAATTTCCACTACTGGTTCTTCACAACTGGTCAGAACCTGCTGAATATCACCTGTGGTTAGATACTTAATCCTTGGCAGAAGAGTTTTTGTGTTGAGGGGGCCGGATTTGAAAACTGGTCTGGATTATAGTGGGCGGAGAAAAGATTTTAGCTGAATGTGGGATGAAGTTATGAGGGCTTCTGGGATGGGTGATGACCAGGTCATCCTGCCCTAAATCAAAAAGGCCTTAGTTCAGTAGTAGAGTTTTGTATTCAAAAGATCTGAGGTTCAACTTTGGTTTATGAAACTTTTGGAAGCTAAGGCTAGTCACAGTAGATCATATAGACCCACCACAGCAGAGGTGGTATTCAGCTGGTTCATACTGGTTCTGGTGGACCAGTAGTGGAAATTTTTGACCAGCAAAGCTTGCAGAACCATTAGCGCACAATGTGGAATCCCACCACTGCACTACAGGTAGTCCTTGACTAACAACAGTTAATTTTAGTGACCATTCGAAGTTACAGTGGCCCTGAAAAAAGTGACTTAGGACCATTTTTCACAGTTATGACCATTACAAGCAACCCCATGGGAGGGTGATCCAAATTCAGGTGCTTCACAACTGATTTGTAATTTATTACATTTGCAGTAGCCGGGGCTCTGTGATTCCCTTTTCCAACCTTCTGACAAGCAATGGGGGAACCAGATTCATTTAACAACTCATACTAACTTAATAACTGCACTGCTTCACATAACAACTGTGGCCAGAAAGGTTGTAAAACAAGAGAAAATTCACTTTACTGTCTTACTTAGCCACAGCAAAGTTGGGCTCAATTATGGTCATAAGTCAAAGATTTTTTTTTTAAAAAAAAATACTACCGGTTCTGTAGACGTGGCTTGGTGGGCATGGCATGGTTTGGTGGGTGTGGCTTACTGGGCATGTTAGGGCAAGGATACTGTAAAATCCCCATTCCCTCCCCACCCCACTTTCCATTTGCTTTCCAGCTCCGTTCTCCTGGGCAGGGCAACAAAAGAAGACCCAGCCAATCAGCTGGGACTCAGGAGACAGAGAATAGATGGGCGTGGGGCAAACCAGAGGTGGTATTTGTCAGTTCTCTGAACTACTCAAAATTTCCAATAGTGGTTTTCCAGAATGGGTCAGAACCTGCTGAATACCATCTTTTCAGATATGCACATCCCTGTTTTATATATTGGTTTGTGCATTTACACGTAGAAGTATAATGACCAAGGTTGACATTGTTTGCATCTGATGGAGGGATTTCTATTTCACAAAATCTTAATGATGTAGTTCATTTTAATATGCCACAAGACTATGTTGTTTTTGTAACGATTATTGTTTTGCTTCTTATGCACGTTTTTTTGAGTGACAAATTTCTTGGTTGGTTCCCTACTGATTTCTCCTGATATTTTTCCTAGTTAGATTATAAATACACTAGATTTTCATGTTATTAATAGATACTACTTGTAAAGTAAATATTTTGAGAATGAAAGCTGGGAACAACATATGGAATCTAATTCAACTACAAACCCCCACTGCAAATGGACACTAATTTGTGTAATTTTTTTTATTCTAAACTTCCCTCCAATGTAAGAGACTGAGTCATCAAGCTTATTACGCTGAATAAAATAACATAGCTTCCTTCTGCCATAAGGTTAAAACCTATTCAGGCAAATGCCACTTTGTCAGCTTTTCAGGGGCTCTGGAAAAGAGTTTAATTAAATTTCAACATTTTATGTGGCTAGATTGCCTTCAGCAAGCATATTCATGTATTTTCCATTTTTGCAATACACAATTTTTAACCAAAGTTTGTCCACAGGGCTCTTAAGAAAACATGTGTTCCTGATAGAGTTGTATGACTTGTAGAATTGTTGATAAAAAGTGGTGTTTGACAAACCAATCATACAGCAATATTTCAAAATGGATTTTCCCCCCTGTCCAAATGAGGTTCTCCTTTTTTATGAGCAAACAATGTTTAAAACAGCATGCTTTTTTGTAGTAGAGTAATGCATGCCATATAACAATATTATACCTTAGGGAATATATATGAGAGTCAGAATCAGATAAATATAAATACCATTTGGTGATGGACTATTCAACGATGACTAGGAAAATTTAGGCTCAAGTTTTCTGTCAGTTATGAAACTCACTGGGTGATATTCTTTTAGATAAGGTTACTTTACAGTGTGTTGTTGAAAAAAAAAGGTTTACTTTGTGTATTTTGCCTTGACATTTATAGAGAAATGATAATGACAAATGTAAGAACATATAGCATGGACATTCCTGTTGGATTAGTCTCTAGATAAGGGTAGTGTTATGTATGTAAATAGTTTAAATAAAAGCAAGCTTGGGGTAAAGTGCAGGGTTCTGGCCCTGCACTTCTGATTGGGTGTTAAGCGGCTCGATCGGATTGGTTGGGTTCAGAGAATCCGATTGGCCCTTAACGAAGGACTCTTATTGGTTCTGGAGCTAGCGTCTTACAGCTCCCTATTGGTTATTTCACATTAAGGTCACCTATATAAGGCAGAGTTGTTGTTGTTCACTCTCTTAAGTCACTATGTAATAAAGAGCTGAAAGTTCACCCACTAAGATTGTCTCCAGTCATTTCACCCAAACTATATCACTGGTGACGAGGATGGGATTTGGAGACATCTGATCTTAAGGAACCGGGAAGAAAAACAGAGCACGTGCCAAGACAACACCACCAATGGAAACCATGTCCAGCAGCATCGTACCACCCGCTCCGTTCGATCCGAACCAAGAGGATTGGGAATCCTACATGGATCGCTTCCAAATGTTCCTTGAAACAAACAACCTGAAGGACGCCACACCAGCCAAGAAGCGGGCACTGTTCCTGATGTACTGCGGCCCGGCTGTCTTTAAAATGGCAAAGGCACTCGCGAAACCTCGAGAAGTTAAAGCAATGAGCTGGGATGACCTCGAACCTCTCCTGAGAGACCATTACACGCCAACCGTACCTACACTCATGAGACGCCACGAATTCTATCAAAGAAGCCAGCAAAAAGGAGAGAGTGTGGCTGATTTCGTGGCAGACCTCTGGCACTTGGGAGGCCTCTGCGGATTCGCAGACTTAGATGAAGCACTGAGAGACCGCTTAATTCTGGGATTAGATGCGATGGGCGTGCAAAGCAAGCTGATGGTGAAAGGCGACATCAACCTTGCTGACGCCATCGCTGAAGCCACTGCTGCTGAGGCGACCAAAAAGTCCGCGGCACAACTACGGCAAAGCCGAAACCCAACGACCCCACAGACAGGCGACCTTTTATCCAAGTCAGAAGAGCAGCTTATTACAACGCACCACGAGGACCTCTCTTCGTTGTCAGATAGCGACAAAGAAGGGGTCCATCAACTGCGGTTCGACCGGGTCCCTCGCTCTAAACCCTCACGCCCTTGCGCTGGTTGCGGGGCAAACCACCCCAGGGCAGATTGCAAATTCCGTGATGCGATCTGTCATGAGTGCAGAAAACAAGGCCACATCAGTCGAGTCTGTCGCAGTCTACCGGGACCAAGTCAGTCCTCAAGGGAAACCAGCTCTCGCCAATCGGCAGGAAACCGTCTGTAAGGCGAGATCCAGCAAACCACTCCTTCAGATATCGAGCGTTGCAGAAAGAAGAGGCCCACCATACTATCACTATAGGTCACGCCTCAGCCATGGACGCTAAGAAGATTCGAGTCACAGTGGCCATAGAGAACCAACCTTGCCACATGGAGGTCGATTCCGGATCGTCCCTCTCGATGGTGTCGTGGAAGACATTAAAGCAACTCATTCCTACCATCCAACGCCAAGACCTTCGAATGCAACGTCTCATCCTTAAAGACTACCAAGGGAATCGGATCCCTGTGGTTGGGTCTTGTTGAGTCTGCGTCTCGTTTAAAAAGCATACGGCATACTTACCTCTAACGATCATCGATAGGGACAGGCCTAGTTTGTTGGGCCTCCAATGGTTCGCGCCACTCGGCATCGAAGTAGCCGGCGTGAACCGAGTCGGTGATTGTGAATGGGAGGAGGACCTTATTACTGAATTCAGCGATGTCTTTGCAGATCATCTGGGCGAGTATAAGGGGACCCCAATTTTGTTTAGCCTCGACCCTAAGGTCGCCCTGATCCGTTTAAAGCCCCGTCGAGTTCCATTCGCCCTTAAGGCCAAGATAGATGAACAACTTGACAAACTAATTAAACAAGGGGTACTGCAACCCATTGATCATTCTCCATGGGAAACTCCTATTGTAACCCCCATTAAACCAGATGGGTCAATCCGAATCTGTGGGGACTACCGGGCCATTCTAAACCACGCCCTCCAGCAGAACGCATATCCAGTGCCGGTGGTACAGCACCTCCTTCATTCCCTGGGAGGCGGAAAGATTTTTGCTAAGTTAGATTTAGCTCAAGCCTATCAACAATTGCCCGTGGACGATAAAACAGCCCAAGCTCAAATGATAGTGACGCACAGAGGTGCTTTTAAATGTACCCGATTGCAATTCGGGGTAAGTGTAGCCCCAGGAATATTCCAAAGTTTAATGGAACGATTATTGCAGGGAATCAAGGGCGTGGTTCCATATTTTGATGATGTGTTAATTGCAGCTCCTAGTAAAAAAATTCTACAGAATCATTTAAAATGTGTTCTTAAGAAATTCCAAGAAGCGGGATTGAAAGTAAAAAAGGATAAATGTCATCTGTATACAGACAGTGTTGAATTTCTAGGTTATCGCATTGATAGTCAGGGTATTCACCCTACTGAGAGTAAATTAAGGGCGATAAAAAATGCTCCCAGACCCCGTAACAAAACAGATCTCCAGGCATTTTTAGGCCTTATTAATTTCTATAATGTGTTTTTACCACATAAGGCGACTGTGGCTGAACCGTTACACCGGTTATTAGATAAGAAAGCATTGTGGGTTTGGGGTTACCGGGAGGAAAAAGCGTTTCGAAATGTAAAAGATTTACTTACATCTGATTCTGTACTTATGCAATATAATGAAACATTACCATTGTTTATAACTTGTGATGCCTCACCGTTTGGGGTGGGCGCTATTTTGAGCCATGTGCTGCCTAATGGAAATGAGGCCCCTGTTGCATACTTTTCGAAGACTCTTTCTCAGGCAGAACGTAACTATGGACAAATAGATAAGGAAGCTCTTGCAATTGTGTCAGCCGTAAAAAAATTCCATGAGTATGTATATGGAAGGACATTTACCATTGTAACTGACCACAAACCTTTACTGGGGATAATCGCTGGGGACAAACCAACTCCCTATATATTGTCCCCAAGAATGACTTGATGGTCAGAGTTCCTAGCTGCTTATAATTATCGATTGTTACATCCCCCGGGGAAAGCCATTCCCCACGCCGACGCACTCAGCAGAGCACCGCTACCAGAAACTCTCGACGATCCGGCACCAACAGTATCAGCGTTACAAATCGAAACGCTCAACTCGCCTCCTATGAGCGCTCGAGATATCGTGAGAGAGACCAGATGAGATCACACCCTAGCTCGAGTCTTAGGCTGGGTAGAACGTGGATGGCCATTGGACCAGGTCCCAGATGACTTCGTGCCATTTAAAACAAGACAGACTGAACTTTTTTCGCAAAAAGGCTGTGTCATCTGGGGCGATAGAGTCGTCGTTCCAGAACGACTCCAAAACTCGCTGTTACAAATTTTGCACGAAGGACATCCCAGGATCATGCGGATGAAAGCACTCGCACTGAGCTACGCTTGGTGGCCAGGCATGGACCGACACATCGAGCAATGGGTCAAGGCCTGCACCAAGTGCCAATAAAACAGCAATGCACCGCCAAAAGCTGCACTGACTGAATGGGAGGCGCCATGTGGACCCTGGTCCAGAATCCACCTGGATTTCGCAGGGCCGATTAAAGGACATACATTACTATTGACTGTCGATGCATACTCTAATTGGTTGGAAATTCATCAAATGACCCATACAACCTCCGAAGCTGTCATTAAAGTCCTCAATAGACTCTTTGCAACTCATGGATTGCCGGATGTCCTGGTGTCCGACAACGGACCACAGTTTACAGCGCTAATGTTTGAACAGTACCTTGCTGATAATGGCATCCGCCATGCGCTCACCTCGCCGGCGCATCCTGCTACCAACGGCCGAGCGGAACACATGGTCCAATTTGTAAAAAAGACTTTGCAAAAAGTGGACTATGATAATATTGACGAAAAAATAAACCGCATTCTACTTCTACAACACATCACTCCGCACAGCGTAACCAGCAGAACTCCTGCAGAACTTCTCATGGGGCGAAAACTCCATTCCCGCCTCGACCAATTGCACCCTGCTTACGAGCCAGAAAAGCCTGCAGGATCCAGCGGACGCTACCGTACCTTCAAGTTAGGCGACCCCGTTTATGCAAGAAATTTATCGGGCGACCCGGTTTGGATTGAAGCAATGATAATATGCGAGACTGGGCCCAAATCCTATATTGTAAAATGTGTTGATGAAAGACTGTGGAAACGACATATTGACCAATTACAGTTATGACTCCTTTTGGCAAGCCAGCAACTCCCCTACGACCAAACTGAGGGGGGGGAAGGAATGGAAGAAGACAACATTCCAGGGAACCTGTTCCAAGAGAGCGATGAATCTAGTGAAACTCAGGAAATGGAGCAGGAGGAAGAATCGTACACTCCAAGGGAAATCACACCAGAACGAGAAGCTGAGCCACTACCAAACAACATTTTACCTCAACAGGACTGCACACAGCCAGTCCAAAGAAAATCTAATAGAACCAAAAAACAACCGTCCTATTTGAAGGACTATATAACCACACCATAATTGAGGAGCCAGGGGGAAGGGGTGTTATGTATGTAAATAGTTTAAATAAAAGCAAGCTTGGGGTAAAGTGCAGGGTTCTGGCCCTGCACTTCTGATTGGGTGTTAAGCGGCTCGATCGGATTGGTTGGGTTCAGAGAATCCGATTGGCTCTTAATGAAGGACTCTTATTGGTTCTGGAGCTAGCATCTTACAGCTCCCTATTGGTTATTTCACATTAAGGTCACCTATATAAGGCAGAGTTGTTGTTGTTCACTCTCTTAAGTCACTATGTAATAAAGAGCGGAAAGTTCACCCACTAAGATTGTCTCCAGTCATTTCACCCATGCCTGAAACTATATCAGGTAGGGTGCCACTGAGTGAGGAAAAACCCGCCATATTGGTTTGCTTCAATAAAATACCACTTAGTTTTGCCTCTAAACTACCAGGTTACATGAATGGCAGAAAACAGACTTAAATTGGAGATTTGGATTAGAGAACGATTCATATTTATAGGAATAGAGTGATATTTCATACTTGCATTGTTGAATTTATTTTCTCTTGTTAACTGAAATAGCTCAGAATAATTTGCAATATATTCTTAAAATTAATCTTATTGTCTCTACTACTGTTCTTATATCGTGAAATTGATTCCTTTTTCATCTTGCGTCATAGCTGTAACCAGGAGTATCTTAAGTGTCTGTCTTCTGTTGTAAAGTTAAGGGATTAAAGTTTAATAATATCTGACATACTTGGTATGAGTCAAGCACAGGATATCAGGAATCCAGGCAGTTCGAATGAATATAGGTTTACTGCATGCTAAAGCTCTCTACAAGAATCTGAACGACTAACAGTCAAAGCAAATTGGTGGTAGATAAGAGTCAACAGAATTCAAGGTGGGCTGGAGTTAGATCTCATGTGGGTGTGAAACGCCTCAAGACTGAAAACCCATTTGACCCCTCCTTTAGGCTCAGCCTGGTTATCTTCCACAGTTTGACTGATCATGAAAAGGCGATTTCAACTTTTTCCTGTTCTGTGTGACTTTCTCAACTGGTATGCCAGGTGCTGGTGTGCCAGGTGGTGGTGATAATGATAATATAATTTTAGTCTCTCTTCAAATCTAGGTCGGATGAAATTCTGGCAGCTTGTCATTTGAGGCCCATGGTGTATATGGTTTAATTTTAAGCTATCTGTTTCTTTTAGGATAGCTATCTGTAGCCAGTGGCAAGTTGTTGGGAAGCAATCCTGCAAGCATTCCCTGTAGGCAAATCTAAAAAAAAAACCCCTAAGTTTCGTCTGCTTCAGATTTTCTTTTTGGAGGGGAAGGGAGTTGGTTTTTAACCTCAGGCCTGCTTATTTCAAAAGAAAAGTGTCAAAAAAAATTACAAACGTTAACTGACGTGCCTCTTTGTTTATAAATATTGATCATGCTTCAGGCTAGATTTTTTTACCAGGCATCCATTGCTACTAAAATCTGTGTTCTTGCTGAAGGTGTTTGGTTAAGCTGATTTCAGATGGTTTTTAAAGCAGAATGTTGCATTATTATTATAAAGAAATATGTTTGGCTCTGAGAAATATGAAATATGTGGGGCTCTGAGTTTTTGTCTCCCTTAAGATTTCTATTTCTCTTTTAAGGGGGAAATATTTCATCCTGTCTTTTTAAAATATTCCTCAAAATATTTCATTCTTCTAGGAAGGGGAGTGGCTGGCTTCCCACAGTAGGAATTACTGCAATTCAGTGCCCTTCTGGTGGTAGAGAAAGTTAAAATTATTTATGTTATATATGAATAATAAATTCAAGGAATTGTAAAAAAAAAAAAAAAGTAACCCATTTAATTTAACAATAACATTTTAATATCCAAACTAAAATAAGATACAGCTAGATCATTTCTTTAAAACTCTTAAATATTTAAGTCACATTTAATGCAATGCTTTAATTCGACAGGAAGCATGTCTTCTTATATGGCATATTTTGATCTCAATTAACAGAGAATTAAGGAACTCTTTCCTCTGTTCTATAACTCGGTGCCCATTTATCCCCATTGCCATAGCAATATCAGCTCTCATAATAATGCATTATCAGCAGTTCAGGAAACACAGTGTAATTGAATTCACACACTGGAACAAACCAACCAACAATGTCATTGGGGACAAGAAGCAATCATATTAAGCAATATTCATTAGAACATTAAATGCCTAAGGTTTTTTTTTTTTTTTTTTTTAAATATGCCAATAATTTTGATCTATTAGACTATCAAATACCCAGGTGCAATACTTAGGTCTATATTAATTCATGTTGAATAATATTTGTAGATGGCTACTTTCTCATTTACATAATTATGCATGGCTGTTTTTCTATGACATTTTTATACTTAAAAATACAATACTTAAATCAGTAAGGATTTTCTGCCCTCTACTTTCTATTTCAAAACTGAAGATTTGTAAAATAATGTAAAATAATGTCATAATTGAAAACAGGTCAATTTCATTGATTCCCATGAAGTAATATATTTTTCCAACTTGAAAAATTCTTCAAGTCCTGTTTTACGGAGTTTAGTGAAATCCATGAAAGAGAGAACAATTCAAAACCCGTAGAATATCATGCCTTTCTAAAACAGCATAATTTGAGAGATGGGATGGTTTTATTATCTCTTAAAAAGCATTGCTAGGTCTGTTAGAAATTCTGTTTTATTCTATAGAAATGGTAGCAGAGAATTATTATATAGCCATACAGATTGGTAGCAGAGGATGGTTACATATCCATACAGATCAAATACATGTAGAGTCACCATGGGCCTTGTTGCTTAATTATTTTTAACTGCCACTGGAAACTCTCCTCAGAATTAAAAGAGCCATAGATTATAACCATAGATGCAAACTAAACACTGCCATCTACTGGCTAATTCTTCTGTAGTTGTTGCAATACTGTACATTCTAACATGTATTCCAACAAGACCCAACTTTACTATTTTGTCTTCAATTGTCATGTTTTAGGGAAAGACAATTGTGTAGAGCAGGTGTTCAAACTCACATCATGATGTATCAGGACTTCTCTCCCTTTTGCTAAACTGGGCATGGTTGTGGCCAATGTGTGACACATCTGGCCCACAGGCCAGGAGTTTGATAGCCCTGCTGTAGAGAATGAGTGCTGAAGGAAATAGATTATCTGGATTCTTTCAGTAAAAAGTATTCAGACCTGGGTATGGGACTAAAATGGCATTGATTGAACTTGTAGATGACTATTTGTGGGTGTGCTCATCCTTAGAGTCAGGATTTGGGCAGTTGCCCTAATTAAATTATGAACCTTGAGCCAAGCTTCAAAAACTTCAAAGAATTTATTAGGAATGAACATGTCATTATGACCTGTATGAAGCCGATTCTGAGATATGTAATTCACTGTCATCCTTGACCCTGATTTCTTCTCACTCCTCTGGGTGTATCATAATTCTCCAATGAAACATGTTCATAGCTAAGATTCATCAATCACATTCTCCAATTAGAGATTTGAGTAGCAGAAATTCCAGTAGCTTAGTTATAATTTTTGCAAAATAAGAATGGAATGCATCTTCAGTTCCAAACTGCTGCACTTCTCTTTCAAATTTCTTTCTTTTTTATCTTCTGTTCATGGCAACTCTAAAACAGGCATAGAAATGTTTTATGAGTTGACATCTGGCTTTCTTGATCTTTCAGTGTCTTTCAATACAGTCAATCATGGTATCCTTCTGGTTTGACTTTGGGAGTTACACTATGTTGTTGATGGAGGGGAGAGGTTTAGCCCACTGCCCACGCTTTCTGGAGTTCCTTAGGGCTTAGTCTCCTCCCACTTCTACTTAACCTCTACATGAAGTTATTGAGTGAAGTCATCTGACAACTTGGGGTGAGTATACTGATAATACCTAGCTTTATTTACTTACTCCTGATCATCCAAGTGATGACATTGAGGTATTATTGGTATTTGGAGCATTGAGGTCTGGACAGGAAATAACAGCTTCAACTCAACCCTAGCAAGACTTATGTGATATGAGTTTAAAAAACTCCTGATTCTAGGATTTTCCATTTTTATACCATACAGAACCAGTACACAAATTAGACGTTCTTGTCGGCTAGTTGTTCTTTCACTTTGGTCACTTCCTGAATGGACCACAGCAGTGCTCTTTACATGGAGTTGCCTCTGAACCATATATAGAAACTGCAGCTGGTATGGAATTCAACAATAGGGCAGTTATGTACATTGCGTTATTGATATAAGCTATACTTCTGCTGCACAAGTTGCATTGGTCACCAGTATGCTTCTAGTCTCAATTCAAAGTCTTGGTAGTTACTTATAAAGACCTTCATAGCATGGGGCCAGGCTGTTTGAGGGACCTTTTCTCCCCAATTATGGCTACACATTCCATTAGGTCCAGCAGGAGCAGCATTCTCTGTGGCCCATCCATTAGGAAATGCCATCTGGCAAGATATCACAGGAAAGCCTTTCTTGTCATGATGCCCAATGTTTCCCCAGTAGTAAATTTAGCCACAAGTTTACTAGCATTCTTCAAAGCCTTAAAAGAGTTGTGTCATTGAGCCTGGGCATCTGGATCTATAACAGAGCCCATGCAACGGTTGCATTGATTTATTGGCTGGTTGTTTTACTTTTGTTTTGTTGCAGAATAGAATAGAATAGAATAGAATAGAATAGAATAGAATAGAATAGAATAGAATAGAATAGAATAGAATAACAGAGTTGGAAGGGACCTTAGAGGTCTTCTAATCCAAAACCCTGCTTAGGCAGTAAACCCTAGCCACTTCAGACAAATGGTTATCCAATCACTTCTTAAAAATTTCCAGTATTGGAGCATTTATAATTTCTGGAGGCAAATTATTCCACAGATTAATTGTTCTAACTGTCAGGAAATCTCTTCTTAGTTCTTAGTTACTTCTCTCCTTGATCAGTTTCCACCCATTGCTTCTTGTCCTACCCTCAGGTGCTTTGGAGCAAGGGTCTCCAATTGTGGCAATTTTAAGACTTGTGGACTTCAACTCCTAGAATTCCTCAGCCACCAAAGCAAAGCAGCTGAGGTATTATGGGAATTAAAGTCCACAAGTCTTAAAAGTTGCCAAGACATTGGAACACTGTTATTGTGTCACCCCAGTCCTTCTTTTTATCAGACTAGATATACCAGTTCCAGCAACCATATCGTATGTTCATTGTTATTGTTTTTAACTGCTGTTATCTGCCCAGTTCTGAAGTTGAAATGGGAAGCCGTATAAATTGAAATAAATACATACAAATGATCCTCATGATGGTAATGTTTCAAACATGAAATATGTCCAATTTACAGCATTTGCATTCCATTCTTCTTGTTAGTCAACATCTTAGCCAGGTTACTCCTGTCAGAGGACTAACCTTCTGCTTCCATGGGAATTGTTTGAATTTGGTTGAGGGATGACTGAGTTTAGACCCAGGACTATATAATTGTCACACAAGAATGAATAAACATTTCAACTTTCCAAGTCATGTCCAGTCATGTCCGACTCTAGGGCATGGAGCTTGTCTCTGTTTCTTGGCCAAGGGATCCAGTGCTGTCTGAAGACATTTTCTATGATCATGTGTCCAGGATAGCTATACACTGAAGGTGCATGGAATGTTTTTACATTCCCACTGAAGTGGTAGCTATTACTCAGCTTAAATTTTGCATGCTTTTGAACTGCTTTTGAACTGCTACGTAGTTTTCTGGCGAAAACTAGGGAGAATTCCCATCTCAACTATTTTGGACAAGAAAGAGTTAAATGAAAACTGGAATTTGATTTTTCAACTATCAACTCTAATTTATCAAGATATTGAGATAAGACCAGCAACCTGAGGACTCAAACTTTAAGTAATAGAAGCGTGAAGCAGTGGTGGGATTCATTTTTTTTAAACTACTGATTCTGTGGGCATAGCTTGGTGGGTGTGGCAGGGGAAGGATACTATAAAATCTCCAGTCAGAGGTGGTATTTGCTGGTTCTCCGAACTACTTAAAATTTCCACTACTGGTTCTCCAGAACGGGTCAGAATACTACTGAATACCACTTCTGCCATGAAGGTCTCCCACTCTTCAATAAGCAAATGTTGTGTTTATTTTGCCTTTTCTTTCATGGAAGAGAAGGATAATATCCTTTTTGTCTAATTTAATTAACACAAATCCGCAGGATTCTAGAACTGTAGATCCAGGAAACATAGCTAGCTAGGAAACAGAAGAAAGTAAATATAAATTAGAGAATGTGTTTTGATTTATGGAAAATTATGTAATTCGTTTCATTGATACTTAATAATGAAATGAGTCTGAATTGCATGGGTTTTTTTAAACTTTTAGTTTCATTTTGATCTGCCTGCAAAAGAAAGTATCCATTCTCTCTGGAGAAGAAAGGGCTATTGGAGAAGAGAGAATGTGCCAAAACAAGCAAATCCTCTTTTTATCTTTTTCACAGAATGTTCAATACTATTTTGTAGAGCTACGCAAAGTTTCATAGAAGTGATTCACTACAGAGAAATACATTTACAAAGCTGTTTGCAAAGCAGTGTGGTTCCTGCATGTCAGCCTTCCCTCACAACACTATTTCAAAGATTTTCAAGCTGAGCAACTTTCATTATCCAGTGTGGAAACCCTGCCGCCAGCTCTTAAGGGAAAAACCTTTAAGACTATCCAAACTGTTTTTCTTAAGGTAAACTGGCTGGTTCTTTGGCTTCCATGGTATGAGTCACTTCATCAAATTAATCTACACCTCTTTACACAGGCCTATTCAGGATCCAAGCCAATGTATAACATTGATCATCCAATCTAATGGGGGGATAACATATGCAAGGAATTTGTTCCTAAAAGTTATGTTATAAGCTACAAAGAAAATAAAAAGGATTCATTTGAGAATTAAACAACTAAAGAAAAGCTTTTTTAAAATCACACTATAATTATTATAGTGGGTCACAACTAATGGCAACACCTAGATGATTTAGGCCGATCAAGAAAAAGATAAACGAGATCAGATTGCTTACCTAAGTAGGAAGTGAATCAGATTTTAGAGCTAGAGATGAACTTAGATCACACTTGGAATACTACATCCAGTTCTGGTCACCACGATGTAAAAAAAAAAAATGTTGAGACTTTAGAAAGAGTACAGAGAAGAGCAATAAAGATGATTAAGGGCCTGGAGGCAAAAACATATGAAGAATGGTTGCAGGAATTGGATATGTCTAGTTTGATGAAAAGAAGGACTAGGGGTGACATGATTGCAGTGTTCCAATATCTCAGAGGCTGCCACAAAGAAGAGGGAGTGAAGCTATTCTCCAAAGCACCTGAGGGCAGTGCAAGAAACAATGGGTGGAAACTAATCAAGGAGAGAAACAACCTAGAACTAAGGAGAAATTTCTTCGTAGTTAGTTAAGAAGAGATTGGATAACCATTTGTCTGAAATGGTGCAGGGGTGTCAAACTGGTGGCCCACAGACCAGATGAGCAGGCCATGCCCACTGCAAAGGGAAAAATGTTATGATACATCATGTGACAGCAATGTGACATGGCAAATTTGACACCCATGGTATAGGGTTTCCTGCTTAAGAAGGGGGTTGGACTAGAAGATCTCCAAGGTCCCTTACAACACTGTTATTCTACTCTACTCTACTCTACTCTACTCTACTCTACTCTACTCTACTCTACTCTACTCTACTCTATTCTAAACTGAAAACAAAATCCCAGAGACTATTAAATATTATATTGTGACTTTATTGGTTCCAAGAAAACAACATAGTCATATGCCTATAGTGATAAAAAGTTTTGCTTGACTTAAGAGAAATTAAATTTCATCTTACTAAGATTGGAATAGCTAGTAGACAGATAGATTCTACTGTAATTATATTGTCATGAAGTGTATTTTTACCTGGCTGTGTGGGGTCTTGGTGAAGCTGCCAACTACAGCGCCTTGTACTGCTATGTTATCATTTCTGTTGGAGGAAATAATGACATGTACTGATGTTTCAATCTCTTGGCTTGATCCCTATACTAATTTCAGCAAATCTCCATATATATATTCCTTATTTTGTCCTGAAATATCTTGAATATAACCCAATGTTTCATAACATGAAATGTGGTGATGAAACATGATGAAATGTGAATTTAATAAGTGCAGTCTTGCATCTCCGAACACCCAAAATAAAGGCTATGTGTCACAGGGACAGTATCAAGGACCTGAAATGCAAATGAAATTAGAACAAGGGAAGGTTTTGTGTCATAATTTTATTCAACTATATCAAAGATCAGAAATGCAAATGAAATTAGGGCAAGGACAGATACTCCTTCAGTATATCTGGACTTGCTGAGATTAATCTGGTTTGAATTCCAGTAAACTTCCACCTGTTGCTTCTTGTCCTATTTTCCAGTGTGTGAAAACTTGGTAAAGAAAGATCCAATCTGTAACTCAGGAGAAATTTCCTGACATTGAGAACAATTAACCAATGAAACAACTTGACTCCTGGAGTTGTGGGTGTACCCTCACTGGGGATATTCAGAAAGGATGAGATAACCATTTGTCTGGGGTGATATCAGATCTCATGCTAAGGACAGGAGATTGAAGTGATGATTAGAAGACCTCCAACGTTTCTTCTAACCCTATGAGTCTATCAATTTCCAGATCTGGATTTATATCACTTTCCAATCTTAAAGAAGTCTATGGATACCGTCTGACTATTCTGCTCCATGATCTAGAGTAGAGGTGTCAAACTTCATTTCATTGAGGGCTGCATCGGGATTGTGGTTGACCTTGGGGGGCCAGCTCTAGGTTGCTGACATTAGGGAGCACCTGGGATGACTTGGGTGGGGCTGGGGGGAATCCATTGTCTCCAGGGCTCATCCAGGAGTGGGGTGGGGGTAGCCCCTCGCTGGCTCCCCAGCAGCACCATGGATCTAAGGATGTCCGTATTCTTACCCAAATGGCCGCCATCAACTTTTACATCAGTGCCCAGTCGACCTGGGCCAGGGCCAAGGCACCAGGGGCCGGTCCTTTTCTGTTTCCAAGGCAGCCCTGTGGGCCAGATTTAACTACTTTGCAGGCTGGATTTAGCCCATGGACCTTAAATTTGACACCCCTGATCTAGAGGAAGACTGGGGAACAAGTAGTGCTCTGGATATTGAGGAATTATTATGCCTTATTATTTAATCATGCTGACTGGTGTGACTGGGAATGTAATGAGAAATATTTAGACCCTTACATAAAGATGCCCAGGTAGATCTTTATCATCCAAGTACCTTGGATGCATGTTTATGTTACAGCATGACCTGGCTACTGATCAAAATGTAACCAAATTAAACCAAATAAAGCAAAGAAGCAAAACAGTTTACAGTGACTAAAGGTACATCTTCAAAGTAGGTGAAAATTATATAACAGCCCATTAGGAACTTCTGCTTCAGAAGGTTACTAGATAAGAATGCATTGAATTGTGTAGGTATGTAGACATACTGAAGATGCAAGAAATTTGGAGCTGGAGATTCCCCCCTGGTTCTCTGATTTTATGAATGTCTACAACATCTTATCAGTGTTGATCTGGGAGGGAGCAATGTTTATAAATAATCTGAACGTAGGACCAGAGGTGGCATTCAGCAGGTTCAGAGCAGTTCTGGAGAACTGGTAGCAAAAAAATTTACTAGTTCAGAGAACTGGCAAATACCACCTCTGATTGGCCCCGCCCCATCTATTCTCTGCCTCCTGAGTCCCAGTTGATTGACTGGGTCTTCTTTTGTTACCCTGCACAGGAGAACAGAGCTGGAAAGCAGATTAGTGGGTGGGGAGGGAATAGGGATTTTACAGTATCCTTCCCTTGCCACACCCACCAAGCCATGCCCACCAAATCGCATCACGTCCACCAAGCCATGCCCAGAGAACCGGTAGTAAATTTTTTTGTGAATTCCACACTGGTGGGCACATGTATCTCAAGTGTTACATCTCTGTTCTTAACTTTTGCTGTCCTGGATTTTGACCATGTTCTCTCTCTCTTTTTTTAGGGGCAATATTCGATGAATCCGCAAAAAAGGATGAGGAGGTGTTTCGCATGGCGGTTTCTGATCTCAACCATAATGATGAAATCTTACAAACGGAGAAAATCACCATCTCTGTGACTTTTGTGGATGGCAACAACCCGTTTCAAGCAGTTCAGGAAGGTAGAGTTTCCAAGGCTGATTTGTTTCTTCCTTGTGTTTTTGGTGATGTTTGAAATGCTTACAAATGAAGTCCTGTTGAAGGAGTTTGCTTTGGATATGGAAAGGCACTTTGTTGCATTCTGCAGAGTCTGTCAGATGGATGAAATGTTTCTTCTTAAGCGACAGTGATTTGGAGCAGCAAATTTTGCTTTTAATCATAGTAATTAATTAGGGGACTTTGAGGCCTCTGACAGAATGAGCTCTTTTAGTCTGAAGGAAATGACTGGACATGATTGTTGCCTCAAAAAGTGAGGACAGAGATTTCTTTTTGTCCTCTTAAGGTGCTGTGATATTTATTTGGGCTTGGTGCTAGTGTATTCTGATAAGTGAAAAATATGAATTTAAGGCTTCTTAACATGAATGAATGTTCACACTTGTTATGTTATCCATACTATAATGATGGTATGTGAAAAGAGAGGTAGGGAATTGGTGTGATTGGTCAGTTTATGATAAGCCTTTTGCCAATAAAATTTGGAAGAGTCACAAAGTTACATTTGTCCAAAAATCATGAGAATTTCATCTGTCCTGCCACTTTCCCAACTTATCAATATAGTTCAAGTGTGGTTATATATAACTGAGTGATCATTGTTTTATGTACATAACAGTGGCTAAAACTGAAATTAGAGATTAAGTCTTGCTGAAGTAACTACATTTAAGAATTTCAACTTTCTATAGCCTGCAAAATTAGTAGTGATTCATGTATTCAGATATCTATGCAACACATTCTGACATTCTACATTGTGTGTGTGTGTGTGTGTATTACTGCATTAGTTGAATGTTGGAAGGTAATTGTTTTTGATTTTTCCTTTGTACAAACAACTACTAGTACTTTCCTATTACTCTTTTGAATTCAGATTGATTTATCCTTTTTTTTTTAAAAAAATGGGCTCATTGAAATCAAGGGATAAAACCTATTATAAGTTCCAGGGATCACAATGGCTGTACTTTCAGAGTGTCTAAATTTGAATTCACTCCTGAAGTTTTGTGCTATTGTGTTGCACTGTGCAAGAAAATGGTGCTTGTTCTGTTTGTTGAACTTGCGGCTTTCACAGTTATCATTGTGTAATTATAACAAACATGGTTCGCTTGATATTTCTGCTGGAGCAAGTGTGGTAATTTCTCTATTATACCACGATGAAAATATACGGTATGGTTGGTTTTTTCCAAAGACTGTAATTTAGGGTTTCACAGACTTTAATTTGGGGGTTTCAAGTAGGTCTTTCTATGTTAGATTCAGGAGGAAGAGATGTTTTCTCTGCGACTAGTTGCTAAATATGATTCTCTTTTCTTCAATCGCATCACAATTTTTTTGAATGAAATTTAATAATATTTAGGAAATGAATAATGGGATGAAGACAAAACCAAAAGATAGTTGATCCTATCTTTTTCTTATAAATTAAATATTATTGCTGATGCTTTATTTAAGGAGCATTTTCTTTTCCTGCGGTTTACACAACAACCCGTTCCTTATTTTAATAGAACAATTGTCTTATATATAATTATAAACAAGACCTATGACATTCTCAGTAGAGTGTTGCAGGAAAGGTATTTTATTGCACAGACGACTGTCTTCCTTCTTGAAGAAGGGGTCATCCTTTTTAATCTCATTGTGTAAATTATTATGATACCCTCAGGCTTCTTTCTTCTCTGATAGAGATCTCAAGATGTCTAGTTAATACTTCTCACTTGATTGATGAAACTTTTGTTATGAAAGTGGTTAATTTTTTTTTTCTCCCTATAAACTGGAAAACCTATTTTGTAAGTAAAACTAGAAAGTGATCTCAGGAAACAAATGGGTATCTTACAAAATGTTATAGTCTGAGAATGCAATATCTTTTAAAATTAAAACCATCCCTTAGCAGAAGCGTGTGAAACTTGATTTCATTGAGGGCCACATCAGGGTTGTGTTTGACCTCAGGGGGCTGGGGTGGGTGTGGCCAAAGTAGGTGTGGCCAAGGTGAGTGTGGCCAACTAGACATCACTTGTGTCAGGGCTTCTGTGGTAGCCAAGGACTTCCCTCAAACCCTTTCTCACTTTCACTATATCCTTCCTTCCTTCCTTCCTTCCTTCCTTCCTTCCTTCCTTCCTTCCTTCCTTCCTTCCTTCCTTCCTTCCTTCCTTCCTTCCTTCCTTCCTTCCTTCCTTCCTTTTCTTTTTCCTTCCCTCTTCATTTTCCTTTCTTCTTCCTTCCCCTTTTTCCTTCTTTTTCCTTCCTTCCTTACTCTCTTCCCATCTTCCCTTCTTTTTGTCTTTCCTCTTTCCCTTTCTCCTTTCCTTCTTGCAAGCTCAAATGCAAAAGGAGAAACATCCCTCCTTTTGTTTCATTTTTAGTTTGTTTTGCTAGCCCTCTGCCAGTGAAAACGGAGCTTTGAAGGGCCACGCGCACCCCCCAAGCTCTGTTTTAGCTGGCAGAGGCACTGCAGGCTGGTCTTTCGCTATTTCCAGGGCAGCCCTGCAGACCAGATCAAAACCAGCGGGTCTTGGCCTTGGCATCCCCGCCTTTGCATAACACAGGATGGTGAATTTCTACCCTTAGCAAGAGTTGATGGGCATCAAGGCAATCATTTCTGGGTTCAAAATCTGAACAATGACTAGATGGGAACAAACTCTCTTTTGTCCTCAGTGCTGCCAACTAGTAATCATCCAGATTTTTGCAGCCCAGATTTAGTACTTTAGTAGAAATTGTTAGTCCTATGAAAAAAAGTACAATAGTACAAAAAGTACAACAATGAATATTAGTGTCAGGATTCCGGCAATTGCCCTAATTAAATCATGAGTCTCGAGCCAAGCTTCAAAAGAATCCAAATGATTTATTAGGGGCAACATGTTGTCATTGAGCCATATAAAGCCAACTCTGACACATGTGATTTGCAGCCACCTGTTTCTCCCCTCCCCCTGGGAGTGTCATAAATCAGATTTTCCAATGAAGGATTTTCATGGGCAGCTACAATAATTGTAAGATAAGTGTTAGGTTCTGCGCATGGGTGTGAGGAATGGAGACAAGACGGTGAACAGTGAACTTCAACTCTTTATTAATCATTCTGAACAGAGCAAAAACCTAGGGCAACAGCAGCCCTTTTATAGGCAAGATGCTGATCTAGTAACCAATGAGAAACGTGGAGTGTTAACCCCTTTAACCAATGAGAGTGGCTCATTAACAGCTAATCAGATTCTCCTGAATGGACCAATCCGATATCGCTATTATCGGCCAATCAGAAGTGCAAGATTAGAACCCTGCTATTTCTAAAGGTTTGATAAAACTTTATTTAAGCGTTTTATTAGTTCATAATACCCCTTCCCCCCGGGTTCCGTTTAAGGGGTGCGGTGATGTAATCCCTGAGGTATGAAGGTTGTTTTGACTGTCTATTGGATTTTCGCTGTCCCACCGGTTCCTGTCTGTAACCCGTTTTCGGCAGGACGTTTTTGGGCAAGTTGGGTGCTTGTTGGAACGCGTGCTCCTCTCGGTGCCCCCAGACCCAGGTTGCTTTTTTGTCGAGAAGTCTATGTAGGGGCTCAGCTACGATTGCTTTGTGGGGCAGGAAGATGTTGTAAAAATTAATGAGCCCCAGGAAAGCTTGGAGATCAGTCTTATTTCTGGGTCTTGGGGCGTTCTTGATTGCTTTCAGTTTGCTATTGGTGGGGTGAATGCCTTGTTTATTGATTAGGTACCCCAGGAACCCTACTTTATCTGTACACAGTTGACATTTATTTTTTTTAACCTTAATGCCGAAGTCTTTAAATTTCTGGAGAACCAATTTAAGATGCTCTTTTAGTATTTCTCTATTCGGGGCAGCAATTAAAACGTCATCAAAGTATGGTATGATCCCTTTTATCCCCTGCAAGAGTCTCTCCATCAAACTCTGAAAAATTCCTGGACCTGGACTAGGCTGGATCCAACGACCAGAATTCAGTTTCCCTGATAATCCTTGAGTATAATTCTTTGGGTTCTGAGGTCTTGCCGCCGGACGGCAGGGATTAATTGTTTAAGGGTCTTCCAGGAAACCATCGAGAGGGACGATCCTGAATCAACTTCCATCATGCAGGGCTGGTTTTCGATGGCGACCTTCACTCAGATCTTCTTTGCATCTAATGATGAGGTTGTAATGGTTTGGTGTGCCTCTTCTCATTTCGTTGAATTGGCTAGTGGTTTATTTCTGTAGGAGTGATTGTTCCATTGGTGGTTCAAATGTTCCCGACTCACAGGATGATTTCCTGTGGTTTGGCGGTAGTTGGTCCCCCTCTGAAATGGGCTGGATCTTTGCTTGCTTCTACAGACCTTTCCAATGTGGCCTCTCTTCCCACAAACATGGCAGAGCGCGTCGAGGAATTTGCAGTCTGATCATGGGTGGTTTGCCCCACAACCTGCGCATTGCAGTCTCTGATTACGCTGGTGGCATTGGTCTCATTCAGACCGGAGCCGGTTGACCTCTTCCTCATCACTTTCTGATGATGATTCAAGGTCCTCGTGGTGGGCTGCCATTGTATGTCCCTCTAGGCGAGGTGAGGTTTTGCTGGTGAGTTGGCGGAGCGGGGCGTTGGTGCGGCACATTCGGGCAGCCGACTTCCTGGTTGCTTCTGCTGCAGTAGTGTCAGCGATGGTATCTGCAAGGCTGATGTCGCCTTTTGCTATCAACTTACTTTGCACGTGCGGTGCATCTAATCGCAGAACTATTCGGTCTCTTAGAGCTTCTTCGAGGTCGGCGCACCCGCAGAGGACTCCCAGGTTCCGGCGATCCGCAATGAAATCTGTAACGCTTTCTCCTTTCCGCTGGTCTGTCTGGTAAAATTCATGTCTTCGGACAAGCGTTGGTATGGTAGGTGCATAGTGGGCCTGTAGGAGGGGCTCGAGGACATCCCAGTCCATGGATTTCACCTCAGCCGGTTTCGCCAGTGCCTTAGCCATCTTAAAAACGGCAGGTCCACAATGAGTCAGGAATACCGCTTGCTTTTTTCCAGTAGTGGCATCCTTCAAGTTGTTGGTCTCCAGAAACATCTGGAACCAGTCCATGTATGAGTCCCAGTCTTCTTGTGCCGGGTCAAATGGAGCGGGTGGTATGGCGCCGCCGGACATGGTTTCCGCCGTTGATGCGCCTTCAGCCACATGCTCTGTTTGGTGCTCTGTAGTGTTCAGTCAGCTCTGAAGTCTCCGCATCCCATCCTCGTCGCCAGTGTTAGGTTCTGCGCATGGGCGCAAGGAATGGAGATGAGACGGTGAACAGTGAACTTCAACTCTATTCATTCTGAACAGAGCAAAAAACCTAGGGCAGCAGCAGCCTTTTTATAGGCAAGCTGCTGATCTAGTAACCAATGAGAAACGTGGAGTGTTAACCCCTTTAACCAATGAGAGTGGCTCGTTAACAGCCAATCAGATTCTCCTGAACGGACCAATCCGATATCGTATTATCGGCCAATCAGAAGTGCAGGATTAGAACCCTGCTATTTCTAAAGGTTTGATAAAACTTTATTTAAGCGTTTTATTAGTTCATATCAATAAGCATGGAATGTACTTCTGGTTTTAATTTCCGTACTGTTCCTTCAGGCTTTTCCCTCCCCCTGCTTATGGCAACTTGAAAACAAGCAAAGGAATGCTTTACGAGTTGATAACTAGCTTTATCTTTATGGCAAAGTTATGTTAATAAAATCTTGCAAATTGGAATGTATTCCACCCCTCCTTTCCTTTTTCTTTCCCAAAAAACAAGGGATGGCCTGGATTTTCTGAAATGTCTTTCCCTCTTCTTTTGTGAGCTGAAATACCTTTTGTTTGATTTTTGTTTATTCTGTGTCTATTCCTCCTGAATCCCAAAGTCTTTCCCAAATAACATTATAGAGCCTGACATAATAATGTTGCAGATTTTTTAAAAACATGATTTTTTGGGGGGTATCTCTTATTTGGCAGTTCTCTGACTATGATAATATCATCAAGTTTCTATGCTAATAGAAAAACCAAAGTCAAGAAGTTTAAAGTATAGGAATTCCTTGACTTACAACCATGATTGAGTCCAAATTTTTTGTTGTTAAACAAGACAGTTGTTAAGTGAGTTTTGCCCTCTTTTATGATGTTTCTTGCCACAGTTGTTAAGCAAGTCATGTGGTCATTAAGCAAATCCCCTATTGACCTTGCTTGTTGGAAACTGACTGGGAAGATTACAAATAGAGATCATATCAGGACAGTACAAATGTCATAAATACATACCAGTTGCCAAGCACCCAAATTTTGATCACGTGACCATGGGGATGTTGCAACAGCCATAAGTGTGAAAACCAATCATAAGTCATTTGTTTTGGAGCTAATGTAACTTCAGATGGTTACTAAATAAATGGTTGTAAATTGAAAACCTCTTATACTCCCAATCAAATTCCATGCTCCTTTATAGGGAAGTGGCTTCTATTTTGCTCTATGAAGCCTACACTCAGACATAATATTATTATCTTATTTATATATATAATGATTGAAACAAGCAAAACAAATATTACCTCGCCTTTCCTGAAACTTAGAAACTGAATTATATAAGGTCAACATATATCACTCTATAGCAGGGGTGTCAAACACAAGGCCCATGGGCTGGATGGAGTTATACCCAGCCCATGGGGCCATCATGAAAAAAGTAAGGGACCGGCCCACGTTGTTTTGGCCCGGTCTATCTAATGCAAAGAGGAAACATTGGGTCAGTATGGCTTTGGCCCAGTCTACTCGGTGCCAAGAGGAAACATGCCAGCAGTTTGGGGAGTGGTGTCAAGCTGACCATACCCACCCAAACAGCCACACCCACCCAGACAGCCACGCCCACCCAGACAGCCATGACCAGTGAGTGTGATCAAGCTGGTCATGCCCATCCAGTTGGCCATACCCACCCAGTCAGCCATGCCCACCTACGCCCCCTCGAGGTCAACCACAGCCTTGATGCAGACCTCAATGAAATTGAATTTGACAACCCTTCTCCATATTATAGTATTTTCCTTTCTGGCTAAATGTAAGTCTCCAGGGATCAGAAACAAAGTTCTTCTCACCTCCTATTTTATGCAGAGGCATTAGGCATCAAAATTGAGTCCTACACATTTTCTGGAGTGTGTGTTTGTGTGGGGGTCTGGGTGTTCTTTCTGTTTAAGCAATGGTGATCCCTTTGTGTATTTTTGTGTCTAGTACCATTGTTCCATAAACTCAAAATATGTAATTGAACAGGCTTCAATATAATCTTTCAGCTCAATCGTAAACTGTATTCTGACTCCAAATGCCAGCATTGGTTGTTGTTGTTTTTCCTGATTGTATTTCATTAAAACAGCCTAAGCTGTTTTTAAGTGAATAAGTTATGGCTGTATTGTTATCAGCTGCTTTGTAAACATGTCTCCTTGTGCTCTGTCTCTTGTTGAGCCAAACGAAGCAGGCCACTTGAGGGCTAAGTCTGACTGGTGTAAAAGGTTCAACTTTATAACTTTATATTTGTAAAAGTAGTGGGTTGTAAAAGTAGTGGATTGTAGAAGTAGTGGATTAAATCTTGTTCAGAGCATCAGAGGTGGGAATTGTCAAGATAATAATTGACTGTTCAAAATACCGCAGGTTTATTTTTAACTTGATTACAACTCCTTTATTATTTATTGCTGTTCTGTTATTTTTTAATCAATATTGGTTCTTGCATCCATATTCTTAAATATATCTGAGTGGTTTTTTGTAAAGTCTTAAATATTGTCAGTACTGCATTTAAAATCACTTTTGATCAAGCTGAGTAATCACTGACTATTACAGTTCTGTACATGCTCTCGTGTCTCTCAGAAAGTTTTTCCTTTCCAATATCAACTTGATTGGAATGCTGTACATGTGCAAAACTGCAGGAATTGTGATTTCATAAAAATACAATGCATATTTGTATAAATAAGAGAAGAACATCTGCATTTGTTCCCTTTCTGTAGTCATAAAAAAAAGAATCAGGTGTCTATGGAGATTTTCAGTCATCCAGATTAAAGTTGTCCCAAATATGCTTTTTTAAAAGATAGCTGGACTATGTTTTTCTTTGAAGATGTTTCACTTCTTATTCAAGAAGCTTCTTCAAGACAAAATTGAAGAAGCTTCTTGGATGAGAAGTGAAATGTCTTTAAGGAAAAATAAAGGAAGTCCAGTTGCCTTTTGAAAAAAATAAACACCTTTGGGATGAGATTCACGTGACAGCTCCTTGTTTTCAGCATTGTTGATACCTTTCTTATGTAGTCATTATCTGTACTGTGATCCAGATTAAATGAATTTGCTTCAGCTACATGTCACATCTGTGATTAGATCTCCCATAAAAACCTTTAAAAGATAAAATTGCTAAGGGTGTAGTTTGTGCTACATTGGATGGGTTTACCTACCCCCTGACCCTGTTTCAATGATCTAAAAAATATGACAAGCATATTCCACATTGGACATGTTCCTTGCACTTGAGTGAAAGAAAACATAACATTATAATACAGATTTTCTTTCACTTTTCTAGCCAAGCTTTAACTATAAAATACAGAATATTGCAAGTCATCAAACATGAAATTAAATGTGCATTACTGAAATGAAGTGAAACAGTTCAAACTTCAAATCTTTGTCCCATTTTTTTCTACATTGTAATTGGTCAATCATAAAGCATCCACAACTTCTGATGGCAAACTGTTCCACTGGTTAATTGTCCTCACTGTTAAGAAGTTTCTCCTTAATTCCAAGTTGCTTCTCTCCTTGATTATTTTCCATCCCTTGTTTTGTTTGCCTGTCCTGGTAAGTTGACCCCTTCCTCTTTGTGGCAACCCCTCAAATACTGTATAGAAATAGCACTTAGACTTATAAGAACATTCTCTAAGCAGGCTTTGCAGAGTCAGCATATTGTCTCCAACTCTGCCAAAAAAAAAAAAAAATCTTTATGTACACTCAGAGCATATGCACCAAAGAAAAACTCCTTGTGTGTCTAATCACACTTGGCCAATAAATAATTATATTCTATTATATTCTGTTCTATTTTATTCTGAGTCCTCATTTTACTTACCTTGGAAGAATGGAAGGTTGAATCAACCTGAGCCAGTCAGGATCAAACTCCTGGCAGTGGGAATGCAGAGTTAGCATGCAAGACTGCATTTAACATTGTGCCACTTCAGGACCTACATTCCATAATAAATATTGTAGAGTCCTTGGTGCTTTGTCCACTTGGTTGTTTACTTGCAGATGTTTCATTACCTGAACATCTTTGGTCACTGAATAGCTAAGTAACAAAAAGTCTGTAAGAAAATAACAAAGCTCAGAGGATAGCAAGGATTCTAGAGTTAAAACCTGAGCCACACATATTCTCTTTTAAGAACAACTTCACCAAAGCAATTGTTGTCTGCCTGACTAGGTAGACCAATCTAGAAAACCAATTTGATAGAAAGCTAAAACTAGCTTTATTGAAATAGCTTGAATAGCGGAATCCAGCAAGAGCAATCTTGTTGCATTTCTGCTTCCTTCTAGAATTAGGGAAGTATCTGACCAAGCTATTTCCAAATATTATCTCTTTCTGGACTTTAAAAAAGCTTCATCTCCTCTTCCCAAGTGATCATTCCTTCATAACTTCATCAAAGTCTTCTTCCTTACACTGTTCACTTGTCTTGATTTGTGAGATTGAGATTAGCAAATTTTAGGTGGGCAGTCTCAAATAGCTGTTTCTACTAAAATCTATAAAATGTAGATGAGATTAAAAATATCTCTTAGGCGCCGTGCTGAACACTTTCATTTTCAGAATAACATTTCTAGCTATTCTTCTGGTGAGAGATCTGCTTTCTCCCCAAGATCTAGGCTATCATATATCATTAACTATCTTGTCCCTTGCTTCACAGTGTTAGTCATGGAGCAGCTGTGCAATGCTCAATGCCACCTGAGGCCTGGCTTCAACCAAACGCTCAATGCCACTTGAGGCCTACCCTGCCTTTATTCTTTTCAGTGGGCTTAACAAAGGAAACCTTCTCCAAAAGCTTCTGTAAACTTTTGACTTTCAAACACTTCAAAGTCCTAGCTTTTTAAGCTTGAAGCTCTGCTCTCATAAATTGGAAAGTCACACTTGCTTTTACAGAGACTTTTAGGAATGTGTCCTAACACTAAATTTCAATGTGGGAGGGTTTTTTTGTTTTTGTTTTGCTGTTACACCTTTTAAAAAGTTTTAAAAATCTTATTTGGGAATGGTTTTTATTGGCTGTTTAATTTTTGACTTCCCTTGGCATTGTCTTCTGCTGAGTTAGGCTATTAGCCCATTCATCTCATCACTTCTATCACCCATCCCCTCCCACTTGTGACTGTATGACCGTAATTTTGTTGCTTGTATCCTTACAATTTATACTG
The DNA here is from genome assembly GCA_033807585.1 of Hydrophis major. Lineage (NCBI taxonomy): Eukaryota > Metazoa > Chordata > Lepidosauria > Squamata > Elapidae > Hydrophis > Hydrophis major. Next base: position 20,452,949 of record CM066333.1, read on the forward strand.
ACAGTTTTCTAGTATGATTTGATTGTCTATTTGTATCCTTTGACTATATTAAGTGTTGTACCCTATGGTTTTTGATGAATGTATATTTTATTTTTATGTACACTGTGATAAAAAATCAACCATTCAGGTATTCAAACAACTGGAGACACATGAACAATAAAAAAGGAGCTTTATTATGGAGCTTTAGCAAAAGAGAATTCTGCGCTCATAGCCGCAAAAGACATGTTTCCTGGGAAGGCTGTGGTTTATATATAGTTTCAAATATACAGTCTCTATCCCTTTCCGGGTTCACAATCTATCCAGCTGACCATGAGAATAAACACAAACACACATACTTCACATTGAACCAAAAACCCCAATACCACACCAACACTGCACTATACAATAGAATTCAATAGAGTTACTGCCCTGGGATAGAAGCTGTTTGTCCTTGTTTTTATTATTCTGTACCATCTGCCAGATGGTAATAGTTCAAAAAAAGGGTTCCCAGGACCATGTTTTGAACTTTCTTAAGGCAGTGGGAGCTATAAAGGTCTTCCAAAGAGGGGAGAGGACAACCAATGATCTTCTGGGCAATGACGTTAACCCTCTGGAGTGCTTTCCTATCCGCCACTGTGCAATTGGCAAACCATACAGAGGTGCAGTAAGTTAAGATATGGTGCAGTGGTAAAAGGTCACCAACAAGTTTTTATGACGGTTACAGTGTCCCAAGGTCATGTGATCACCTTTGTGACCTTATAACAGGGGTATCAAACTCAAGGCCTGGGGGCCGGATCCGGCCTGCAGGGTGCTTAGATCTGGCCTGTGGGGTCACCTTGGAAACAGTGAAGAATCAACCTGCAGTGCATCTGCCAGTAAAAATGGAGCTTGGGAAGGCCGCAGGCAGCCCTCCCAAGCTCTGTTTTTGCTGGCAGAGGGTTGCAGGAGGCTGTCACAGCCAAATATAGAGCTCGGGAGACTATTTTTACTGGCAGAGCACTCGGTCGCCACAGACGCTCCCAACACAAGTGATGTTGAGCTGGCCATGCCCACCCCACCCATACCATGTCCACGCCCACCGTGCACACTTACCCATCCTATCCACTCCCATTCTGCCCTCTCAAGGTCAAACACAACCCTGATGTGGCCCTCTCAGAAATCAAGTTTGACACCCCTGCCTTACAACAAGCAAAGTCAACAGGAAAGCCAGATTCACTTAACAGTCGTGTTACTAACTTAACAACTGCAATGATAGAAAAGCCGTACAATGGGGCAAGGTTCACTTAAGTAGTATCTCTCTTAACAACATCAATTTGGGGCTCAATTGAGATCGTAAATCAAGGAAAACCTGTATATAAGGAAAGGGAGCCAAAGGTATTACCTTTTAATGAGCAGTCTACGAGAGGTCCAGTTCATATGTTAATGGAGTTCAAAGTGGCTATCCCAGTAAAAACAGCTATATTTCTAAATTGGGCAGGGCAGGGTATCCATCATAAAACATTTAAACTGGAATAGTAGTGCTGGGTTCTTCTAGCAAAGTATCATTTTGTATTTTTTTTAAAGAAAAGTACCTACATACTTGGAATGAAAGAAAAGGGGTGAAGTAAATATGGGTCCTCCATACTATATTTTTTTCTCCCTTCAGCTCTCTCCTTTCCCTAATTTTTAGTATCCAGGTACTTAGCTCTGTATGAGCTTTCTTTCACCTCTTACCTAGAAAAAATATGAGTCCAGAATTCAGACATTATATTGCTTAAGATTAAGTTAAAATATTTACAGACCCCTCACATCCTGGACATCAGCTGTTTCAACTCCTACCCTCAAAACGACACTATAGAGCACTGGACAGCAAAACAACTAGACACAAAGACAGTTTTTCCCCAAATGCCATCACTCTACTAAACAAATAATTCCCTCAACACTGTCAAACTATTTACAAAGTCTGTATTACTATTACTATTAATCTTCTCATCATTCCTATTACCCATCTCCTTCCACTTGTGACTGTATGACTGTAACTTTGTTGCTTGTATCCTATTTTTATTGACTGTTTCCTAGTATGGTTTGATTCCTTATTGTACCCTATGACTATTATTAAGTGTTGTACCTTATGATTCTTGACACTTGACCAGGGGTGGGATTCCACCTGGTCGGACCAGTTCTATAGAACCAGTTGTTATGATTCCCTGCAATTAAGAGAACTGGCAAATTGTGCCACTGGATGGCCCTTCCCTTCCCCTTCCTGCCCACTCACTCACTCCCTACCTGGCATGTGCGTCATCCAACTTGCCTGCCTTGTGCCTTCACCTAATTTTCGATAAGTTCCTATTTTTCCTTTTTTTTCCTGACCATCAGCTGTTCCAACTATCAGCTGTGCCAGGAGATTTAGATTAGCTAGAAAGCAGGAAATTGTTGGATTTCTAGCTAATCTAAAAGCAGAGCTGAATCTTCCTAAGGACTGAAGCTTCTATTTTTCAGTCCAAACTCAGGTAGCAGATTTCAGAAAGATAGATCTCTAAGTGAATCTGTGATTCTGTGAGCAACTCAATCTGCCTGGTTTTTTTGCCTGGTTTTGGGTAAAAGTTGCTCTTTTTTATATATAAAAAATTCAATATTTACATACATGGTGTGTTGTGAGTTAATTTTATGAGTTTGCTTGCTAGCAGATTTTATGAGTTTGCTTGCAAACAAATTTTATGTGATATGGTTTTGAGTAAAATTTACTTTTTTGTAATAAAAGAAATAAATATTTAGATAAATATTTAGAATATTTACATACAAGCCATGCCCAGTCAGTCATGTGACCCCCAAGCCTTGCCCAGTCAGCAAGCCACACCTACCCAGTCACATGACCACCAAGACATACCCAAAAATTAGGCCATGCCCATAGGACTGGTTGTTAAGAAATTTGAATCCCACCCCTGCTCTTAACAATTATATCTTTTATGTACACTGAGAGCATATGCACCAAGACAAATTCCTTGTGTGTCCAATTACACTTGGCCAATAAAAATTCTATTCTATTCTATTCTATTCTATTCTATTCTATTCTATTCTATTCTATTCTATTCTATTCTATTCTATTTGTATGATCAACAGGCCTAACGTGCTCAGCTTAGCTGTTTCTCTTTTGTGTATGAATTTATAGGTTTGCATGTGAGAGATATTTCCAATCTAAAGATATCAAGTGTAGGGAAGATGAGGAAACTGCTAATAGAATTTGAGATGGATGGACGGACAGATAGATCTTTGTCTTTCTGCCTGTGTCCTGATTGGAAAACTACAAGATGCTTCATATTCAGCCCCATCTAAAATTCTTGGCAGACTTAGATTGCAATCAACCGTGTACTTTGAGAGTTGTAATAGGCATTATGTGATGAGCATTGCATATATTTTGCTCCAAGGAAATCAGTCAGACAGGTGAACTGTGTGACAGCTTTTGAAATGGGCTTGAGTGAAAATTGATAGAAGATAATTTGGTGTCAGTCTTATAATGGACTGACAAGACCGTGTGATGCTTAAGTTGCTTGTATGCATTTTCAAGGCAAGGATTCTGATTATCTATGTTTTCTGTTATTTTAAAAATTCCAATTGGTTAATCTGTTTTCTGTTTGTTGCTATATTTCAGTGATGATTATCATATATTTTGATACTGCAGTTGTTGTTTTTAAATTTAAAAAATGTGGCTGGTGTTAGTCCTGTTAGTTGATAATGAAATTTAGAACAGATCTTATAACAAAATACTTCATGGCCAATGTGGATTTAGCCATCCCAAATGTCCTGCATTTGTCCAAGATTCTCTAGTTTTCTAGCTTTTTTTTCATCGTACACTCTTTAAAAAGATCCAATACTTTGTCTCTGATTTTAAATTCAATTCCCTAGCACCCTTTCATATAACTATTTCTCTAAGAATCCCTCTGTGATGGAGATGGGCAGTTAAAAAGTTTTGCTAGAAGATCTAAATCCTGCCCTCATATTTTTCATTTATAGTCTAAGTGCTTATCTGCAATGTATTTCTCAACTGATGATTCATTTGGTGACTGTTAAGTTTGGAGCATAGGCGAGAAAGAATGGAGACGAGCCTGTGGAACGGTGAACTTCAACTCTTTATTTACATGGTGTGACAGGTCAAACTGGATGGCCGCTATAGCCTTCCTTATATCGGCAACCCAATAACTATTTAACCAATAACAATCCAGGAGCGCTAGCTCCATTAACCAATACGAATGCCCCGTTAATGGCCAATCAGATTCCCCTGAACAGGCCAATCCGATCCTGCCATTAACAGCCAATCAGAAGTGCAGGGCCAGAACCCTGCACTTGACTCCAAGCTCAAGGTAACTTTATTAAACCTTTATGCATTCACAACAGTGACTATAATATAAAATGAAGAAATTATTCACGACTTCTATACCTTCACTGTTAAGTATAAAGCTGTGATTGCTGTGCTTTCTGTGATGTGGGTTTTGTTGTTGTGATAAACTAATTTTAGTCCCATTTTTCCACTGTGCTGCTTGGCTATCTTCATTAAGTTTTGCAGATCATCTGTAATTCTGAATACACTGGACAACAAAGATTTTGCTTCCTGAGCACTTTTGTGTGTGCCTTATAGATGACAGACAGACAGACAGATAGATAGATAGAGATACACATATACATTTATACATAAACACATACACACACATACACACATACACTAAATATATATATTTCTTAATTGGCTTTTCTTCTTAGAATCTATTTCTGTTTTATTATTAGAAGCAGCACACATGTTCATTCATTCATTCATTTTGTATGTTCTTCCTTGTGGGGCTAATGTGTAATGCTTGGCTATATGATATTTCCTAGGGCAACCAAGGATTTAACCTCCATTTCCCTGCCAGATTTTTTCAGTAGAAGTCACTATATCTCTCCTATGGCTCAGCTCAAAGGCAATAACAGTTTACTATGGAAGTTCCAAAGAGGGTTTGAAACTCTTTCCTTCTGTCTCAAGCATCTTACATCTTAAGCATAGTGTTGCAAGCTGGCAAACCATATCGATGACTTTTCTAGGGTTGTATTTGAGCTGCTTCTGTATTTAAGACAGAAGCAGCTCAACCCAGTTGAACTCTTTTGAATTTTACTTTGACCAAAGTAAATTACATTAAAATGAGTAGCATTTTACCCTGTTTCATATTATGGACTTTCTTTTATGCAAAATATATCAAGTAATTGTTTTTATACTTTGATTTATGAAAGCATTATTTGAGAAAAAAGGTGACCTAGACAAATCTGCAAGGAAGAAAAATGTTTTATTGAAAGACCAGTCATGTATTAAAAACAGAACATGTTTCCATTTTTAAAAAAGAAATGTTATTGTTACTTGATAACATCATATAGAATTGTTTTTTTTAATAACTGATGGTTAATATGGGTACAGAATGGAATGAACTAGAAAATAAACTTCATTCCAAACTCTTTCTATATCAATCAACAGTTCTTTTTTAAAACAAAACAATCACCCCACCCTTGTTGGTATTTTAGTTTTTTTCTCCAAAACCTGCCTTTCATCAAAACGTATATATTTTTAGAAGAAAGTTGCTAATCCATTGTGTCATTTATTCATCATAAATCTTTTGGAAAAGTGACAAATATTTTAAGTTACAACAGGTAAAAAACTGTGAGACAGCTTCACCTTTTAATCCAGATCCTTCTGGAGAGTTTGAAAGCAGGAACTGAAGATATATACCACTTCTACAATTTTTGCCCTGCAACTGATATTTGGAAGTATAGTAGCATAACATGAAGATATAACAAAAAGTTTCATGACTCATAGGCCATTATATGTCTATTATCCAACCCTATTTTAAAGCCACATATATGAATGACATATTTCTTTTGCCTCTTCTGTTCCATAACACACATTCTATCTGATCTGCTTAAACTAGAGATGAACATTTTTTAAAAAAAATGGCAGAGGGTCATGTAGAATAGAATAGAATAACAGAGTTGGAAGGGACCTTGGAAGTCTTCTAGCCCAACCCCCTGCCTAGGCAGGAAACCTACACCACTTCAGCCAAATGATTATCTAACATCTTTTTAAAAAACTTGGAGAATTCTGGAGGCAAGTGGTTCCACTGATTAATTGTTCTAACTGTCAGGAAATTTCTCATTGGTTCTAAGTTGCTTCTGTCCTTGATGTCATATAGATAGGTCTATCTAGAATAAAGGGGAGGAGCAAGACAAATGTTATAAAAATGTGATGCCAATTTTTGTAAGAGCTTTGGGAAAGTTCTCGTGTGTTTCAAGTTTCCAATTTCAAAGAATATTTTTTGTAATGAACATTTGGCTGAGCTTTAATATTTTTTTAGCGATACTTTAAGGTTTATTTTTAAGCCACAGTGCCACAGTGGTTAGAGTGCAGTACTGCAGGCTACTTCTGCTGATTTCCAGCTGCTTGAAATTTGGTAGTTCAACTCTCACCAGGCTCAAGGTTGACTCAGCCTTCCATCCTTCCGAGGTTGGTAAAATGAGGATCCAGATCATTTGGGGCAATAACTCTATAAACTGCTTAGAGAGGGCTGTAAAGCACCGTGAAGTGCTATGTAAGTCTAAGTGCTATTGCTAAACCTTGAAATTACATTATAATAGATTAATCCCAATGCTTATTTCATCTTGGTGATAAAACAAGTGAGCTTTATAGCAAGTAGAGATCTGATGGAGCCATTGTGTTCTTCACTGAGACAGGAATTAACATTGATATTTTGGACTGATCGGGATAATAATAATGGTGAAAACAAACTTTGTTTTCAAGGCAGGGCAGAGGGTGCAGTAAGAGTGCGTCATTGGAGAAATTATATAAGTGACCTCTAATATGAGTTAAATGTGCACCATCTCTGCTGCAAAATCTAAAACCCTAGGGAATCTCAAAAAGGATTATGTTCTATGATCTGAATGAAAAGTTAATATGTTCTGTAAGCCAATGTTTTTAGCATCTTTACTAAGCATATGTCAAAGCAGCCCCAGCCAAGCACATTTTGTCTAGAGACATGAGGTCAACTGCATTCTCCATAGAAAGCAAAGGTACTGTAGGAGAATCACTTTATCTTGCCCTTGCTTGCCTTGGCAAGATTTAAATCTTCATTAAACACTAACTAAAGGCTAATTACCATAGTGCATACAGCAGCCCATTACCAATCTCATGTGGCAATCAATTCATTTACACTCAATCAGAAAGCATAGCATTTACACATGCACAATATATAATTTACTTGGCCATTTGTCTAGTTTTATCAATTTGTTCAACTCAGTTGAATTTATGAAATAATTTATTTCTAAGGAACTAACCAGTGATGAAAATAAAACGAAGTTGTGCCTGTTACACATAATATCAGATTCTCCTTCTCCACCTAACTGTTGTGCAGCCAGATCATGCAGAAGTGGTAGAAAATATGAGGGTTTGAACAGAATGCATATATAACTGGAATAAATTCAGTGGACACAGTTGTGTATGATGTATGCCCTAGAATTCTTTTATCTTTGCCATTGTTTTATATATGTGTGTGTGGGGGTATATGTGTGTGATGAGTGTGTGTCTGTGTGTGTGTGTGTGTGTGGTAGCCTAAAGGTGGAACTATTGCCTCACAATCAGAAGGCTATGAATTTGATCCAGGGTAAGGGTAGGTATTTCTCTCTCTGGGTACAATGAATAATTGTCTGCTATGAACACCATGTGGGTGTCAGGAAGGGCATCTGGCCAGTAAACACTCAGCTCCATTGTCACCCCGAGTCCACTCCAATGCAAGGGATTACAGGGTGATGAAAATGAATTCATATATGAAATACCATCACACACACACACACACACACACACACACACACACACACCGAGAGACACTTTGTTCTTGTTTTGTATTTGCCCATTTAAAAATAAATAAATAAAAGCCACCCTGGGAACACCAAACTCACCACTGGAGGATGCTCTGTACTATTCTAAGCCTGACTCTGTTTTCTCATAATTATTCTTTTCCTCTGATTTTTGAATATTTGTTCTTGTTTCCTTTTTAAAAAAAAACAGGGCAACATAATGGCCAGGATTGGGTCTGTGCTATCGTGTGGATCAGATACCTTCATACAAGTTCTCTCTCTCTCCATTCTGGTCCTCTTCCATTTACTTAATATCAGTAAAGGATTGGAAGCATTGTGCCTCCATTGAACCTGACAATTGATGTGATTTTTAGAGGGCACTACAGATGTTAAAATATTGCTGACTGTTGAAATAAAGAAAATAAATCCAAATCAAAGCTCAAAATCAAATGTAAGCTGACAATGGCATACGTGCACACACACACACACAGATTCATACACACATATATACACAGATATAAACCCACACGCACATACACTCTGTGTCTGTGTGTGTGTGTGTGTGTGTGTATCTTTGACCCATGAGAAGTGAGGACTTTCAAAAGATTTATTGGGCAGCCTTGTAGGTATCACAGAGGAAAAGCAGGACTCATATTTCAAAAATAAAAATACCTTTTACCTCCCACCAGATGATCTTTAGGTCAATAATACATTCTTTCAGTTGCTCTTCTACACCTTCAGAATAGACAGAAAACTATCAAGAGCTTTGTGAGAAGCTGCTATATATTAGACAGCAGCAATATAGTATTGACTTGAGTTAATAATAATATTTTTTTTCACCTGTGCAATTTATGAATTCAAAAAACCTGGGTACAGAAGTTAAAATCTAGCTTATTTGACAAGTGCATTTTTAATTTAAACTGAGAATATAAAATCACATGCATGTACACACACACACACACACACACACACACACATCATCTTTTTTAAATGATATCATAATCCCTTGCAGGGTAGCCTCTGAGCAACTGAATGGAGCTAGCAGACTGTTTTAATGGCCAGATGCCCTTCCTGTCACCAATGTGGAGTTTTGTTCAACGGATATATTCTCACTGTGCCCAGAGAGAGAAATATCTGCCTCTACCTAGGATTGAACACACAACCACCTGATTGTGAGGTGAGAGCTCCACCTCTAGGCCACTGCACCATTCCGCGCATATACAAATGCACGCACAAACACTATTTGCTGCAGGTGTAAGGAACTTGTGACTCTTCAAAAATTGCCAAACTACAACTCTCAGCAAACTGTTCAGCATGTCTAATGCTGAAGGATGTTGGGGCTTTTAATTCAGAAAGGGTCATAGGCTCTTCACCTTTGTTTTGCTGCTTCATTAGTATCTATGGCTTTTCAATGAGTAGAATAAACAAAAGAGGTCTCTGTCCAAGGAGTTTTGATAAATATTATTTCGGTTCCTTGCCGTCATGTTTGTCTTTATTTAAGTCTCTTGCTGATTTACTTGTAACAGTCTAAAGAAAACCATGCAAGGAAAGTTATGTACTGTTGTTTAGTAAAACAAATAAAATAATTATTTGAAGCCATTGTGATCCATAGTTTTACTGAGAGCAGTTCCTCATAGTAAAACTATGGAAGGTCTAATAATTTACACCAACCTGGAGGACATAAAAAAAATTAAATGTATATCTGTGTCAGCATTGCAAGTAATGCTTCCGCCAAAAGGAGAACTACCCAACTCTAAAAGTTTCCATGGTTTTTCCCTAATTAAAAGAACAAATATTTCTTTCCCCAGGTGTCACCAGTCACATTGTCCAATGAAAGTAGTTGGGAGGCTGCTTGGGCACTCCTTTCTTCCTTCACTTGCCACCTATTGAGATGACCTTGGTTCCTACAAGAAAACTTTTTGCTTTGACTGGTCGCCGGTCTATCTACTTTCCCTCTCCCTTCCTCCTTTCAAAGTTTGTGGCAACTCTGAGGCTGGAAAAGATGGCTTCAGCCAGGTTCACTTCAGAGTTGACAATCTGGTTGTGATACTATCATAAACTAGACAAATAGAGATGATCCTCAACTTATAATCTTTCATTTAGTGACCATTGGAAGTCACACTGGCACTGAAAAAAGTGACTTATGATCATTTTTTTAACACTTATGATGTTGAAGCATCCCCATGATCACAAGATCAAAATTCAGATGCTTGGAAACCAGCATGTACTTATAACAATTGCAGTGTCCTGTTGTGATTTGCCAGCAGCCTGTGCAGACGGCAGCGGAATCAGACAGTGGGGAAGAACGGGGACCAGTCTGGGAGTCTGGGGAGGACTTGGATGAGGGTCCTGCATCTGATGCAGAGATGGGACCAGGACCATCTGGAAGTCATGTGCTGATTCTGGAGCCTTAAGAGTCTGGCAGCAGCAAGGCAGAGGAACAAAGGGAGCCTGTTCCCAGTGCGCATGTGTGCAGAGCTGCTAGAAGGCAAGAGCAGCTGAGACAAAAGAGGCAACTCAGGAGTAAGGCTTGGAAGTGACTTCCCCTCCTCTAAGGTATAAAGAAGGTGCAAAGATAGAGAAACCTTTGCAGGAAGCAAAGTCGTTCGCTCTGTTTGGATTAAACCTTGAAGCTCTGTGTGGACTTTGTGCTTTGGTTGGTTTGTTTTCAGTTAATTTGACACTTTAGTTGTTGGCAGCAATTCAAAGGAGATAAAGGTGGGTGCTTATCTCGAGAAACTGTTTGGGACTCAGTACGGGCTGGGAATGCACATAATTCCCAGCGTTGAAATAAAACAAGAGTTATTTTGACTAACCGTATCCTTAATTACGGTCTCAGGAAGCCTTGGTCAGAACATGTCCCAGGATCATATGACCTTCTGACAAGCAAGGTCAATGGGGAAGCCAGATTCACTTAACAGCCACATTACTAACTTAATAACGGCAGTGATTCACTTCACATCTGTGGAAAGAAAGGTTTTAAAATTAGGCAAAACTGTCTTACTTAGCAACAGAAATTTTGGGCTCAGTTGTGGCTGTAAGACAAGAATTATCTATGCCGGCTCCTTTGAAAATGGCTTATGCTTTGCTTTGAACTTGCTCCAAGCATCAACATAACTCTGCTGTACTTTTGCTCCTAAACACCTATATAACTTAAAAGACAACACTGACAATATCTTGCAATGTTTGGAGAAACAAAAGCTATTCCCATGCACATTTCTAAAGATTTCTCATTAAAAGTGGCATGCGGTCATTTGTTTTTCCTGCTCTCTTTACTGGCTATTATAGATGAACAGATTAACTAGCTGCTCTGTGGATATCCCCTCTAGGCTGCCATTTTTTATTTTTTATTTTCATTTTTTTGGGTAGAAGAATAAGTAGTTGTGCCTTTATAAAATAGATTACCAGAACTTAATTGTAGAAGATAATTGAGAATTTGACATTAGAAAAAGCTTCCTATTCGGTTAGTTCTCATTAACTCTCAGCTGAATAAAATAACTGTGTGTCACTGGACTTTGAATCAAATAATATTAAGAGTAAAAAGAGCTTGATTTCATTTTAACTGGAAGCCTTGAACTGTGGATGTGCTACAAAAATTCCTTTAAAAAAAAAAAAAAACTTGAGGAGCTACTCAACAGATATTTTTCACTGCCTGGCAGCTTGATGAAGCAAATGTGGTATGGCAAATATTTTAAACTATTGAGCCTGAGGATTTCCAGCTCTTCCAAAGTTAAATAAATGTGCAGTAGTGAGTGCTATTAATGTCTGGGGGTACTCCAGATCTCCTAAATGAGAACAAACTTTAAAAGTGGGAAATATTCCATCTTACTCTAGGGCAAGAAGTGTACCAGTTAATTTGCATTATATACTCAAAGCAAGTTCATTATCTAAGAGTAGACTCTTGTGGAACTACAACTGCACCTCCCTATGTGACATGGAAGATGTGTCCAAATATATAGAAAATATATTAAAAAGTCTTTGAGATAAAAATAAAGGTGGGGCATTAATAAAATCCTAAAGTAAGCCAACAGGGACTGAGCATGTTGGGGAAACATACATACATACACACACACACACACACACACACACAGAGAGAGAGAGAGAGAGAGCGAGATACACATATATATAGTCTTACTGTAGAGAGAGAGAGAGAGAGACATAGACATACATATGTATATAGTCTTATTGTATATGTGTGTATATACTGTTTTCCCCAAAATACAACCTACACCCAAAACAAGCCTCATCCTGATTTTCAAGCCTGTGCCTAAAATAAGCCCACCCCCCCCCCCAAAAAAAAGTAGGTCTAGTTAAGTCTCACACACCATCAGGTTGTACGAGGTGGGTCAAGGCACATGTGTAAAAATCAAGCTAGGGCAGGAGTGCGGGGTGGTGGAGGATGAAGCAAGGCAGTGGGGATGTGTGGAGAAGAAATGAGGCGGGGGTGGAGAATGAAATGAAATGAAGGGGTGCAGAGCTGCCCCATGCACCCTGCACTGGCTTACCTGAGAGCCCCATATAGATAGACGGATAGATGGATAGATGGATAGATGGATAGATGGATAGATGGATAGATGGATAGATGGATAGATGGATAGATGGATAGATGGATTTATAGACAGACAGACAGACAGACAGACAGACAGACAGACAGACAGACAGAAAGACAGACAGACAGACAGATAGATAGATAGAGATATATGTACATACCTGAGGAGTTCTATAACATAGTACACCTTTTAAATAAGGTCACCTTGCCATGTTAAGATAGAATTATTATGTTTTTAATCATTAAGGTTACATCAACCTATCCCAACTGGAATCCTGATCTAGATAAATTGGTCTTCAGGTGCTACATTGAGGTAGAAGACCTATTTGTTGGCTAGAGTGAAAGGAGAGAGCGAAAGCTATTCCATTTGAAGATGTGGATATCATTCCCTGAATCTCTTTACACTCCTAGAAGGTTTCACAGATATGTAGGTACTCACAATTTAACCACTTTTGTTTTTCAATTCACAGTGCTTCTAGCTATAGCAAGTGACCCAGGTACAGACCATATGATCTGGATCAGGAGCAGTATCCAGGAGTGGACTTCAAAAATTTTAGCAAAGGGTTCTCTACCCAGTTTCTGGGTAGGCATGGCCATGGTGGACATGGCCTAGTTGGCCTCCTGCACCATGGCAGGGTGTGTGTGTGTGTGTGTGTGTGACCTCCCCAGGCCCCAGAGGCTTTCCTCCAGCCTCCAGGAGGGCAAAAACAACCTCCCCAGGCTCCAGAGGCTCTCTGGAAGCTGGAAATGGACCTATTTCCATCCTTCCTGAACTTCCAGGAAGCCTGTTTTTCGCCCTTCCCAAGCTTCCACATGTGCCCTGCATTTACCTGCATCCAAAATGGGTCACATAGGGACTCCTGAGAGGGGCAGGGTGGGTGGGTGGGGCAAGCCAGGAAAAGGATTTGGGGATTCTCCAAACTGCATAGAATCATAGCTAGGAGCTCTCCTGAACCCCTGAGAACCCTCACTAGCCCACCCTTGGCGGTATCCTCTACTCCCATACAAATATTTTTGCAGGTCTGTTTTTTAATTCAATATTGTCATCCTATTTATAAATTTACTAGGAAAATGACATATGTTGACCATGAGGCATCAGAATGAGGCTGGCTCTAAATCACTTTGGACAAAAAGAGAGGGTCATAATGAAGATACCTTTCTGCTAAAACTATTGTAATCAGCGTACAATCATTATTCAACAATGATACTGGTCTGTAATTCTTTGTTAAAGTCAAGTCTTATCCTTCTTTAGGTATTAGAGTTCTATTAGCTTCTTTCCAAGTTGCTGGCATTTTTCCACCTTGTAAAATAGAATGCATCATATCTGGTAAAGGTTGTAAAAGTTCATCCTCAACATTTATAATAAAGACTTGATAGTCCGTCTAGCCCAGATACCATTCCTGGCTTACTCTTTTTAATTGCTTCTGAAACTTCCCTTATCATTATAGATCCATTTTTAATATATCGTTCTTCTTCTGCAATCCTCGATAAATGTTCTTTTCTATAATATGCATCTATTTTCTCCAATGGCATATCCTGTCCTTTATGTAAATTAGAATAATATAGGTGGAATGTTTTTCATATGGCCACACTATCTGTTAATATAATATGTTTCTTGTAGTTTTAATCTCATTTTCGTTTCTACCTCTGTAATGTTGCAGTTCAAATCCCACCAGGCTCAAGGTTGACTCAGCCTTCCATTCTTCCGAAGTGGATAAAATGAGGACCCAGATTGTTGGGGGCAATAGGTTGACTCTGTAAACCACTTAGAGAGGGCTAGAAAGCACTGTAAAGCAGTACATAAATCTAAGTGCTATTGCTATTGCTATCTATCATTTATTTTATATGCTGCTCATCTCACTCTGAAAAGTGAGTTTTATAAGTTCAACTCATAGCATTATGGTCTGAGGAAATTTTTGGTAAAATCTCTACTTTTGAAATCCATATCTATTTTAGAAAAGGATCTGCGTATGTGTCTTTCTGAAAAATAGGTATCCTTGAGTTATGGCCACAATTGGGACCAGAATTTTCATCACTAAGCAAGGTAGTTCTTGAGTCATGCCCTTTTTTTTGCCATAGTAGTTAAGCAATTGTTAAAACAGTCACCCAATCATCATTATTATAAAATTTGGAATTTGGAAACCGACATACTGTTGAATGGAAAGACATAATGTACCCAACTGACATACCGTTGAATGGTTTCATTTGTTTGTCTTTGTCTTTGTTATAAAATAAAAAAACTTTTCAAAAAAAAGTCACCCAATCATTAAACAAATACAGCTTTCCCCATTGAGTTTGCTTCTGGAAGTTAGCTAGGAACTTTGCAAATGACAATCACATGACCTCAGGACATTGCAATGTAAATACATGCTGATTGCCAAGTGGCCAAATTTTGATCATGTGACCCTGGGAATGATGCAACAATTGTAAGTGTGAGAGCCGGTTGTCAGACAGGTAGTCCTTGACTTACAACAGTTCGTTTAGTGACTATTCACAGTTACAATGGCACTGAAAAATGTGACTTATGACCAGTGATAGAATGCTGCCAGTGTAACAATCGGTTCGTTAATCATGAGCTTCATGATTTCTTTCTGTAGATTGTTCTAGTGAACCACTTAGCCAAGATCAAATTTATTTAAAGCGGAAGCTCTTAATGTTGAGTGTTATTATGGAGCAAAACAGCAGCTTTGAGTTGCTTTCCAGAGTGAGATAGGGGCTATATAAGTTTACTAAATAAATAAATAATAAATAAATAATATAAACGCAAATGTTTGTCCATTGGAACATAATAAAATGGAGGAAATAAAAGCGTAGATGTTTATTGATTCTAGCACAATAAAACTGATTATATGCCATTATTCTCTGCATCATCTTCAGAATCTGAATATTAATACATATAAAAGGCCTAGAAAGATTTTGGAATTTACTGCAGTGATCTCCTTCTTGTGATAAAATAGTTCAGTAAGTATTTCTGAAACGGTTTTCTTCCTTCTACTTCATAGAACCCTTTCCTAGCTTTTTTTAAAAAAAGTATTAAGCAATTGTCATTCAAGGAAATTATTATGTGTCTGTCTAATAGGATTAGATTTACCACATCATCTAGATTCAAGCATCTTTAGTGGATGTTACAGACTTTCACTGCAAACTTCCTTTCATATGAACATTTATAATTCTAGCCTGTACTATATCAGATTTTGACTTACATTGAAACCTGACAGTAAGATGTGCTTATTCTCTGTCTCTGTCTCTGTCTCTGTCTCTCTGTCTCTCTCTCTCTCTGACAGAGACAGAGACAGAGAGAAACACATAGAGAGAGACAGAGAAACATAAGAATATTTTCATATCTCTCGATTTCTGCTCATACATATATATCTCTAAATCTTTCTTGCAATCCCATCTCCCACTATTCTTAGAATCAGTGTTCCTAATTATCAGTGTCCTTTTCCCCTTACCGTTGCTAATAAAGTTCTTGTCATGGCCCTGTCAGATCCTGGATTGAGAACGAGACAGAGCTGGGGTGATGCAGTAGGATGGCGCAGCCTCTCTGGCCCTGGAGGAGCAACTGGGGAGCAGGACAAGGCCATCCTGGGTCCCTCAGGCCTTGGCGGGATGGCTGACAATGGAGAAAGAGTGCAAGACCACCAAGCAAGGGAGAAGGAGAGGGAAAGAGTAGACAGCGGAACAGAGGAACAATGGAGCTCTAGAAAGGAGCGATTGCCTCCCCTGTCTGATCCTCAAGAATGGGGGGGGTGGGGGCAGAGAGGAGGCAGGATCAGCTCAGGGCAAACTGATAGCTCGGGGGAGGGTGCCCCATCCCTTTAAATCATAGTGGAGAGGGGTGCTTCTTCGGAACAAGCATTGCCTTTTTCCAGCCACGTTTGCAGTTTTGACGTCTTGCCACGTTGTCTTATGTGCTTAGCCTTGCTTTGCCTGGGTTCAACTTGCTTTCCTGGCCTGGTCATGGGCATGACCCAGATCTGCTTTGGGTTGTGCTGTGGTCCCAGTGACCCTTTTGTGTGACAAGGACTGGAATCAAGTTTCCTGAACTGTGTTTGTTCTCAGAACTGGTTGTTTCTTTGAACTCACAGCAGCCAGGAATTAGTGGAGGTGAGTGTGTGTGTGTTTGTGTGTGGGTGGGTGGGTGCCTGGACCATTGCTCTTGGACTTACAATGAACTGTGGAAACTTTGGGGAGGAGGGAAAGTTGGAGCAATAAAAGGTAGTTAAGCCTTCACTCTGGCTGTGTTGCTTTCTTTTTTAATTGTTTTTTTTATTATTTTTATTGGTTTTTAAGGCAAACATAAACAAACAAAACATAAAAACATCAAGTCATCTTCCATATATATACATACAGTGTGCCCGCTGGTTTACAAATTGTTTTGTGCTTCCATTTCGTGGTCTTCAATTACAATTACATTGAAAATACTCTCATATTTTCAATCAATACATTAAATACATTAATATCATTATTAATCAATCATTTGACTATACTTTTATTCATTCATGTTTTATGAAAAATCATATTTTACTTAATTTGTTTTATGACGGTTCATATTATCATCCCAAATCTATCCTAAAATCATTTTGTAGATATAATAAGAAAAGAATGCATCTTTATATATTTATTATTTTCTAAGAATCTGCATATTTCATTATTATATTTTATTGTCTAACCATTGATAGAATAGATCCCAAATTTTATAAAATTGTTTATCATCTTGGTCTCTTATTTCAAATGTCAATCTACTCTTTCAGCACATTCCAATATTTTCTTAATGATTTCCTCCTATGATGGTGTTTTCTCATTTTTCCAGTTTTTAGCAAATACAACCCTGTTAATACATTTACAATCAGGTATTTTAAGTATTTACTATATATTTCAGGTAAAATTTCCAATAAAAATATCTCTGGTTTCAAATCTATATGCTTTTTTGTCATTTCTTCCAAACACATGTGGATTGTAGTCCAATATTTTTAGCATCCGCACATGTCCACCACATATGGTAATATGAGCCAGGTGTCTGAAGACATTTCCAACATTTTTCAGATTTATTCTTGAACATTCTTGCTATTCTTGTCGGGGAAAAATGCCACCTGTAAAACATACAAATTTTCTTTATATGCTGTTGATATTGTCATTTTATAATTTTGAGACCACAGTTTTTGCCATTTCTCTAGATCAATCCCACATCCCAAATTCTTCCCCCAAGCAATCATAGCTTCTTTAATTTATTCTTCTTCTAGTTTAATTTCTAATAAATATCCATACATTTTTTAAATCACCTTTTCATCAGTACCTGTCAAAATCTTATCTAGGTCAGTCAGTTTATCATAGAAACCTTCTGTTTTAGAATCTTTATCATACCTTGAATGTATTTGCACATATGAAAACAAATTCATCTTTACATATTGTTCCTCTAGTTTTTGCATAGATTTAAGTTCACCCTTTTCATTCAATATTTCACCATATCTGTTTGTTCCTTTTTGTATATTATAGGATAGGAAAAAGCTTCAATAATCGATAGCCAGATTGGAATTTTCAAATAACATTGTCTTTAATCTTCTCCCAGTTTAACCACAGAGACTTCCATATATAATGTCTTCTAAAATACCCCAATATTTTAGTTCCTTTATACCATAAAAAAGCATGCCACCCCAACAACAGATCATGTCCTTCTAATGTCAACTATCTAGTATTTTTTAATGTTATCCATTCCTTAACCCATATCAAATTTGTAGCTTGGTAATACAACTCCCAATTAGGCCAACCAAATCCTCCTCTTATTCTAGCATCTTGCAAAAATTTTAACTTTATTCTCACTTTCTTACCTTGCCATATATATTTCAACACAATTTTATTTAAATCTTCAAAGTAGTCTTTTCCAAGCCTAATTAGAATTGTTTGGAACAAATATAAAATTCTGGGTAATATATTCATCTTGATTGTTGATATTCTCCCTATTAATGACAGTTGTAAATTTTCCCATTTTGCCAAACCTAGCGCTATCTGCTGCTTAAGTTTGATATAATTATTCTCTTTTAGTGTACCGCATCTTGCTGTCAAATATATCCCCAAGTACTTGATCTTATTCATGACCTGAATTTTCAATAAGTCTGCCAGTTCTTCCTTTTGTCTTAATAGCATATTCTTTGTCAAAATCTTTGTCTTATCTTTATTTATTTTCAAACCAGCCACCTTTTCATATGTCTCTATCTTTTCTATCAATTTTGATACTGTTTCCAGTGGCTCTTCTAAAACGAAAACCAGATCATCTGCAAATGCTTGCAATTTAAATTCTTCCTTTTTAATTTTCATCCCTTTTATATTCTTTTCATCTCTAATATTTCTATTTAGCACTTCCAAGGTTAACACAAACAACAGAGGTGATAGTGGGCACCCTTGTCTTGTTCCTTTTCTTGTATCGATAGAGTCTGTCAGTTCTCCCTCTGCCGTTTGCTTATGATATATAGCTTCTATTGCTTGAATAATTTTTTTAGCAAAGCCCATCTGTTCCAGCAGTAATAACATGAATCACCAATTCACATTATCAAATGCCTTCTGTGCATCTAAAAATATCAAAGCCATTTGTTTTTCAGGATGTGCCTCATAGTATTCCAAAGTGTCCAAGAGTACTCTCATATTGTCTTTAATTTGTCTCTTTGGCAGAAATCCATTTTGATCAGGATGGATAAAATTGTTTAAGTATTTTTTAAGTCTTTCTGCCAATACTGAAGCAAAAATTTTATAATCTGTGTTTAGTAAGGAAATAGTTCTATAGTTCTTGATTTGTAATGGATCAGCCTCCTCTTTTGGAATAAGTGTAATATAAGCTTCTGACCATGATTTAGGTATCCTCTTCTTTAACATAACTTCATTCATAACTTCTAGCAATGGAAGGTTCAACGATTCTTGTAATGTTTTGTAAAATTCTGCCGGAAATCCATCTGGGCCTGGTGCCTTTCCATTATTTTGCTTCTTGAGTGCTTCAGTTAACTCCATCATCATTATATTGCTTTCTAACATTGTTTCAATGTCTTTAGATATCTGGGGTAGATTAGCATTCTGTGAATACTGTTTAACTCTTTCCTCATCAATATTCTCTTGCGTGTATAATTTCCCATAGAAGTCTCGAATGATTTCCTTCTTCTCTTTACTACCATAGCAAACTTGGCCTTGGTCATCTATTAATTGCAATATTTTCCTTGATTCTTTCTCCTTTCTCAATTTATATGCTAACCATCTACCTGGTTTATTTGCATCTTCAAAGTAGTTCTGTTTAGCACCTCTAATTTTCTGTGCTAGTTCTTCTTTTTCTATTAGACCCATTTTATGTTTGGTTATATCCATTTTTAACTTAATGTCCTTTTTCTGTGGCATTTTCTGTAGCTCCTTCTGTAGCTCCTCAAGTCCTTTATACTCATCCTCTAATGCCTTAGAGGCTAATTTTTTTCATGGTATTTCTTTTCTTTGTATAGTCTATTATCAAGCCTCTGGCATATGCCTTCATTGTATCCCATACATTCTGGATTGATGTATCTTCTTTTATTTTGTTTTCTTTAAAGAAAAAAGCTAGTTCTTTCTCCATCCACTGTGTGAAGTCTTTTTCCTTCAAAATAATATTATTTAACGTCCATCTAGATCTTCTTCTTTGTCCTTTCCATTTAATTGTCATTGGATTGTGATCTACCCAAGTACTTGTTTCAATATTTATTTCTTAAATATTAGTTAACAATTCTGTTGACATCCATATCATATCTATTCTGGACCATGATAAATGTCTATTTGAGTAGAAAGTGTATTGTTTAGTTTTAGCATTTCTTTCTCTCCATGTATCTTTTAAGTTTATTTCATCTACCATTTTAAAAAAAAGATTTAGGGAGGGTTTTTCTGTTTTGCTTTATTGTTTTCTGTGCTG
The DNA here is from genome assembly GCA_033807585.1 of Hydrophis major. Lineage (NCBI taxonomy): Eukaryota > Metazoa > Chordata > Lepidosauria > Squamata > Elapidae > Hydrophis > Hydrophis major. The sequence continues at coordinate 20,473,237 of CM066333.1, forward strand.
TATAGTCCAGTTTATTGTCTACAATTCCATTAAAATCTCCCATCATAACTATATTAGCATAGTCCAGGTTAATTATTTTCATATGTAATTTTTTTATAAAATTGTTCGTGATTGTCATTCGGGGCATAGATTGCAATCAGGAGTGTTTTCATATTATTGTCCATTATTTCCATCTTCTGTCGTCATCAGTAGAAATCAATTTCACTGGAATAATATCTTTAATGTATCGGACCACTCCTCTTTTCTTGCATTGTGTCAAGGAAGTGAATATTTTCCCTAATTTTGGCTGTATCAACAATTCTTCATATTGCTTTTTAATATGTACTTCTTGTAGGCAAATTATATCAAATTTTAATTTCTCTAATTTATGGAAGGTTTTCCTTCCTTTAACAGCTGAGTTAAGTCCATTTATATTAATTGTAATCATTTTTTTCTCTTCCATGGTTATATTTTGTAGTTAGGTTTAACAGCTCTCGTAGATCTTGGTTCATGTTGTTCTTTGGCTTCCTCCTTTCCACCTATTGCGCCTTCTTCTTTTTCAGTCGTCATTTGGCAGTCCTCTTGGAATTCAATCAGTGAAATTTCTTTTTCTGCCTCTTCCTCTTTCCCTCTAAAAATTCTGTGTCAAATGATTCAGCTTTCTCAATCGAGTCAATTCTATATCTCTGTTCTTGCCATGTGAACATTAAACCTTCTGGAATCAGCCATCTATAATTCATCCCTTTTTAAAGTAGCATTTTGGTCAGGAATCAGTATTCTCTTCTCTTCTCATCTCTCTCACTCTTCTGGGTAATTGTTTCAAGACCACAATCTCCTTGTCTTTGTATTTTAATGTTTTCTCTCTTGCCACTTGCAATAGTTGCGTTTTAATGGCTTTCTTTGTAAATCTGATGTGAACTTCTCTTGGTAAGCTATTTCTCATTCCATAACTTGTGAAGACTCGATAAACCTCATCTATTCCATCCATCATCTACTCTTCAGTTATTTCCAAAGCTTCAGCCAATATTTCTATCATTATATCAGCTAGGTTTTGTCCCTTTTCTTCCTCTATGTTTTGGAATCTAAGATAAAATTCTGATCTGTCCATCTCCCATCTCAACATACCACTTTTATCTTGTTCAACCACAGTTAATCTGTTATCAATATCTCCAACCTTCTTCTCTCTTTGTTTATCTTCTTCAATTTTTTGGAGTCTCCCATCGTACTTCATCATCATTTGTTGGATGTTCTCCACCTTTTCATCGGTTTTCCCTGTTCTTTGTTCAATGTTCTCTGTTCTCTTTTCAATATTCTCTGTTCTTTTTTGAATATTTTGAATTCCTTGCATAATCATCTGCAGGGTCACTTTTTCTTTTTCTTGCTGTAACGTTGCCTGTATTGAACATTGTCCTCCAGATGGTGGAGGAGAAGAAGTAGTAAAGGAACCAGGGACTGTTAATTTCCTACTCATTTCAAGCAATTCAAAATCTTCAGGTTCTTCTAGACCTTAATCCAATTGCGAAATAACCAATTGCATTTACAAATAAAAATAGTAGGAAAAAAGAAGGCAAATAGTAATAATAATAAAAAAAAAGAAAAAAAATTCTTCAGGTTCTTGTATACCTTAATCCAATCGATTGGTTAAATAGCAGTAAAAATTCTTAAATGAAGTAAAAGACCATAAACACACACAAAAAAGAAAAAGTTGTAAAATCCTAAAAAAGGCGGAAAAGTGAAAAATAAAAAGCTAAAAAAGAGAAAGGGGAAATTCTTCAGGTTCTTCAACACCTTAATCCAATTAACAGTTCTCAAATATAAAAAGGATGCATAAGAAGAAGAAAAAAGAAGGCCAGAAAAATAAACAAAAGAAAAAAGAAAAAAAGCCAATATGGAATGTAGATGGAAAGACAAAAATACCAGGGAGGGGGAGGGGAAAAAAGAAGAAAAAGACTACTCCCTTAAAAAGAAAAGGAAAAAAATCATTAACACTAAAGCTTTTCCTTTAAAATAAAGAGCAAGCGTAGAAATTTAACTTCCAAAGACAAGAAAAAGAAACAAAGACAAGTCCCAAAGGGCCAAAAATCCAAATAGATATTACAAAAAGTAAACTGATGAGGAGGGGTAGAACAGCTTAGAAAAAATAAAAAGAGCACACTGCACTTTGTTTAATTATCCAAGGCTCTTGTTATAACTCTCTTCTCCAGAGACTTATCACCTTTTCTTTTTCTATAAGCTTCAACACAGCTTCCAGCTGTTGATAGAAACCCAGAAGAGCACCTGTTATAATACTCTCCCATGCTCTTCCCTCTATCTTATCAAATGGCAATGTCCTTGAAAAGAAGTCTCAGTTTTTTTTTCAGCTTTGTCTGGTCAAAAGAGAAATAGAGTATTTCCAAGCCTCTAGTTGGCAGTGTTACAAAGTTTCTTTTGCTTTCACTTTCCTCTTCCTTTTCCAAACAAAATATAATAAGAATTAATTAAAAAAAGAAAAAGATATTTAAAAAAACTAAAAGGGAGTCTCTAGCCTAGAATATTATAAAATCAAAAAGGAGAAAAAGAAGAGAGAAAAGAAGAGAGAAAACCAGTCCAGTTTCAAAATATAAGATCATGTGTGGTAAATCCAGCAATGAGAAAAAAAAAATATTACTTTGACATTCCTGTTTAAAATCATCGCTTAGTCACATCTGTCAAAACTTTTACAGATTCTTTCTTTTCCTTAGGGTGTCCTTTCAAATCTTAGAATAAAGAAAAAATTATCATCAAACCGGTACACTCTCTCTTTCCGTTCTCCTTCATTTCAGAGCTGTCCCAACTTCAGCAGCTTTAATGGCTTCCTCTTTGCCACTGCAAAAAGAGCTTCTCCTGGATCTACCAGGAACTTTGCAGTATCCCTGGGATTGACAGGATGTGCTCTTTACTTTTACCATCTCTTCGGGACAGTTTAGATCTGATTGGACCGTCCAGGAGCAAAGATATCGGCAGCAATCTCAAACCTCCAAGATCTCATGCCGTATCGTCGTGACGCCAGCTCCGCCCTCCTAGCTGTGTTGCTTTCATGTCCCTGGTCATCACAGTTCTTGAGAAACCCAGACACAAAAGAACTTGTCAGGGTTCCATGTAATACATCCACAGCAAACAGAACTCTGAGGCAGGGTGATTCCTCAAAGAACAGGCTGCTGAAAACTGAGTCTGAATTTCCTGCAGTTTTCACGTAATTAAAAATACAAGTTTTTCTCTTTCCTCAAACAATCAGTCACATGGTCGAATCAAGGTACCTTCACTCCCACTGACCACCTGTGAGAATGTCCTTGGTTCCCAGGAAAAAGTATTTTGTTTTGGCTTCAAACCCCAGCCATATCTATTCTCCCCCCTCCCTATCCCTCAGTGTGGCAATACTGAAGCCTCAAAATGGCCTCGCTCAGCTTCAGGGTTGACAGAAATATTACCTTCTCTTGAACCTCAAGGGATGAGTCTTAATTCAACTGTACAAGAAGTTTTTGTCCTGGGCTAGGAAGTCATAAACATTGTTATCAAAACAAAATGAAAATAAAAATAAGCTCACACAATCTGAACAACAGATATATTAAGGAAATACTTTTCATCAGAAACTGTCAAGCATGATCTATAATGTTACCTCCCTTGTCCATATACTAAACCCAGTTTCTATCGGGTGTATTTCTTTGCTAGGATAAAGTATCTGTTCTCTGTATTCAATATAAATGCTTGGGTCATACTTGCAATAGTATTTCACTGTCTGGAAAAAAATAAAATGCTGTTTTCTGCTTTCCATTCTCCTTTTGGTTGTGAATCTCTGGGGAAATATTTGCTGAAGTCCCAAAGTGGCAAGAGAAAGAAATGGATCTGACCTAAGATACAAATTTTGGTCAGGAAAAGATTTCTGCAGTTATTCACTCCCCTGAATTCACTTTCTCCTTGCAAAGTGAAAGGGGTTTGTGTCAGGGCCATTTCACAACTTTTATGTCTGCACGGAAAAAAGAAAAAGGGAAAAACAAACGCCTGTGCCTGTGAATGCACATACAACCGTTGCAACTTTGTAGATTAACAAACATAACTTGATCCTCAGTTCAGGAGGCTAGTCATGCAAAATCATTTTTTAATCATCTTCCTCCCTCCCTCCTTTTTCTTTCTTAAAGTAGCAGAAATTGTCTTAAGTAAGGCAGGGGTGTCCAACTCACGTCATCACGGCGGCATCGCATGATGTATCAGGCCTTCCCCCCTTCACTAAATGGGGATGGCCAACGTGTGATGCATCAGGCCCATGGGCTGGGAGTTTGACAGCTGTGCAGTACAGGTAGTCCTCGACTTACAACAGTTCATTGAGTGACCGTTTGACTTTCTATCTGCACTGAAAAAAGTGATTTGTGGCCTTTTTGAGTGGAGGTGGCGCAGTGGTTAGAATACAGTACTGCAGGCTTTTTCTGCTGACTACCAGCTGCCCAGAAGTTTGGCAGTTCAAATTTCACCAGGCTCAAGGTTGACTCAGCTTTCCATCCTTCCGAGGTGGGTAAAATGAAGATCCAGATTGTTGGGGACAATAGGCTGACTCTGTTAACTGCTTAGAGAGGACTGGAAAGCACTGGAAAGTGGTATATAAGACAAAGTGCTCTTGCTATTTTTCATATTGACGACTATTGTAGTATCCCCATGGCCATGTGATCAAAATTCAGACAGTTGGCAGCTGGTTCCTATTTATGAGATTTGTAGTATCCCGGGGTCACATGATCCCCTTTTACAACCTTCTGACCAGCAAAGTCAATGAGAAAGCCAGATTCACTTAACCTCCATATTACTAACTTAACAAGGGTAATAATTCATTTAACAAATGCATCAAGAAAGCTTATAAAATGGGCTTAAGAAATGTCTCACTTAGCAACATAAATTTTGGGCTCAATTGTGTCCAGGACTACCTGTAATTACAACTCTGTGAGACTCATGGTGTGGTACAGTGGTGGGATTCAAAAAAAATTTTTACTACTTGTTCTGTGGGCATGGCTTGGAGGGCATGATGTGGCTTGGTGGCATGGTATGTAAAATCCCATTCCCTCCCCACCCCACTAACCTGCTTTCCAGCTCCATTCTTCTGTGCAGAGCAACAAAAGAAGACCCAGCCAATCAGCTGGGACTCGGGAGGCAGAGAATAGTTGGGAGCGGGGCCAGTCAGAGATGGTATTTGCCGGTTCTCCGAACTAGTCAGAATTTCCACTATCAGATCTTCAGAACTGGTCAGAACCTGCTGAATACCACCTCTGGTGTGGTAGAAAAGATACAATTTTGTTGTTGTTTTCCAGCCTTGTCTTACTGTTTCGCCAGGTTTCTTTTACACTGTGCTGTATAAGCTCCTTCTTAGTTACTTCTTTCCTTTGATGGTCATTTAAACAGTAATCTTACAAATAGCTTGACAACAGGGTTCTTTTGCTTCTCTATTTCCTGATGAGGTAGGAAATCTTTTTTTTTTTTAATTCTATTTTTGCTCGTTGCAATTATTGCATATTGCATGAAAATCATTCCAAGCCATATCAATATTCAATATTTCTTCCCAGGCATATTTTAGCACTGTCATTATATTAACCTACATCTGTTCTGGGAGAACTTTATTATTGGGTGGGTTATATTTTCGGATTATTACATTGAATATAAGCCTAAAGGTTTTATGGATAAAGGCAAACAAAAACAGAAACCTCTCATTTGATTTCATTCATTTGTTGGATTGATTTATGTGGCTGCCCATCTCAACAACATTATCTGTAGAGTGACTGAGGAATAAAAAAAAGATGAAAAAAAAAAGTGGGAGGAAAAATTGATTTTCGCAAAATCAGGCCACACCAATTTTAACCACATTAAAGCACTGAAATGCACAGCTGCTTAATACCTTATGAATTATTATTTATTTAAAGATTATGAATTGCAGCCTGCCATCCAGCTAATGGCAAATAGCCAGAAGAGCAGTTAAAAGAATTCTCCTGCTCTGCTCTGCAGAAAGTAAAAGGCTGACATCAGTATTGGAATCAAAAGCGATGCCAGCCTGTACATGAGACATATGTACCAAGTAGGGAAAATAGGTAGTTGTCAACTGGTTTGTCTGCTACACTTACCAAATAGGTACAATCAGTGCTTCTCCCCACCCCACTATTTATGGAGTTTCAAGGCTGCATTAGTATAGGAAGAGAAAGGCCATATAGCACTTAGACTTATATCTAAGACTTCACAGGGCTTTACATGCCTCTCTAAGCAGTTTACAGAGTCAGCCTATTGCCCCCAACAATCTGGGTCCTCATTTTACTGAGCTTGGAAGGATGGAACACTGAGTCCACCCTGAGCTGGTGAGATTCGAACTGCCAAACTTCTGGCAGTCAGCTGTCAGCAGAAGTAGCCTGCAGTACTGCATTCTAACCACTGCACCACCACGGCTAGTATAACTAATAAGAAGGGACTCAAACTTGTTCATACAAGACAGGGAACTGACTGCAGATGCTCATACAGCTGGCAAACCTTTTCTTTGCCTTTCCAAAGCACAGGTAAAGGTAAAGTTTCCCCTTGCACATATGTGCTAATTGTTCCAGGCTCTAGGGGGTGGGCAGTGTTCATCTCCATTACAAAGCCGAAGAGCCAGCACTGTCCGAAGATGTCTCCGTGGTCATGTGGCCGGCATGACTAAATGCCGAAGGTGCATGGAATGCTGTTAGCTTCCCACCAAAGTGGTCCCTATTTTTCTATTTGCCTTTTTACGTGCATTTGAACTGTGGCAGAAGCTTGGACAAGTAATGGGTGCTCACTCCATTACATGGTACTAGGGATTCGAACCATCAAACTGTTGACCTTTCTGATCCTCAGTAGTGTGGTGGCACTTTTCATTTAATAGCTACTTAAAACAGATTTCCTGCTGTTGCTGACCCTAACTGCAGCCATAATGCATACAATACATCCCAGTCAGGATTGTAGGTCAATGTCAGTGAACCTATGATCCTACCTTCAGTCCTTAGAATCTCTAGAGCAAACTAAAAAGACCCTCAAATAAAATCCTATCAATTAGTATAGAAAACACCAAGCTATATGGGCTGGAGATTTGCCTTAGTAAAAATAATGTTTTTTAAAGTGTTTTTTATAATATACTGTTCATATATTTTGTTCATATATTTTGAAGTGAAAAAGTGTGGTCAACTTTCTGATTTGTCTAGCAGCAAAGCTTGAGAATTCAAAAGATGGAATGTGCAAACTTTGTTTTTTCTCCTTTCTTCACTTACCTTGTTGATGGAGGGAAACCTTATTGCAGGCCTGGAAATCTTGCTGATTCAGAACCAGACTTCCAGTTTCCAACACGTTAAAATGCCATAGTGCTAATTCTAAAATCCTAAAAATTTCCGATAAACAGTCCAAAATCCAAAATAGGTTTGGTATATAGAATTTAAAAAAAGAATCTCTTCTCCATCCCAAAATCTCAATTACAGTTTTGTTTTTGTTTTTTAAATTGTAGTCAACTAAGTTATTTTTGAAGGTAAAGTTCAATAAATTATAATGCAGTACTTCTGTGTTAGCATGCAATTAGTATTGCTCCTCTGGTCTGAAAGCCAACTATTCAATAGCCTAAATTTTAATAGTATTTTAAAATTTATTAATATCCAGATCATCTTCCCTAATGATAAGATGGAAGAATATGTGGGTGTTTGGTAACTTAGGTTTTACATATCTGACTTTGGAGAGGTTTTTTAATTTATTTATTTTGTCAAAAGCTTACAATACAATAGAAATAAGAATAAACATAAGTTTAAATATAAGAAATGGAAATTAATAATTGGGGACAATAGGACAGGGCCGGTAGGCAAGATTGTGCACTTATACACGCCCCTTACAGACCTCTTAGGAATGCAGGAGGTAAATAGGGTTTAGTTTGAGAGTAAAGGAGTGGGGGTTTGAGCAAGTGACAACAGAATCAGGTCGTGAGTTCCATACACTGAACTCACTCTGAGCTGAAATCGTACTTCCTGCAATCAAGTTTGGAGTGGTTTACATTAAGTTTAGATCTGTTGTGTGCTCTTGTGTTGTTGTGGTTAAAGCTGAAATATTCGTTAACTGGTAAGACGTTGTAACATATGATTTTATGTACTATGCTTAAGTCCAGGGGTGGGATGCTACCGGTTCTGCCCGGCTCTATAGAACCAGTAGCTCTGAAGAGCAGCAGACACAGAACCGGTTCTGTGTCTGCTGCTGTTTGGCCCAGCCAGCCACCCTTTATTTCTTATTTTTTCAACCTTAGCTGCTTTGTGCGGCAGAACTGAGGTTGAAAAATCAGTAAAAGAGTGCTTTTTGAAATGCTGCACACCCGTGTGCAGCGCTTATCAGCTGTCCCGGTGGCTCAGCTAATGGTGTAGTACATGCATGTGTAAATACAGAACCGGTAGTAATGCTGGTTGAATCCCACCTCTGCTTAACTCCAATTTTAGCCGGTGTAGTTCAAGGCTGTCTAAGCCAAGAATCTCAAGTCTGGTGCTGTGGAGTATTCTGTTGGGAACAGAGGAATGTAGTACTCTTCTGGTAAAATACTTCTGGACTCGCTCAATTATATTTATGTCTGATATACAGTGCGGATCTGGACTTCATCTCCATTATTTGTATGGTGAGCTTCAAGATATATCATTGTAATAATTGCATGCTATCTGATTCCTAATCTGACCATAACCACATTGTTCCATTGCTGTGCAACACAGATAATGTCTGGAGAAAAAAAGTAGCAGGATCCACATGGATTCTTTTCAAATACTTCTGAACAGAATCATCATATGTCCTGAAATCTCATACCTCAAGTTGTCAGGGTCCTTAAATTCCAAAAGGGGACTAATATTCTGGCAGATTGATTCCCAATTTCCATTATTTTCCATCAGCTAACTCCTCCTGTCCCTGTTGGTTATAACTGCAGCTTTAAATGTAAAAATTGGAGAAATTTGAATTTGTAGAGTCCTTGGTGTTCTCAGACATTTCATTACTAAATTAGATAACATCTTCAGTGCACTGATGATGTTTCATAGTTTGGTAATTAAACATCTGCAAGAAAACAATGAAGCTCAGGGAACACCAAAGCTCTGACCCTTTATTGCTGAGCTACAAATATTCTCTTCAAAAGTTAGAATCCAAATCCAAGAAGGTAGGAAGAGATATTTTCCCCTGTTATTTCAAGTTTAAAGCACTGAATTGCTCAAGACTGGGGACTTACAAGAGTGATTTATTTCCCATCTTCCTCCAAGACAGGTGCACTTTGTGAAGGTTAATTCATAGCTAACCACTTTTGGAAGGAAAGTATATTTTAATATTTCCTGCTATTTCCCAAGACATGCAGAAATTAGGAACTGAGTGAGATTCAACTCTCTCATGAATACTTTTGAGCCCAAATTGTTTATTTGACTGAAATCCATTTAAACCTGTGCCAATTCTCACTATGGGTTGAATAAGGGCAATGAGGGGCATGACTGCACACTCAGAAACCTTATTACTGGGGGATCAGATAGCAAGCACAGCATGAGTTATATATCCCAGGAAAAGTGTATTATTGCAGTAGATGAAGATAAAATAGCTTTGAAATTTGCTTTCCATGGAGAATATCCAAAATAGAAATAAGCAAAATGCAGCACATTGTGTAAGCAGGGGTGGGCTTTGAAAATTTTAGCAAAGGGTTCTCTGTCTGGTTGCTGGATGGGCGTGGCCATGATGGGCAAGGCCTAGTTGGACTCCTGCACCACAGCGGGGCGGTGGTTGTTTTTGCCCTCCCTGGGCTCCAGAGACTTTCCTCAAGCCTCCGGGAGGGCGAAAATGGTCTTCCTGGACTCCAGAGGCTCTCTGGAAGCCAGAAACGGATTCATTTCCAGCCTTCCAGAACTTCTGGGAGGCCTGTTTTTCACCCTCCCCAAGCCTCCATGGGCGCCCTGCACCTACTTGCATCCAAAACGAGCCATGTGGGGACTCCTGGGCTGCCCCTCCCCTCCAGGGGCATGGCCAGCCAGGAGTGGGATTTGGGGGGGGGGGTCTCTGAACTGCATAGAATCTTAGCTAGGGCCTTTCTCAAACCCCTGCAAACCCCTAGCAGCCCACCCCTGTGTGTAAATGCATTTTTGTAAAACAAAATATGAGCAAAAACCATTGATCCGAGTTGGATTTTTTCCTATAGGAAGTCCTTTCATGGTTACTTCAAGTTTTGAAAAGGGTCAGGACCCTCAGAGGGGGACTCTGCCTTGATGAAGCATCGATGATGGCAAACACAGCCACACGAGCGGAGTTTCATTTTCTAGCTGCTTATTGTTATTTTATAAGGGGAAAACTAATGATACAACAGAGGGAGCATAGAATAATGGTGAGTCAGGAGTCTGGGACCTCAAACAGCTGAAAGAAAATATCAGTATGTTACACTTTTCTCAGCATTCTGCAATCCGCGCGGTTATTGGAAATGGAGAAATCACTGTATCTCTTTATATAAATATACTAGAAACAAACGTAGATAGGGTTGATAAACATTTCTTAAAATGCATGAACTGTTTTCCCTACTGAATTTGAAATGCACAATACATAAATGTACTTATTTCTCCACTAAATGTTTAAAAGCATGCGACATATTTTAACAGACTAACAGGGACCTTGGAGGTCTTCGAGTCTAACCCCCTGCTCACACAGGAGACCCTGTACCATTTCTGACAAGTGGTTGTCCAGTTCTCTTTTTAAAAGCCTCCAGTGACAGAGCAAATACAACTTCGGAAGGTTCTACTGGTTGATTGCTCTCACTGTCAAGACATTTCTCCTTTGTTCTAGGTTGGATCTTCCCTTGATTAGTGTCCATCCATTACTTCTTATCTTGCCTTCAGGTGTTTTGGAAAATACATTGAACTTCCTCTTTCTTGTGGCAGCCCCTCAAATATTGGAATGCTGCTATCATGTCACCCCTGGTCCTTCTTTTCATTAGAGCCAATTCCTTCAACTGTTCTTCCTATGTTTTAGCCTCTTTAGCTATAACCTTAATCATCTTTGTTGCTCTTCTCTGCACTCTTTCCAAAGTCTCAACATCTTTTTTTATAATGTGTGTGACTAAAACTGGATGTAGAATTCCAGATGTGGTCTTACCAAGGCTTTTATAAAGCGGTACTAGTACTTCATATGATTTTGATTCTGTCCCTCTGTTAATGCAACCTAGGATTGCATTGGCTTTTTGGCTGTTGCTGCATACTGCTAGCTCATATTTAGATGATTGTCCAGTATAACATTTTCCTCTTCTTGATATCAATAGTTTTGCTAACCTGCATGCTGAAATACTGAAATACAAGATTTTGAAAGTTTCACAAGTGCAGAATACATGCTGGAAGCCTGATTGGTTCATGCCAACAAAGCCATGTTTTTAAAGACCAACGTGGGAATGATGGTACATTCCTTTAAAGTTTGAGATATATCATCTGAAGGAGTGCCATCTCTTAGCTCCAAATGTTCAAGTTTCTTAAGGTTGGCCTTTCGGAAGGGAAGTCATATAGACAGCTAGAAAAACTGAGATAACCAACAATTATTAGGGCCACCTATTTCTGCTCTTTCTACCGATAGCAGGGGTCTTCAAACTTGACAGCTTTAAGACTTGTGGACTTCAACTCCCAGAATTCCTCCTCCAGTCATGTTAGCTCAGGAATTCTGGGAGTTGAAATCCACAAGTCTTATACTTACTAAGTTTTAAGACCCTTGATCTGTAGCTTAATCACATTATTTGTATATAGAGTTTTTTCTCCGTTGATCATCTAGAAATGGAATGTTGCACTAATGGTCTTGCAACAGTTTCCTTTCTGTATCATTTTTTTTGCTTCAGTCTTTTAATTTTCTTCTGCTATTTGAATGCAGATAGAAGCTGTGATCTATTGTTGTAATCAATATAATTACATTTTTAAACATCTGGCGAGCTCCAAGCTCCAGAAGTTTACAAACAAATGTCAATGGGAAGAAAACACCTAGGGAAATGAAGGGGAAAAACAGAACAGGATTGTAAAGTTGTGTCAGCTAAGAAGGATGAAGGAAGGTATTGCTCCTAGGTGAAAGTAAAATGATAGAAAAATATTGAATAAGCCAGAGAAAATGCAGAATGAAAAGTTATCTTTATGATGAATAAAATCTCCCTAAGCCAAAATCAAGCTGTGATATAGTGAGCTTTCAAACCTTTAAAGAAATGCTAAATTAACCCTCAGAGGCATTATACCTAACTGGACTCTTAGTACAATTTTAAAATGCTATCAATCACTTCATTTTTTTTCTTGAGTATTGTTTTAATCTTTATATTTGGTTAAATGTTGTCTAATCTTGTACTGCACCCAGAGACCCTGTTTTAAAGTAGGTGGTCATATAAATCATTTCAATAAATAAATATTTTAAGATTACATTTTTACATAAAATAAACAAACCCAAATCTATGATGCTGGTGAAGTAGTTAGAATGCAGCATTGCAAGCTAATTTTGCCCACTGCCAAGAGTTCAATCCTGGTTGACTTAGCCTTCCATCCTTCTAAGGTCAATAAAATAAGGACCCATATTGTTGGGGACAATATTCTGGTGTTGTAAACTACCCAGAGAGTGCTATAAAACACAATGGAGCAGTATATAAGTCTAAGTGCTTTTGTCCTTGATATTTTGGATCAAATTTGGTTAATACATTGTTTAAAAGAATGAATAAGGTAGAAATATGCAAGGTACAAATACTAATTGTATTGTATAGCAATAATTCTTTGTTTTAGATACAAAATGGAATTCCATTAATTCTGAAAAAATCAATGATTATCATTGGATTGTTTCCACCACAAGTTAGGGAAATGTTGCCTGAAATTTGTATATATTTATTCAAATATGCATCATGATAGTTCTTGGTTCTCAGCTTCCAAAGCACATTACTTTTCTTCTAAATTACAAAAATATCTTAATGGCTGACTTCACAAGATTATCAATTGCACATTAAATAAAATATATGCAATGGAATGCTTAACAAGTCAGGATGTGCTATTCCAAGAACATTTTTTTGTTGTTGAAAGGATGAACGATGGTATAGATAATAACTTGCATCTCCTAATCCTTTTTTGCCACTCTTAAATGTATCTCCAAAGATCATGAAAATTAAAAAGCATTCCAAATGTCACAGCTAAGTTACATTAATCAATAAGAATGCACTAAGTATATAATATATATACCCCTATGCAGTGGTGTGTCACTCGTAATATCTTTAATTTTTCATTGGGTTGTAAAGAATGTGAACATTCAAGTGCTGTGTTTACAAAAATAAAAAAGGGGAAAAAAGCAATAAGTTTGCTTTAAATATATGTTCCAGGGGGTAAATGACTTTTGAAGTGCAATAAATGGTACCAAAAATTGGCGTTCCTTCTAAAATATATTCCTCAATTTTCCTCACATAACCTTCAGCTGAAAGCACGTTATTGCTCTTTTATTAAATGGACTAAATGAAAAACAAATTGAAGGCTTTTTAATGGAGGTTTAAATATATTTAAGATCACAGTTAGATATGCAGATTTTAATGGCAGGATGCTAAATTGCATTGCATTGGCAGTGTATAGTATGCAGAACAATTTTTAAAATAATCAAGAGGCATGATGGGATAGCCATTTTATTTCTCATAAAACAGATGTGATACCAGGGTTCCAGAATGCTTTGCGATTCATGCCAATTAGTTAGTCAAAACTGAATGTTTACATCCAAGATATCGGCATGTGGCTGTGTTGCCTTAAAAATTTAAAGATGAAAAATGTAATGGATGCTCTTGCACAATTTGCTCTTACACAATTTACACACTGCCTGCATTCTCATACAATAACTTGAGTTAACAAGTTATCCTTATATAACAAGGGAGCTTTTTAAATCATTCCCCAAATGCATCATTTTATGTGAATTTGAAAACTAATGCAATATCTATACGCAGAGAGATCTCAGTGAAAGCAAAGGAAGGCTTCCAATAACTAGTACTTATTACAGTGGGGAATATAATGCCACATAAAACTAGCATTATAAAACTGGATTAAGATGAGAACACTAGAATTAAGATATACACAAGATATCTCCTAAAGGTAAAGGTTCCCCTCGCAAATACATGCTAGTCATTTCCAGCAGTGCTCATCTCCGTTACAAAGCCAAAGAGCCAGTGCTGTCCGAAGACATCTCCATGGTCATGTGACTGGCATGACTAAATACCGGAGGTGCATGGAATGCTGTTATCTTCCTATCAAAGTGGTACCTATTTTTCTACTTGCATTTTTACATGCTTTCGAACTGCTAGATTGGCAGAAGCTGGGACAAGTAACGGAGCTCACTCCATTACACGGTGCTAGGAATTCGAACCATCGAACTGCTGACCTTTCTGATTGACAAGCTCAGCATCTTAGCCACTGAACCACTGTGTCCCTTATATCTCATGGTAAGAGTCTAATGCAAGTACTAAACAAATTACAAAATTCACCAGCAGATCATTTTTCAGTCTCTGCAACTTCATTTACCACCAGGTTATTGAATAAATCATAGGAGGTTAAATAACAAAACCTGAACCAAAATCCAATATTTTATTATGGTACAATTTATAAATTCCTCTATTTTTAAGCTTGAGATTATGGTTAGAATAAAATATAGGACAATGTAGATTGTCTTGGATTCTCTGGAGGTAGTTGTGTTTCAAGAAGATCACAGCTCTGAAGATTTGAAAACTTAAACATTAGTACAGGAAAGAGCAGTAAGAGAGGGAAGGACAAAAATGAAAGTGGAAAGAGGAAGATATAACTTCATTTATGAACTATTCAGACACAATCAAGTCAGTTATAATTGGGTTGTTGGGTCTGCATAGATGCTGATATTTTGATTAGCACAGTCTTGTTGTAAATATCTGTTTTTGGAATAGCTGGCATATTGGATCACATCATGAATGTTCCCACCTACAAAAAGAATACACGTGGAAACGCGAAGCCTAGGAAAGGTCCTTTGTAATAATGAAAAAGAAAAGAGAAGCCAAAAGTAATTGAAAAACATCAATCAGCATCCTTCATCACACAATCAATTCTCACACAGTTACAGAAATAGAAAGATTTTGTGAGGAGGAGGAGGAGCCAAAAACTCTAATGGTTAAGGAAGTCACAATGCTAAAACAAACAAACAAGTGGAGTCAATGATCACAGCAAATAATGGAAAGCCAGCAAGTACACCATCCTTTTAAGCTTCTGGAAAAGAAGAGAACTTTAGATCATCCCACAAGTGTTCGGACAGCTGTTCCTTGCAAGATCATGAACCAGATTTATAGCTCTATAGAATTTATAGCTCTATAGAATTAGGACTATTAAATGATAGAATAATCTACAATGATCTTTAAAAGACAACTCCATAGTCTGAAGTTTTCCTTGGGTCCAGCATTGACTCCAGACAATCATTTATATAAGCCAGGAGTGTTTTTATCAGCTTTGTTTGAAAAACTAATTGAATCTATTCCTATAGGAGGAAAATACAAGCATCGGAAACCTCGAAGTTGAATAACAAATTATTTGAAAACCACAATTTTCACATAACCATAGTTTTCCAAACCACAAGGCTTAAGTTAAAGGAAAGAATTATCTGCTTCGATGTAATTTGTTCAGTAGTTGTCTTCTGGATATATGGTCACAAAACCTACATTGCCAGTCTGTGGCATGAACATGAGAAGGGACACAAAGGCTCAGTGGCTAAGATGCTGAGCTTGTCAATTGAAAGGTCAGCAGTTCAGCGGTTCGAATCCCTAGTGTCGTGTAATAGAGTGAGCTCCCATTACTTGTGCCAGTTTCTGCCAACCTAGCAGTTCGAAAGCATGTAAAAATGCAAGTAGAAAAATAGGAACCACTGGGAAGGTAACAGCGTTCCATGTGCCTTTGGCATTTAGTCATGCTGGCCACATGACCACAGAGACATCTTCGGACAGTGCTGGCTCTTTGGCTTTGTAATGGAGATGAGCACCGCCCCCTTAGAGTTAGGAATGACTAGCACATATGTGTGAGGGGAACCTTTATACTTACCTTTA
Source organism: Hydrophis major (assembly GCA_033807585.1). Lineage (NCBI taxonomy): Eukaryota > Metazoa > Chordata > Lepidosauria > Squamata > Elapidae > Hydrophis > Hydrophis major. The sequence continues at coordinate 20,489,273 of CM066333.1, forward strand.
ACATGAACATGAATGGAAAAGCAAATAAAAAGAAAATATCTTATGATCAGGACTATGGAAACAGGACACAATGAAAGGTCACCTGTTAAAAAAATGTTCTTGCCATTGTTGTTAAATGAATCACTGCAGTTATTAAGTTAGTAATACGGTTGTTAAGTGAATGTGGCTTCCCCATTGAATTTGCTTGCCAGAAGGTCACACAAAGTGATCATGTGAACTTGGGACATAGCAATCATCCTAAAGATGAGTCAGTTGCCAAGTGTTTGAATTTTGATTCTGTGATCATGGGGATGCTGCAGTGGTTGTATGAAAAATGATCATGCCATTTTTCTCTGGGCTGTTGCAACTTAGAAGGGTCAGGAACTGCACTGTTGTAAGGACTACCTCTATAAATAATTAGGAAAAGGTTTTCCAAATTTTTTAGACTATTTTGTTTATGAGAACTCCTAATGGACAGATATAGAACATCCCAAAGGTGTTTTTTTCCCAAAGGTGCTTTTTTTCTTCTTCTTGGGGTTGTGTGTGTGTGTTGTTGTTGTTGTTTTGAAGACATTTTGCTTCTCATACAAGAAGCTTCTTCACCTCTGAAGAAGCTTCTTCTTCAGCTTCTGGGAGGAGAAGTGAAACATCTTCAAAACAAAAAACAAGAAAGTCCAGTTGCCCCCTGAAAAAATACCTCAGTCATGGGACAACCACGACCTGGATGACTGAGAATCTCTTCAGACTTTTACAGACTTTATTATTTCATGAGCAAAAGAAGTCAAGCTAATAATGAAGTCCAGAAAAAGATACGTTGTCAAGGCAACATAAGCCAAAATTTTGTTTTGATTTGGGTGATACACAACACTTGATAATATTAGTACCGTGTCAGTAGATAATACCATACTGATATAGTGGAACTACTGTATTCATTTATAATAATAATGCCTATTAGAAAAGATAAACTCTCATGTTTTCAAATGAGAAATAATATTTAGCTTGATTTTTACTCATGCCAATCATGTTCTGGGGACATTAATGTTGGGGTTCAGCTTAGTATATTGCTGGTAATGGTACATTTTCTCCAATTTAAAGAAGAGCTGGATAAGCATTTGGTTGTGATACTGAAATTCATTTTAATCAACAGCAGGTTGGAAATGGACCAGTGATGGGATTCAAATTTTTTTACTACTGGTTCTGTGGGCATGGCTTGGTGGGCATAGCAGGGGAAGGTTACTGCAAAATCCCATTCCCTCCCCACCCCACTAACTTGCTTCTCAGCTCTATTCTCCTGAACAAGGCAACCAAAGAAGACCCAGCCGATCAGCTGGGACTTGGGAGGCAGAGAATAGATGGGGGTGGGGCCAGTCAGAGGTGGTATTTGCCAGTTCTCTGAACTACTCAAAATTTTCACTACTGGTTCTCCAGAACTGGTCAGAACCTGCTGAATACCACCTCTGAAATGGACACAAAAGTCCTGACATGACCACCGACTCTTTCTTTAATGCCTGTATTTAAAAAAGAAATGAAAAGTGTTTGAGGCAAATATTCCTGAATACGACACTGAAGAACAGCCACAAGTCAGCAAATCCTACAATAAGGATTCACCCTCCACCCCCTCCCTGCTGTGTTTTCAAGAGTTTTAAAAACTATAAAATGGCTCCATAAAGTCTCTTTATTTTTCTCCCTTTGGCAAAGAAATAGAGAGAGCACTACAGAATCAATAATTTTTTTTTAAAGTACCTGCATTCAAATAGAGAGTCCTGTAATGCCAAGACCTACATTTTGAACAAAAATGATATCACTACAGTACAACTACAAGGTTTTCAATGGAAGAAAAACTATTTATGTATTAAAAGCAAAATACCAATCACTTTGATGAAGAAAGGGTTATATAAACTGGAAAATTAAGAAATTTTGGTGAACAGACTCTGGCATCTCTTGTTTGTTGCTGATGAAATTATGAAATATTAAACAGGGATATAGTAGGAATCAACAGTCTCTTCTGAAAAGTAGCCATCTTAATTGTTATGAACTAATAAAAGCGCTTAAATAAAGTTTTAACAAACCTTAAAGAAAAAGCAGGGTTCTAATCCTGCACTTCTCATTGGCCGATAATAGCGATATCGGATTGGTCTGTTCTGGAGAATCTAATTGGCTGTTAATGAGCCACTTTCATTGGTTCAAGGGTTTAACACTTCCATGTTTCTCATTGGCTAATAGGTCAGCGGCCTGCCCTATAAAAGGGTTGCTGCTGCCCTAGGTTTTTGCTCTGTTCAGAATGATTAATAAAGAGTTGAAGTTCACTGTTCACTGCCTCGTCTCCGTTCCTTGCACCCATGCTCAGAACATAACACTGGCGACGAGGATGGGATGCGGAGACATCAGAGCTGATTGAACACTACAGAGCACCAAACAGAGCACGTGGCTGAAGGCACATCGTCAACGGAAACCATGTCCAGCGGCACCATACCACCCGCTCCATTTGACCCGGCAAAAGAAGACTGGGACTCGTACATAGACCGGTTCCAGATGTTTCTGGAAACCAACAACTTAAAGGATGCCACTACGGGAAAAAAGCGAGCAGTGTTCCTGACCCATTGCGGGCCTGCCATCTTTAAGATGGCCAAGGCACTAGCAAAACCGGCTGAGGTGAAATCCATGGACTGGGACGTCCTCGCGCCCCTTCTACGGGCCCACTATACATCCGCCGTACCAACGCTTGTCCGAAGACATGAATTTTACCAGAGGGACCAGCAGAAAGGAGAGAGGATTGCAGATTTCATCACGGATCTCCGGAACCTGGAAGGCCTCTGTGGGTTTACAGACCTCGAAGAAGCTCTGAGAGATCGAATAATTCTGGGATAAGATGACCCCACGACACAGAGCAAGATCTGGCCAAAGGGGACATCGACCTTGCTGATGTCATCAAGGACACTACTGCAGCAGAAGCAACCAGGAAGTCGGCCGCCCGAATGCGCCGCACTAATGCACTGCTCCATCAACTCGCCAGCGATACCTCACCTCGCCTAGAGGGACACACAGCAGCAACCCACCACGAGGACCTCGAATCGCCATCAGAAAGTGATGAGGAGGAGGTCAACCGGCTCCGGTCTGAACGTGACCAACGGCATCAGCGAAATCAAAGACTACCTCACCAATGCGCGGGTTGTGGGGCAAACCACCCGCGATCAGACTGCAAATTCCTCGACGCGCTCTGCCATTTTTGTGGGAAAAGAGGCCACATCGGGAAGGTCTGTAGAAGCAAGCAAGGATCCAGCCCACTTCAGAGGGGAAACAACTATTGCCAGACCACAGAGAATCGCCCTGTGAATCAGGAACATTTGAACCGCCAATGGAACAACCACTCCTACAGAAATAAAACACCGGCCATTTTATCGAGAAGAGAAGAGGCACACCAAACCATTACAATTGGTCACACCTCATCGCTAGATGCAAAGAAGATCCGAGTGAAGGTCGTCATCGAAAACAAGCCTTGTGTGATGGAAGTTGATTCAGGATCATCCCTCTCGATGGTTTCCTGGAAGACTCTTAAACAATTAATTCCTGCCGTCTGAGGTCAAGTCTGAGCCCAAAGAATCATACTCAAAGATTATCAGGAGAACCGAATTCCAGTCGTTGGATCCAGCCAAGTCCAAGTATCATTCAAAAATTGTACTGTGTCAATACCACTGACCGTGACTGGCCTAGCTTGTTAGGCCTTCAATGGTTTGCCCCACTCGGGATCAAGGTAGCCAGCATTCACCAAACCAGAAGTGATGACTGGGAGGAGGCCCTCGTTCAGGAATTCCAGGATGTCTTTGCAAACAAACTAGGTGAGTACAAGGGGACCCCGATATCATTTAACCTTAACCCTGAAGTAGCCCCCATCCGTCTTAAGCCTCGTCGGGTACCTTTTGCCCTTAAACCAAAAATTGATGAGCAGCTCGATAAATTAATAGCCCAGGGTGTTTTAGAACCAACTGACCATGCTCGTTGGGAAACCCCAATTGTAACACCCATCAAAACGGATAGATCGTTAAGGATTTGTGGGGACTACCGGGCTACCCTTAATCATGCCCTTCAACAGAACGCTTACCCAGTGCCGGTGGTACAACACCTTCTCCATTCCCCGGGGGGTGGAAAAGTCTTCGCTAAACTGGATTTAGCACAGGCATACCAACAACTGCCGGTAGATAAAAAAACTGCAGAGGCACAGACAATCGTTACGCACCGAGGCACCTTTAAGTGCAACCGACTCCAATTCGGAGTGAGCGTAGCCCCAGGGATTTTTCAAAGTCTGATGGAGAGACTATTGCAAGGGATCAAGGGGGTCATGCCATACTTTGATGATGTTTTAATTGCTGCCCTGAATAGAGAAATACGAGAAAAGCGTCTTAAAATGGTCCTCCAGAAATTTAAAGACTCTGGCCTTAAGGTTAAAAAATAAATAAATGTCAACTGTGTACTGATAAAGTAGAGTTCCTGGGGTACCTAATTGATAAACAAGGCATTCACCCCACTACTAGCAAACTAAGGGCAATAAAAAATGCCCCAAGACCCAGAAATATGACTGATCTCCAAGCTTTCCTGGGGCTCATTAATTTTTACAACATCTTCTTGCCCCAGAAAGTGACCGTAGCTGAGCCCCTACATAGACTTTTCGACAAAAAAACAACCTGGGTCTGGGGACACCGCGAGGAGCATGTGTTCCGACAAGTGAAAAACTTACTCACCTCAGATGCTGTTTTAATGCAGTATAACGAGACTCTGCCCTTAACAATTACATGTGATGCGTCACCTTTTGGAGTAGGAGCCATTTTGAGTCATGTGTTACCAAATGGTAGTGAAGCCCCTATTGCCTATTTTTCAAGGACCTTATCAAAGGCTGAATGTAACTATAGCCAGATTGACAAAGAGGCTCTTGCTGTTGTATCTGCTGTGAAACGCTTTCATGAATATGTGTATGGACGAGTTTTTACTATTGTTACCGACCACAAACCTTTGCTAGGGATTATAGCAGGAGACAAGCCAACCCCCTATATATTGTCACCTAGAATGACTCACTGGTCGGAGTTTTGAGCTGTGTACAACTATAAATTACAACACCGCCCGGGGAAAGCCATTCCCCACGCTGATGCATTGAGCCGTGCCCCACTTCTGGAAACCGTTGATGACCCAACTCCAACCCTCACGACACTCCAGATTGAAATGCTACAGTCACCACCACTAACAGCCAGAGACATTGCAATCAAAACAAAACAAGATCCTGTCATGGCGCGAGTTCTTAGCTGGGTCGAAAGAGGATGGCCAATAGAACAAACCCCTGATGACTTCACCCCTTTCAGAAACTGGCAAACAGAACTTTTTTCGCAAAAAGGCTGCATCCTATGGGGAGATAGAGCCATCGTCCCAGAGCGGTTACAACGAGCAGCATTGAAAACATTGCATGACGGTCATCCCGGCATCGTGCATATGAAAGCACTTGCACGAAGCTACGCGTGGTGGCCGGGCATCAACAAACAGATCAAAGCCTGGGTAAAGACTTGCTTAAAGTGCCAAGAAGTCAGCAGTGCCCCACCTAGAGCAACTCCAACAGAATGGGAAAACCCCCAGGGGCCGTGTTCCCGCATCCATGTTGATTTTGCGGGACCTACTAAAGGACATATGTTCCTCCTAAGAGTGGATGCCCATTCCAACTGGCTTGAGATCCACGAAATGAAGAATACTACAATGGAGTCCATCATCCGAAAATTGAACAGGCTATTCGCAACGCACGGGCTGCCAGACGTTCTAGTCTCCGACAACGGACCCCAGTTCACCGCCCTGGCGTTTGAACAATACTTAGCGGATCGGGGCATCCGCCATGTGCTAACTTCACCAGTGCACCCTGCGGCTAATGGCAGGGCCGAGCGCATGGTACAATTTGTGAAAAAAACTCTCCACAAAATGGACTATTGGGACATTGACGAAAAAATAAACAGAATACTCCTACTCCAACACATCACTCCGCACAACATCACCAACAAGACACCAGCTGAATTGTTGATGGGACGCAAGTTCCCTTCCCACCTTGACCAGCTTCACCCATCTTACGAGCCAGAGAAACCCTGTGGATCTAGCAGAAAATGCCACAAGTTGAAGGTAGGCAACTTAGTTTTCACTAAAAACTTCTTCCGTGAACCATTATGGGTCGAAGCAACCATAATTCAAACCACCGGGCCCAGATCGTACTGTGTGCAAACCTGCGATGGAAAAATATAGAAACACCATATAGATCAGCTTCGCTCTAGGCTACAACCCAGTTCCCGCGACTCCTGTGACTCCCAAACTGAGAGGGTAGCTGATGTCGAAGAAACCAAATTCAAGATGGTGGAAAGCAGAAGCGAAGGAAGTCAGCAATCGGGCACGATGAATGAAGAAGAATCAAGGAGGGGAGTGTCCTCGTCACAGAGGAATACCTCAACGGAGGCTAGCCCGCAAAGATCGGAGGACAACAACAATGACAGAATTAGCAGCACTGAGTCGTCCAGTGAGAATGCGGAACCGCCTGTACCAGATATGTCCAAAAACGTCCCACCAAAACCGGACTACAGACAGGAACCGGTGGGACAGCGCAAATCTAATAGACGGTTAAAACAACCTACATATCTTAGGGATTACGTCACCGGACCCCTCAAACGGAACCTAGGGTTGCTGCTGCCCTAGGTTTTTGCTCTGTTCAGGATGATTAAGAAAGAGTTGAAGTTCACTGTTCACTGCCTCATCTCCGTTCTTTGCACCCATGCGCAGAACATAACATTAATCTCAAGGCCCGCAATATTTTCAGGGGCGAAGACAATGGCTAGGCCAGTGCTTTCTGGCACTGAGTGCTGAAATGGGAATGCATGCATGCATGCACCAGAAACTGGGACAGCAACTCCCCAATGAGCACATGAGTGCCGGAAACAGGAAGCTTAGCTTCCTAGCATGCGCATGCCACCAGGCCACCTGCTCTTCTGGTTTCTAATATGCATGCACTCCAGGCAGCTGTGCTTCCAATTTCTGGTGCTCCCATGCATGGGAAGACCAGCTGGCCAGCGTAGGCATGTGCACACTGGAATGCAGAAGAGTAATGGGCGATGGCTGGTGTGCCCGGAAAGATGGTTTTGCATGCCACTTCCAGCACACGTGCCATAGGTTTGCCATTAGGGGTCTAGGCCAATGGCTGAGAAGTCTTGTTAATAGAGTCCGAATCCCAACATCCTTTGAGGCAAGATCCAATAAAGGCATCCTTGTGGTCAATAAGAACGTGATCCAGTCCACTTTTTGAATTTTAATCAGAAAAAAATTGACAGCCAATATAATGCACACAGCACAAGTAGTACCTCGCTCAAACCGACAGGCCTTGCAGAGGCGTCAAAGTAAATTTAGCAATTTTCTTCACAATTTTCCCCTTTAAGTGGAAAGTGGATTGGGAATACGGTTCTTTTACCAGAATAATTTATTCCTCATTTTTTATTAGTAATTGTTACTATGGTTGGGTTCGGTTTGTTGAGTTCTTTGGGGTTCTGCTATGATGAGGGCAGTGAATTTTTTTTTTTAATGCCTTCTTCAATTATTGTATCCTTCCTTCCTTCTGCTTTCCTTCCTCCCATCAAAATGTATTTTTATTGTGTACTGTGTTCTGTATACTTCATCGCTGTATGTTAATTGCTGATTGACTATAACAAAATATATCTCGATTTAACATAGGGGTTTGATCATATCTGTTTTTTGTTCTTAGGGTTATTCTTATTGTATTTTGTTTAATTGTAAACTACCGTGAATCAGAATAATTGAGCAGCATGTACTTTTATTTATTTGTTTATTTTAGAGAATTTATATAGCCTTTAGCTTACAGACAGTATCTATACATATGTATACAGACAATGTATATGTGATATATAACAGTAATAATAATGATAACTATATAGATGGCTTGTGCCAATCAGCTGCAAAGAAAAATGCACACATAAATCTCACACAGAAGTCGGGATGAATCCTATTTAAATTCTAGTTTTGCATTTGCTCTCAGATTTCCTATCATTTCTGTCATTCTATGAATAGAACTAATTTTGTTGTAAGTTAGAGTCAAATGCATAAAAACAACAACTCTGCTGATGAGCAAGTGAGGGACTGCTGTGCAAAGATATAACTACAGGAAAATAATGGGAAACTATTCTGATTATGACATTTAGCTTAGTTACAAACTATCAGAGAGGAACCAGGAGAGTGAATTTTCAATGGATGATTCATTTCTGTGAAGTGAATTTAACCTCCACCAAGTTACAATTTCTAATTAAAGTCCAGAGCAAAGAATCAATTTATATTCCAACCTTTGCTGTTAGTTCTTTATGTGCTTTGCTTATTTGATCTGATTACAATTCCCATTCATTAGAGTAGCTTCATTAGTTAATCAGTTTTTTTCTTCCCCTTTTCCTTTAAGGGAAGAGTAGAGATAAATGGCCTCTCGCATGCAACTGAAAGACCATTAACAGATCAGGATAAACTTGCTGCGATGCAGAAGGTGAAAAGTGTGTAAATTTGCAACAATTCAAATAAAATATTGCTGCATCCTGGGAAACAGGAATTAGTCTAATGCACTGTCTGCTTACACAAAATCAGTCAATACCCATAATGCCAACTACAATGAAGCAGATATCCACATCAAAACTAAAAATAACACATCTCAAAATGCTTAGCTTTTTTTTTTTTTTTTTTTTCAATATACAAAGCTGGGGAAAATATGACAAGACAGAAAAAAAAAATAGATGGGAAAGTTCAGTCCTTAATTCATCTGGTACTATGTAGTAGCATGTCAAACTCAATTTCATTGAAGGCTGCATCAGGGCTGTGTTTGACCTTGGGGGGGTGGGGTGTGTTTGGACAGGATGGGCATGGCCAGATTGACATCATTCATGTTGGGGGGGGGTGCCTGTGGTGGGCTGAGCATTCTGCCAGCAAAAACCAGCTCCCGAGCCTCCTGCAACCCTCTGCCAGTGGAAACGGAGCTCTGTTTTCACTGGCAGAGGCACCACAGGCCACTCCTTTGCTGTTTCCAGGGCAGCCTCATGGGCCAGATTTAAGCCTGTGGACCTTGAGTCTGACACCGCTGCTATATAGCAAGTAACATTAATAATATACTTCAGTGGCCCCCAACCTTTTGGGCACCAGGGACTGGTTTCCTGGAGAGAGGTTTTTCTGTGGACTGGAAGGGTTGTGGTTTTGTGTGCTGCTGGCATCCGTGGATAGGAATTTGCTTGTTTGTGCAGCCCAGTTTCTGGCACCGATTCATGGACCAGGGGTTAGGGACCCCGATCTATTTAATGCATTGTTCTTATATTATTATGCAAGTGTTATATATATGTAAAATCATAACCTGGACAATACGTATGCATGGCAGGCAATTGTACACCTATCTTCTCAATTATTCTTTTTTCTCCAATAAACATGGATTTATATGACCAATTTCTATTTGGAGAAGGAAATTATGCTTATATGAGTTCTATAAGCAATAAAATAGATAACATGGGCAATTATTTTAACCAAACACCAAATAGGAATTCTATCTGAATAGAATTATCTGTATGTTCACAAGGCATATTTTTATATCTACGGTTATGTAGCATGAACCAGATGGTGTCCCTAACTGATTTTAGTTGATCCTGAAAACCTGACCAGAACTAGATTGAGTTAAAATTGGGATGGGAGTCTGCCAGAAAACAGTAAGGTTGTATGATAAATTAAGAAGTTAAAACGAAAACAAAAGCACAAAAAATATGATGGCAAAACATATTATGTTAGATTTTTGTTGTCAAGAAAACTAGAAGGATGTTTCCAGACCCAAGACTGGCTCAACCCTCTGCTCAAATAGGAAACTCTCGACTATTTCAAACAAATGGTTGTCCAAGCGCTTCTTTAAAACTTCCAGTGTTGGATCTTCTACTTCTGAGGGCAACTGCAGGTGGCTTTCATAGAGTCTCCGTTCATTTCAGTGGCACAATATTTCTGGATGTTGGCTAGGCTAATAGAAAATCATTGGAGAGAATCACGAGCCCATAGATATGTCTATGAAGATTCTCAATCATCCAGGTCATGATTGTCCCAAAGGTGCTTTTTTTCAAGAGGCAACTAGACTTTCTGGTTGTTCTTTGAAAACATTTTGCTTCTCATCCAAGAAGCTTCTTCAGCTCTCATGGCCAAGATAGATTTGATTGTAGATTTTCCTTGCCCAGTTTACTCTTATACCACACTGACTCTTTTGTCTTCAGTATCTTAGAATTTCCAATCCATCCTGTCCTTATGCAGTTTCTCCTCCAATATTTCTCAAGAGCAATATTTCACACTTTGGGCATCCTATTTCTAGGGTTAGTTGCATCTTCCGCTCTGAGCCAGAAATTCAGATCCAATGTGGGTTGGTCACTAGGACCAGAGGTTTCATTTTCAGAGCTTTTAGATATGTACTGGAGCTCATCCTCAAGGAACTTATTTCTCAGCACTGGGCTGTTCTATGTGTAGTATTTACATGGCGACAGGTTGTATGTGGATCTTAGTTGTTAATTTGATACCTGGTAAGGTGATTTGGGGACATGGTGATTTAGGGATGTGGTGGCTCAGTGGCTAAGACGCTGAGCTTGTTGATCAGAAAGGTCAGCAGTTTGGTGGTTTGAATCCCTAGCGCAGCATAATGGAGTGAGCTCCCGTTACTTGTTTCAGCTTCTGCCAACCTAGCAGTTCGAAAGCATGTAAAAATGCAAGTAGACAAATAGGGACCACTTTGGTGGGAGAGTACAGCGATCCATGCACCTTCAGCCTTTAGTCATGCCGGCCACATGACCACAGAGACATCTTCAGACAGTGCTGGCTCTTCAGCTTCATAACAAAGATGAGTATCGCCTCCTAGAGCTTGAAACGACTAGCACGGATGTGTGAGGGGAACCTTTACCTTTACTTTTAAGATGATATACCACTAACTTACCATGTACTTAGGAGCTGCGGGCACAGCAGCACAAAGAAACAACCAACAAGTTAATAGCCAGCAATCAACACTCCAATTAACAACCAAAAGCCACACACAACCAGCTCCATATAAAAACTACGCACAGAACAGCCCAGTGCAGACACACCTAAAGAAAGAAGAATGGGCTCCAACATGAGTCCGAAAGCTTGGAAGACTACACCTCTGGTCCTGGTGGCCAACCAGATTGGATCCTGCAACATTATCCTGGGACATGTATACTTTGTCAGAAATTTAGACTTCCCAAAATTAGAGCTTCCTGTGGTGGCACTGAAAAGTATGTTGACTCCATCTCAGATAAAATACGAAACAGATGCCACATATGTTTTCTGCAAAAACTTTTCAATTTGTTTCCAGTTGCAATCACAAAGTATTTGTCTGTTTCTGTACCTTTTAAATAGAAAAAGAAGTCACTTGTCTATATTTTTGCTCTGAACACCCATTTTCCATACAAGACATAACAACAAAAACAATTAGATTATGTCTCCATCTCTTTCCCTCAGGGATCAGTATTTAACTCAAGGTTGTTGTTTTTTTTCAGTTCCACACCATTGATCATTATTTTCTTACTGATTTGATTCTCCTATTCAAATCTGGGTTTAAGTTAAACTTTAAAGAAAAAAGAAGCAGCAGCACTCGTGACAACTCAACTATTTTTCTTGGATTTTTTGTAGTCAACTCCATACAAATCATGTATTGCTTTATTCCTCCCTTTGAAACAATATCCACATAAATGTAATGATCAGACAAGTGCTATTAATAAGAACTGCATCACTATTTAACAGACTGAATATAATTTAATAGTCTATAAATCCATATTAAGATTTTTGACATAATATTAAACACTTCGCTTAACTTTGCTGAAAGGGTTATTTACTGGGAAATAGACTGGAAAGAAGATTCATACACAGCTAGTCAACACAGAGTGGCATCTATTAGCTGTAACCCTCTACATTCTTCCATTTTCATATATTGGAAAAAATCACAACTGTTGTCAAAATAATTATCAGCATTTTTTTCCCAACACATTAAAGGGACTATTTTTCTCACTTATAACCATATGCAAACATTTTCCAAAAACTAAGTCGGTCTTTTGACCCACGTCATCATCATCTTCATTTAACGACCCCCTAATCCCTTGTGGGCTGGAGTCTGGGCAATTGAATGGAGCTAGCAGAGTCTTTTAATGGCCGGATGCCCTTCCTGTCACCAATGTGGAGTTTTGTTCAGCAGATATATTCTCAGTATGCCCAGAGAGAGAAATATCCGCCTTTACCTAGTGTGTGTGTGTGTGTGTGTGTGTGTGTTTTGTGTGTATGTGTGTGTGTAAGATACATTTTCTAGGCAATATAAAACAGATACAAATAGAAAATGGTAATGATATAATCCATATAATTACTGCAGCAAGATTGGCGTACGCACAGAAATGGAAAAGTAAAGATACTCCAAATGAATTTGAAATACTTAGGAAGTTGAGACTACCTGTACCTGTACCTGAAGCTATTGTAAAATCCTGGAATTTCACAGATTCTATATCCCTGGTTTAAATCAGAATATTGGCTTGGGAATCACTGGCCAATTTTGAGAGAGCAGAGTCATTACTTTTATCCATTCTTCTCATAACTTTGGCTGATCATGTGAAAAAAAAAAAAAACCTCTGTGTTGTGGTTTGCTGGCAGCCGGTGCAGCTGCAAATGGAATCGGACAGTGAGGAAAAAAGGGAACCAGTCAGGGAGTCTGGAGAGGACTTGGATAAGGGTCCTGCGTCCGATGCAGGATGGGGCCAGGATCATCTGGGAGCGGGGTGTTCCCTTCACAGCCTTCAGAGTCTGGCAGCAGCGAAGCAGAGGACCCCGGGGAGCCTGTTCCCAGTGCGCTGTGCGCAGAGCTGCTAGAAGGCGAAAACAGCTTAAACAAAAGGGGCCACTCAAGAGTAAGGCTGGGAGGTGATTGCCCCTCCCATAAGGGATAAAAGTCAGTCCCCAATGACAAAAGCTTTGCAGAAAGCAAAATAGTTTGATAGATTCCAACTCCTCCTTGAAGCTCTGTGTACTCTGGTTGGTTTTTTCTGGTACTTTGGTTGATTTTCTGTTATAATTAATTGGATACTTCTGTTTTTGGCAACATTCCATAGCACTAAAAAACGTGTGCTTATCCTTGGGGAATTGTTCATAATTACTTCTGGCTGGGAATGAAAATAATTTCCAGCATTGCAATAAAATAGGTTTTACTTTTAAAACAAGTTTGATATTAATTACATTTCACAAAGCCTGGGTCAGAACACTATGCACCTCTAGCTCGGAAAAGATAAAGATGAAACTAAAAACATTTTTTGGAAGTTTAATGGAAAAAGACTTGGAGAAAAAAATTGGAACATGGATCTTTATATATATCAGCAAGACTATTATACACACAAAAATGGAAGGACACTTCGATTCCCACCATGGACAAATGGCTGCAGAAGTTGATGGGGTTGGCAGAAATGGCTAACTTGACCATTTGGATTAAAGAAGAGAATATAAGTACTTTTGTTTCCATATAGAGACTGTTTCTGAACTGTGTGCTTGAGATAGAAAAAAAAATAAACTTTGATTTTGGGTTTTACCATTTAGATTGATAGATGCTTATAGAAATGGGTAGTTTATATTACTCTGAAAAAGCAAAAAGCTGTGGTTTGATGTTAATGATATATTTTACTGCAACAGAGGGAGTTAGAAGTCAATGCTTTTCCCCTCCTAAAGCCTTCCTATTTCCTTTTGTATTTTGAATCTTATCTTATAACCTAATAAAAATATTTAAAATTAAAAAAAAAAAAAAACATTACATGGTTGTATAATCTGCACATTCACCTGCCAGACAATGAATCCTCATCAAATATCTGGGATAACTGAAGTCCTGTACTCCATTCCTGAGTTTAAAAAAAAATAGCATAAATTTTGATGTTCGCAAATATTACTATAAGTTATCCCTTGACTCTGAGATCAACATAGAAGTTAAATTATGTTCAAAAGGCTTTTATTAGAACAGGAAAAAAAAGTCTTGCTCCTTTAATAAGTTCTCCATGTTTCCTCATCCTTTTATATTTTTGTCTCCTAGCCTTTCTTAATTTTGAATGTAATTTCTATAGAAGAAATTCTAGTCTAAAATTAGATTTGTGAAATAGAAAATCATTGTTTAAGTAAATGAAATAGCACCACTTCTGACAGAGGTGTCATCTCCTTAACAACTCCAGTACCTGAACACCATAAAATAGTAATAATTCACAAAAATTATCTCGTTTATGCTTTCTGTCCAGCCTCAAGAAAGACTTGCTTATCTTATTTAAAGCTGCCATAAATCTATCAGGCCTATCACAAAATCATAAATTTAATCCAGGTTTTCCATAGATTTAAGCAGAACCACTGACAGATGGTATCCAAATAGCAACAGAGTAGGAGTCTAAAGATAAACCAAGTTATATCACAAGGAAAGGTTTTGGCAACTAACATTTCCAGATAGGTTTCCTTGGAAGTTTTTACAAATCAGTAACTTTATGTGTCAGCAGTTACCTCACTCTTGCTTGTGGTTTTATACTGTAGAAAGTTAGCAGCCACCCCTCTCCTAGAAGAATAAAATATTTTAGGAAATATTAAAAAGGCAGAATATTATATTTCCCTAAAGGAGGAAATGGGGAAGCATGCTCTTGGAGACAGAAAGCAGCCCCCACCTTTTCTAATAGCCCTCAGCAGATGTCAGCACTTTAGAGATAAAGCACTTATTGAAAGAAGCCAAGTGTCTAGGTAGCTCTATTCATAGGCAAAACAAATACTGCAGGAAGAAATCAAGACAGGATAGTTTGAAATTCCCTGCAGCAAGGTCTGAACAAAGGTAGGTTAACCTTCAACTGCAATACGAATTGCCCAACACCCTTTCAGTTGCACCACCCCCAGCAAACCTCAACCAAATCTGAGAGCTCAGGCAACCTATAGAGACAGCTATGACCCCTACATAACCATCAAAACAGCCAGTAGAATACATGTACTTGCACAGGAACAGGAAGCTCAAATACAAAGCCCAAAAGAAGGTATAAAAGCCACCCACTCTCAACTCCATTTTGTCAGCTGAACCAGAACTATGGCCTTGGTGGTTCTGCTTTATCATTAAACCTTCTTTCCAATCAAGCCTCCACGTTTCCCGTGTCTTTCTCCCAGCTTAGAACTGAACTGGACGGATATTTCTTCCCACAATTCCATGTGATGATCATCTGCCATGAACTATGAAGAGGGTGGATGGAAGGGGAGGCACTTGGGAAAAATCGATTGCTCTTTGGGGAAATGAGAGGGGCTATACCCCCCCCCATTAGATGCTGCTTGCTATATCTTCCCAGAATGGTTTTTTCAAGGACACCCTACATACCAACCTACACTGGAAGTGACTATTCTCCAAGCATCTTCTTGAACATGATTTGTGTTGTTGGGAGGCAGGGACAGTGATGGAAGGGAGATAAGGGAGGGGAAAATTTAACTTAGGACTTTTAGCACGGGACTCTCAGTTCTGGCCATGCACACCTGCAATGTACTTGACTTCTATTAAAAATATACCTTTGACTATTTTTATTAAAGTGTAAGGTCCCAGAAGTTGATTTTTTTTTATCACTTCCTCCAAAAATACATGTAAACACCAATAACATTTTTTCATTCCATATTCTTATGAACCCCTATTAAGTCACTAATTTTAATATTATAGGTATCACTCAGTCTTCCACCACATTTTCAGTATCTCAATTTTCTATAAACACCAATAAAAACAGTGTTCAATGAGATTTAATCAATCCTAAAATTATATCTCTAAATCCCCTGAATTTATAGTTCTTGAAAACTATATTTTCGAATATGGGTTTTTTTTTTTTGCATCCTGTTAATTATAATAACACAGTTAGCTATGCCTAGACCTAATCTACCACCTCTTAATCTTAATATATTTATGGTTATAATAAATTCTATTATATATCTATATATGTGCTTCTATTTCCCCAATTTAAACTTTCCACTTTTAGTGGAACCTGGGTCGCAACCATAATCTGTTCCAGGATTTAGGTCGCAACCCGATTTGGTTGTGACTGGAAGCACGACTGATTGAGCATGTGCAGACGGACTGCGCATGCGTGGAAGGGGAAATTGCCGTGGCAAGTGAATCTGCTGTGGCCGGGTTTGTTTGCCACCCGATTTTTGAATCGTGACCCGATTAAAAAAATCAGGTGGATTTTTTTGGTTGAAACCCAATTTGGTCACCAACAGGAGCATTTGTGACCCAAGGTTCCACTGTATTTCTCCAGCATTCTTGAGAATTTATAGAAAGAACTCCAGGTCTTCTATCTAGGGCCATAAATCTGGCACTAACTGTTGACTTTTCTTCCTTATTAGATCCTGGCAGTGCAGAATCTCATTCTTGGACTTTCTTTGTCAGTCCAAAAACTTCCTTTGAAAAGAAACCTTATCATCTGCTCACTTTTCTCTTTTTCTTTTTTATTGATTTTTCTATTAAATACATTTCTTAGTGCTTATTAAACATTGGGTTATCTGGGCATTTCATTGGCTTAACAATACTAATTCACATTCTTAATCTCCAACCCCCTTTTCTCCAACCATTGGTAAAATAGATTCCATGTTTGATGGTATTCTACATCTTCTTTCTGTTTAATTTTCAATGTTAATGTATCCATTTCTGCACAATCTAGTATTTTCCTCACAATCTGGCTCACTTTTCATGTCCTAGGACAAGGTTGTAGAAAGTACAGCCTGTCAGAGTCACATCCAACATGGACAGAGATAAATGAATCAGCTCTTTTTAAAATCATTTTGGAAGATGGGGGATTAAGAAGCAATATCAATACTATGAAAAATGCAGGTATTTAATTCAGACAAAGTGGACCCAGTGCAATTTGGAGTGCATGCCAAAGATTGGATCGGTCTTGAGTTATGCAGCCTTGCTTTAGCCTAATGGAATAAATAGCTAATAATCCTTTATGTGCTTGCTGTGGAAAGTCACTGATTTTCTACTACTGGTATCTTAAGAGAGGAATGGCAAACATGTGTATCCAAGAAAGCTAATCTTTGAGAGCAGGAGTAGTTCTCTATGCCTGGCCAAGCACAACTGGTCAAACAAAATGTCTTTTGCGATTTCTGAAATGGGATGTTAATACAAAAGCTTCAGCTATCTCTGATCCAAGTGCTACCTAATGACAAAATAACTATGCACAGAGCACTTTTTTTTAACAAAAAGGAAAGATGAAATGAATTGTGTTTCAAATAACAATCTAATTGAAAATTCCATTACCAGAGATATTGCAACAGTAGTAAGATTACAGATTAATCAAAAATTATTAAAACCCTCTCCTGTGGCCCTAATGATTCATTGGCTTCTATGCAGAAAACACAATTGCCCATCATTTGACCAGCTAGGAAATGTACAAAGGATGTGCCTTTGAGAGGCATGGTTACAACTTTATTCTATGCTGCTGTGAATCCCCCACAGCTCAAGTTGATCAAATGGTGATGACAAAAAATGTTTGAAGTACTCACCAGAGTAAGGCTGATACCATCATCTTTTCATGATTGGTACTTGAACAAACATCACTTAGGGTTAAAACACACTCAGTAGCCCAAGGATTCAATTACAGATCTGTTTTCTCTAACAAAAAGTTTAACCTGAATAAGTCTATTTCAACTTTCCAATCTTATCATTTTTAGCTAAATTAGCAGTATGTTCCCCAGAATTTCCAGCCAATATAAAGATTAGTCTAAATCTGAAATAAATGTATGTGGAGATTCTCAGTCATCCTGGTCATTGCTGTCCCAAAGGTGCTTTTTCTAAACTGGACTTACTTTTTTTTCCCTTGAAGATGTGTTGCTTCTCATCCAATAAGCTTCTTCAGTTCTGATTGAACTGAAGAAGCTTCTTGGATGAAAAGCAATACATCTTCAAGGAAAAACAAAGTCCAGTTGCCATTTAGAAAAGACACCTTTGGGATATCTCAAATAAATGTTTGACCGCTCTTCTGTCCCAAAATAACTTCCTGGTAAAAGGAGCTAAATCTTTCTACCTCCCTAACCCTCAACTGTTACAATCTGATATCAAGCATCTTCCCTTATGGACCTGACTTAACATTAAAGAAGTTGAAAGTAATGTTAACATTAAAGTAGATGTCAACCCTGAAGCTGACCTGGCCAAGACCAGTTGCCACACTGGAGCTGAGGGGTAGAGATAGTTGGGGTTTTGTAGCCAAAACAAAATACTTTCTCCTGGGAACTAAGCACATTTACACAGGTGGCCAAATGGAAGAGGAGTGAAGTTACCAAACAACCGGACGGCACTGTGATTGGACCATGTGACTAATGGTTTGGGGAAGGGAAAAAACTTTTACTTTTAATTAGGTGAAAACCGTGGGAACATTCAGAATTGGTTTGCAACTGCTTGTGCCAATATGATATGTCCAATAAATCTATTCTTTGATAAGAAACCTGCCTCAGTTTTCTTTGATTTGGGGCATATTGGAACTCTGACAGTAGACTTGGAACTGATTAGTACAAGGATAAGAGTGCTCAGACCTTCACTAAGACATAGCAATAAATCTCCCTCTCTAGAAACTTGACCACCATTCACAGTAAGAACAGACTCAGACAGAAATAGTTTTGGAGAGACAGGAAGATCGAGAATTCCTCATAACAAATCAAGATCAGTAATGCAGAATCAAGGAATCAAGCTTACTATTCACAAAGACCCAGGATTTTAATATTCTTTTTTCCCTTACTGATTTATAAAGTAAAAGACTTTTTACCACTTGCTTTTCAGAAGGCATCACCATTGTGTTTTCATAATTTTACCATCTGGTTTTAATTTTTTTCCCTGTTCAGCATTGCCAGCTTCAGACTTCATGTTAGGGCTATTAACTGGGAAGTAGCAAAATACACTGGGAAAATGTTGTGCAAACTGCTTCCATATTGCCGCCAAGAAAACAATATCACGGAAGTTACCAAAGCCTAACTTGGGTGGTGACTTTGCTTTAAAACTAGGCATTTTTTTGATGATTTCATAACAAGCTCCTCTATGACTTTACAGGAATAAATAAGCAATGCTTCCTTCATCAGGGATTACATTTAATTATAGCTATTTACATTTCATGACAGGTGCATGTAACGTATATTGAATTCCTGACAGGCATACAGTTGCCTTTCAAAACTTTACAGAAACTTCAGTGATCCACAATAGAATATCAATACTGTATTGGGCTTTGCAGTTTGTGCAAGCATTAAATCGGCTTCTTGGCCAAATTCATACAGCTAGAATTAATACTGGAAACTTTGAAAGGCATCCTTGTAATTCCTAAAGCACTATGGTGACCAGAGACCTGATTCAGATCATGCCTTGGAACAGAGGTGACCATATAATGCACAGTACAAAGTCATTATTCACAATGGCCATTTTCGATGCACTTGTGGACATCTCTAGCCACTATCCATGCTGGCCAAAACTGGCAAGGAAAAGGTTATCTAAGCCAGACTTTTGTTTAACCCAAATGCAGTTTTTTTTTTTCTTTTTAGTACAATACAGTTAATTTTGCTTGTCTTCCTTCCCAGACCAGAATAAGAACGTGCTCTTAGACACGGGTGTCAAACTTGCTGCATCACATTGCCATTACATAATGTTTTGTGATGTTTTTCCCATTTCCAGAGCTTGGATGGGCGTGGCCTGTGTATGATACATCCAGCCGATGGGCCATCAGTTTGATACTCTTAGATCTCAATTTTTGGCCTCTAGTTAGTTCATATTAAATTTATTTATCAATCTTGTATGTCACCCATCTTGGCAGAGGCAGCGCTAGGTGGCTTATAGACACTGGGTGAAATGCAGAATAAAACTTTAAGACAATAATGGTCTTAATTTTAAAAATTGAATTAAAATTTTTATACAATGCAAACAATGCCTGATCCTTTGAGAAATAGAACCCTTTCTAAATGTAAGCTATAAATTATAAAATTAGTTGTAATTAAGATATCCTGCTCAATTCAATCTGACTTCAATATATTTCAAAGTATAACAACACAAATTAGGACTAAAGTTTAAGAAGTATGTAGGTAGCATCAGCAGTGAGAAAACATATGAAGGAAATGTTAGCATTTCCTAAATCCTTCCCATTAGCACATGAGAGATGGGACATTTGGGAAAGTTAACTTGAATGCAACAAAAATTTTGGATGATGTAATCAAATACATTTCTTTCTCTACTATCTTGAAAATTCTATTTAATTTGATTTAATAACAGAATAAAAGACAGTAGAGGTAGCAGTGTTCTGAGCCACTTTTAATTTTAACCAAAAAGAAAAAGGCCAAGGAAAATAACCTACACTGATCTTAATATGTTCAATACACAAAATCATACTCAATTAATTTTAATTACATCACTTCATTAATACTGATTTTGCTCAACACCGTGTGTACCGACCTTTTATTCTATGTTATGAATTGGTAACAACACAGTGACTATCACTGTAATGGGAATTACTTCACTATGCCATTATTTCCTCTGTTAATGGTCTGGATAGAAGAAAGAGTGCTTGACTTTAGTTTTGGGTTCCTATGCTTATTAAAATATTGAGGAGAAATAAGAAGTAGGGGAAATAATTAGTATTAGAATACATGCTTTGCAGTTTTTGCATGAGTGGGAACTGCTGAACTAGTCAGTATATCACTAAGAAAATGCAGTCTTATTTTACCCACGAACTCATTGACTGGACTTTGGCAAGCTTCACATCTTTGTCTCTGAAATATTTCTCCTGGACATATTAGGAGGTGAGGCTAATGCTAATCAGGCTGGGTACCAGTATAACATACTGGGAATCATTAGGCTCCCAATACATATATCAGCAAACATTTCCGTCCCCTACATTTCTTTAATGAGATTGGAGAACAGTTCTTATCTTATAAGCACTATTTTAATTTCCTCCAGGGCACTAAATTATGTCATGCCACAGAATTACGGGAAACTGAAGTATCTACTATTTTTTAAAATAATGTATGATACACTCTAAAACAAAAGGCTTCCCATGTGGTTTAAAGCTTGTCTAAAAATGCCTTAACAACATAGACTAAAAAACAGCAGTATAAAACAGTTTCTGGAAATTAGATAGTATAAAAAATATAAAATTAATTAAAATGCTCCACTCTACCATTATTAAGTGAGTCATGGTGACTCAGTGGTTAGAATGCGGTACTACAGACTACTTATGCTGGCTGCTGGCTGACTGCAATTTGGCAGTTCAAATCTCACCAGGCTCAAGGTTGACTTCCATCCTTCTGAGGTGGGTAAAATGAGGACCCAATTGTTGGGAGCAATATTCTGACTCTGTAAAACCGCTTAGCGAGGGCTGTAAAGCACTGTAAAGCAGCATTTAAGTCTAAGTGCTATTGCTACTGCTATTAAAGAATTAACTTGGAATGACTTGGCAGAATTTATAAAATAGTATATATTGTGCCTCTCTGGAGAAAATATTCCAAAATTTAGACATATGTGTGCTCTAAACAGCCATCTATTGTTTCTCAGCCTGAGCTGACTCTGATAACAAGATCTTCAAAGAGGCATCAAGATTGTAATGGAAGGTAGGAATGAGTTTAGAAGACAAGACAGAGAACCAGATATAAGACAACTGTTATGTAATAGTCATTCCTGCCCACAAAAGGAAAAAGGACATGGAAGCATTTCAGAAGGAATCCTCCCTAGTTTTCTAGAACAGGGTTCTCCAGCCCTGGCAACTTTAAGATTTGTGGAACACTGGGAGTTGAAGTTCACAAGTTTTAAAGTAGCCAAGGTTAGAGACCCCTGTTTTAGAGAAACAAAAGAAAGGAGAAAGAGAAATACTTTCAGTCTTGAAAGTTTCTGCTAATGTAACCTAATGTTACATTAATGTACAGTGTTAATGTTACACTGTAATGTGCAGTGTCTTCAGTGGCTAAGACATTGAGCTGGTCCATCAGAAAGATTGGCAGTTTGGCAGTTCGAATCCCTAGCACCACATAATGGAGTAAGCTCCCATTATTTGTCCCAGCTTCTGCCAACCTAGCAGTTCAAAAGCATGAAAAAAGGCAAGTAGAAAAAATAGAGATCACTTTGGTTGGAAGGTAACAGCACTCTGTCCACCTTCGGCATTTGGTCATGCTGGCCACATGACCATGGCTTTGTAACAGAGATGAGCATTGCCAGAAATAACTAGCACATATGTGCAAGGGGAACCTTTACCTTTTAACCTTACACTAACCTTACACTAATAAAATAAACCATACACTTGGTGGTTAGAGTTGTGGCTCTTGTCTGGAGTACCTCAAAGGACTAATATTGATCTCCAGTTCTTGAGATCTTAAGACAGAAGGACAAGAAAGTCTAAGCCAAAGACACTACCATATGGGATGCAAACCATTTCTGCAGTTCAGTAGAAGGCTGGACTAGACAACCCTACAATAAGTATCAAAGTAACCTGGATTAGACAACCCTACATTAGCTACCAAGCTAACCTCCTTAAATGTGCAGAAAACAATGTAACTGAGCATTACATATGGCTAGGCAAATCACACAGAACATACGACAGATCGTACAACTGAGGTTTAGAATGCATTACACAACACTACTCTGAGATTGCATCAGGAATGTAGCAAAATTTCTGACAGAAATAATATCAATATGTCAGTATAATATTGCACTATCTATTACATATCCTATGGAGCACTTGGAAGTTATTTCTGGATTCAGTGGACTTACTAGAAAATAGGTGTATAGAGATTTGCAGAAAAAGTGTGGAATGAGTTGGAAGGTTTGGTATATTTTGTCTTAGAAAGATGCTTAATCCTTAAAAATACTAAAAAGAATCACTCAACCAGTGGTGGATTTCAATTTTTTTTCCAACCAGTTCTGTGAGATCTGGTCTGCCATGCGAATCAGCTGAGCTAAAATAACAAGGGAATATAGGAGAGGTAACAGCAGAGGCTGGTGGGCAGGGCAGCCAGAAGTAGTATGGCTCAAAATTTCTGCTACCGGTACACTAGAACCAGTCCGAACCAGTTGAATACCACCTCTGAACACAACTACCTGTACAGCTTTAAGAAAGGGAACTCTTTACAGAGTCACTATTCCCAACAGCACAAATCAGTTTTGGTAAGACTATAATTTTGATCAGAAAAAAAAAGAAAAAAGATCCCTAAACTTTATGCTGAGCATTTTCCCTTGCTCTGAAAACAGACATCAACTATAATTTCTTGAGAAGGGATGAAAACAAAGTGAAGAGAAAAAACAAGTAAATGGCCTGATTTAACAGAAACAGGTAATAAAGAGAAAAGATGACTGGTGTATACAGAGAATGTAGCTTATTTCAGCTTAAAAACAAACAATCCTGTCTATAAATAATTGGCATAGATGCAGGGGGAAAATACAGATTCACTATTTTCACTCAATAAAGCTCCTGAATCTCTCTGGGAAAATTGGACCAGTCTGAATGGGTGGGAAGTTTGCCAATTTGGATTAGCTGGTTCTTCAGGAATAATTACGTTCAAATAGACATGTTAGTCTCAAAATCAACCCATCTGCAATTGCTTTTTGATAAGTGGGTCAGTAACATTAGTGTAACACTAATGTAATATCAATCTAAAGCAGAAACATGATGATGGTGGTAGTGAAGTTTTACTTTTTATGCCAGCTTTATGTTCAAGATAACGCTCTTTGTGAGCCATTCATTTCATGACCAAAGAAATATTTTAATCGTAGGAAACATTTAACATTAAGTAGAATTAGTATCTCCTTGGAGATGTGAACCAGTCAAAGAAATAAACATTCAATCAATACTGACTTTGAAGATGTTGCTATGATTTCTGGTTACAGCTTACATGGAGTTCAGAATGCCGTACATGGCCAGCAAGATCAAATAATTAGACAGTACTAACTCCACAGTCTGGTACAATTCCATTCTTCTTTTCTATCAAGTATATTTTTAATAAAACTTTTAAATGAAAAGGTAAAAGCTAACTCAAACTAATAGACAGTAATCAAGGAAGAAATAAATAAAAGGAAGATAAATATTAAGAATAGAAAAGTAAGAAAAAATATAAAGAAATGACTTTCAGTATTCTTCATAGTTACAAATACAAAGGAGTTACAAATACAAAGGAAGGAAGGAGGGAGGGAGGGAAAGAGAGAGAGGGAGGGAAGGAAGGAAGGATTTACCAGTAGACAGTAGACCAGTAGACAAATGGCATTTTCCCTTTCTCTTTTATAAACAGAACTGATGCTATCAAACATAGAAGACATTTTTGCTTTCTTTCCTGTCTTGTAGTCTAAGGTACCTCCTTCTCTAAAGGCATTATTCGGACTAGAAAAAAATGCTATGTCCATCTGATGAAAATAAATCATCCTGTCATCACTACATGCCTGGATAACTGTGACAAGCTCTATGTGAGGCTGTAATGATCCAGTCACTACAACTTAGTTCAGAACCCAGTGGCCAACATGTTAGTACACATGAACCATTGCTGTAATACATCATCTATTCTCTGGTCATTTCATTGGCTACTGAGAAATTTATTAATTCAATTTTAAGTATTCCATGATACCTCAAGAATTGTTTCACCAAGTGGAATTTGCCCAGTCCATATATGGAAAGGTTCAGAGGTGATATTCAGCAAGTTCTGACCAGTTCTGCAGAACCAATAGCAGAAATTTTGAGTAGTTCGGAAAACCAGTGATAACCTTTCCCCAGGAGTGGGGTAGGAATGGAAATTTTACAGTATCCTCCTGCCACGCCCACCAAGCCACACCCACAGAACTGGTAGTAAAAATGTTTGAATTGCATCACTGGAAAGGTTCCATCCTTATGGAAGAGTAGGATGATATGGGCCCCAAGACAATTGTCCTCTGAACTGTGCATATAATGAAAAATGTTTATTCTTTAATGTTTTGCTTTTGTATAAAACTTTCTATACATATAAACCTGAAGAAGAAGCCACTATACATGCTTTTATTTTGTTTAATTTTGTTTTCTTGTTCTTGTTCTTTTGTTTTTCTTTTTTTACTTAATTACATAAAGGCAAACTCCCCCCAAAATTAAAATCTGCACGAGAAGACTTTTAACAGTAAATACCTAACAGAAAACTCTCAAGCAAAAGATTTGATGTTGCTGATTTAGCTTTCATTCCAGTGGTGGGAATCCAATTGTTTTATCACCAGTTCAGTGGACGTGGCTTGCTGGGTTTGGCTTGGTGGGCATGCTTTGACTAACGCCAGGGCACAGTTTTCCCCACACTAGCTGAGACCTGCAGCACCAATCAGCTGAGAGGATAAAGAAGAGAAAAGTGCAGAGGCGTATGAGAGGGACGATCCTGCGTTTTTTCTCTTCTTTTTCCTTTCAGCTGATTTTCTCCTCCTCTCAGCTGACTGTTGGCTTTTTTTTTTTTAACTACTGGTTCAGGTGAACCAGTCCAAACCCATAGCATACCACCACTGCTTCATTCCAGTTATAATGCTAAACAGAATGCACTTTTTCATGGTGCTAAACAGAATACATTTCTGTATACTATTCTGACATCTGTACCAATGAGGAATATCATGATAAATTGAATATTGGAAAGCTTTCTACCCTTAGTGACCTTTATTCAATTATAGCAACTCTATAATTCTATAATGGAGATTCAGTGGTGCAGTGGTTAGAGTGCTGTACTGCAAGCTTTTCCCACTGCAATTTGGCAGATTGAATCCCACCAGGCTCAAGGTTGAGTCAGCCTTCCATCCTTCTGAGGTGAGTAAAATGAGGACCCAAATTGTTGGGGGCATTATGCTGACTCTGTAAACTGCTTTGAGTAGTATATAAGTCTAAGTGCTATTGCTCTAATGCCATAATGATATGATATTACCCTGAGACAGGAACTATCAAAAGGAACTTATTTTTTTGAACTATCCCCTAAAGCACTTTTAAGAATTAACACTTAAGTCCACTCACATCCTATGTATTTAGCCATTTGACACATGGGAAAAAATAGTTAACTCCAAACTGATGCATTTTTATCAGTAGAATATCTACAAGATTAGCATCACCCAATTGCTGACTATAGTGGGGATGATGGCTCATTGGTTAAAGGTGCTGAGCTTGTCAGCTTGGAAAGTTGACAGCCCAGGGTTGAAAACTGAGCACCATACAGTGACAGTGTGCATGTACAAGAGAAAGATCAGTGTCCTGCATACGGGAAACTCTGCAGAGCGTGTGAGAGACCAAATCATTTTGCAGGAGTGTGTCTCTCAAGTAAAATGGGAGCGAGGAAGCTGCACACAACTGAGCAAATGTCGGATCCTGGGGATGCAGACGTGTTTACCACTGATGTGATTTACATAAAAGAATGCATTGGTGCAGTACACTCTAAGGGTAAAAAATGGTTTTTCTGCACAGTGATGGCTTGTAGTGTGCTTACTTATTCTACATGAAACATAATTATAGTCATTCTGGCTGCGTGAACATGGAAGTGTCTTTAGACAACACTGGTTCTCTCGGTTTAGAAACAGAGATGAGGACTGTTCCCTAGATGACGGGACAGGGGAAACCTTTATCTTTTGTTCTGACCCAGCTCCTCAAACATGACAAACCTTCTGATGTGAACTCAAAATATTCCTTTATTAGGAATGTCGGCAGCCCTGGCAAAAGGTTTATCTCACAGGCTAACAAGTCCATCCATCCAGAAGATGAATAGTTGTCTGCCACACCTATTCATCTTTGTCCCCTGCCTTTTATCCCCAGAGCTAGGGTGGGCCTTGTTAGCAGTGGTGGCTCTTCCATCCCCAGGTTCAGCCCATAGCTTTCCACTGCTCTTCCCCTTCTCTGCCTTCTGCTCAGCCATGCATCAGGCACTGTGCCCAGCTGTTCCTCCTCTTCCTCATCAGCCACCTCCAGATCTGGGGGCTGTTGACTCTCCATCTGAGGGCTGATGGAAACTCAGGCTCCACCTCTGTCTCTCTCTCTCTGCCAGCTCCATTCCTTCTTCCCTCTCAGAGCTCCCAGGTTGCCCTGATGCTAACAGAAAATCTAGGTAGATAAACAAATGACATTTCCCAAGCAGCTTTATTGGAGTAGCCCAATTTGTGTTGCCTTCTGTTGGTGGAATGGAAAAGCATGCATTTAAATAACTGTTTTGGGACCTACTGGGTCACAAACAAAAATAATATTTTTAAAAAATCACACACCTTGTTTTTATTGTAATGATCTGCAAATGGACTTACATACTAGGGCTTAATTGTCATTCGTGGCCTTACAAAAGAAAAGGATAGCTAGGAAGCTGGAAATGGGATTGGTTTCATCCTATGGTGAACTTGTGTTTTTCTTCATCAGCTACCCCCCTCAATGTTTGTAGAAGTGTTTGTTAAAATCATTTTTTTAAGTCACTCATTATCACTGGCCATAATGGATACTGGAGAATACAGAAGACTGAGGCACAACTGAAGAAACTCTTCAGATGCAAAGCAAAATGTTTTCACAGGAAAACAACAACAACAAGGAAATCCAGTTGCCTTTTGTGGGGAAAAAATGCAATTTGGAATATGGATAACCTGGATAATTAAAAATATCCATAGGCATGTAACCTTTTTACTGCAGCGGGAAAGTTGTCTGGCTTCAAGTGAGAGTGTAATATTGCCTAGTTGCATCATTGATTATTTTAATTTATCAGTGTGCTTACTCTCTTCCTTATTGATCAGTAGATCTTAAAGGCCCTTGTGAAGAGTAGATGAAGGCATAAGAGATGGGCAGTACTCAACCATTTTCAGGATAGAGAGAAGCATTGCTTTTAATTGGTTAGAATGCAGTACTGCAGGCTAATGCTGTTGACTGCCGACTGCCATCAGTTCAGCAGTTCGAATCTCAGCGGCTCAAGGTAGACTCAGCCTTCCATCCTTCTGAGGTGGGTAAAATGAGGACCCAGAATCAGATATGCTGACTCTGTAAACTGCATAGGGAGGGCTTTAAAGCACTGTGAAGTAATATGTAAGTCTAAGTGCTGTTGCTTGTGCTATTTCAGATGCTTTCTAAAGTCAAGAGAACATCCAAGAATCTATTGACTCAAAGAGGAACAAGCCTAGTATTTAAGCTTTGAGACAGACATGCAGATAGACAGACTGTGACTTCTTTGCATTTCAATGGGCAATCTATTATTTTGCTTCATTTTTGTCTGAAATGAAAATTCTTAAGTCGCTGAGCTATGTATACTGGAGAATACAGAAGACTGCAATTTACCACTAATGCTGGTACCAAGATTGGAGCATGGATGGATCCATTTTTAATTTAATAAAACAGCAATTCTTGAAGGTGACGATGGGCATCCCATTAGTATCATTCATACTTATAAAGAAATATTCATATGTATAAAGTTACTGACTTTGCCAAAGTGAATGCTAAGGAACATCATGAAGTCTGAATGAAGAAATATGTAAGTGGTAAATATCACCATGCAGGAGATTATGGCTCTGTGTTACATATGAATCAACCTAATGGAGAAAAAATGTTAATTTTTGAGGAGAGAGGAGAATAAAGGCTATGGACCATGGCTAATCTATGGATTAAACAGAGGATCAACCTGGCTTAAATTTCTCAAATTTAACAAGTCAGAACATGTCTCTTGAAAATGGAGCCTTACCATAATGACCTCTGAACCACTGCTTTAATATTCTTCCCCATATTTTAACTTTCCTTTTTAAAAATTCTTAATTGTACAGTAAAGAATTTCCACAAAGATGCTTTTAATTACCCTGACCAAAAGTTTTCTATAAGCTTCTTCCACTGACTAAAGTTCATCTTTATGATGTGATAAGTTTAGGGAAAAAGGGAAGATGCTCAACAATTGTTACCAAGCAACTACTAATGGCTTTTCATCAATTCAGGTGAATGGAGTTTCAGGCAAATTGATCCAAATCCATAAATATAAAATGAAATAAAATCTATGCTTTTGTCAATGTTCTGGATTGGCCTGATTTTTGTCTTCTTTGATAAAAGAAAAAAGACACTAGGCTAGCAGATAAAAACAGAAACTAGAAAAAATATCTTAGGAAAGATACATCAGACTACACAAATTTAATAATTATTTACAAAAAATCAAATTATATTGATTTTTATACATGACCGATAGCATGTTTCCCCCAAAATAAGACCCAGTCTTATTTTCTTTTGGGCTGTGAAATAGTAATAGCAATAACACTTAGACTTATATACCACTTCACAATGCCTTCCAGCCCTCTCTAAGTGTTTTACAGAGTCAGCATATTGCTCCCAACAATCTGAGTCCTCATTTTACCCACCTCAGAGAGATGGAAGATTGGATCAGCCTTGAGCCTGGTGAAATTCGATCTGCCAAACTGCTGGCAGCTGGTGATCAGCAGAAATAGCCTGCAGTGCTGCACTCTAACCACAGCCTTAATAACTAGGGCTTATTTTGGGAGATGTCTTATTATTTTTTTCCATGTACCCACTTCTGCTGCTTGCTTGTGGTGGGTCAGGAGGCTGTGCAGTGTGCCATTACTTCCATCACAAGGTGATGGGATGGAACTGCCCCACATACTCCTGCACTGGCTTATCTCAGGGCCTCTGCATCCAGGCCACCTATGCCCTGACACCCGCCTCACCTTGCAGCGGTGACTCCAGCAGCCCTGTCCAGCAGGACCCCATGTGGCTGCCAGTCCACTTCTTCTGTTTGCTTGCAGCCACAATGGAACAGAAGGCCAAGAGACATGCTGGTGCTGTAGCCACAAGGAAGTTGCCGGGGCATGGATGGCCTGGCTGTGGGAGCCCTGAGGTAAGCCAGTGAGGGGAATGTGGGGCAACACTACCCCCCCTTGTGTTGGTAGCACCACGAGCAATCAAACAGAATGGGCAGATTGAAGAAGGACTTCCAGATTGCATACAGGTTCTGTTTGGGGCAGTCACCCAGAAGTACAGATTTTATAGTCCTAGAACCACAGGCAGGCAGATAGATATAGCTTGACTGCAAATAACATTCAGCTGGATGCTCCAAGTTTTTACAGAGAGTTAGCATACCTCATTAGTGATGCACAAAACCTGTTACCATCAAAATGGCTTATTTTGCTGAAGCTCACATATACTTAAGGTTGCTCAATATTTTCTTACTTTTCAATTTTTAGAACGATTTATGTCCAGACACACAGGTTAAAATTGCAGCAGTAATTCAGACAGGAGATTGGAGATCATCTTACATCCAAGATATATTTTCCAGCTAGTGGAGAGAAAATGGACCAACCCAAGACACCAGTTTGCTGATCCTTGCCCAGTAGAAGGGCTTTAGAAATGTCAGGTTAATCAACTATCCTTGATAAGGGAAGAACAGGAAACAAAATATACAATTTATTCTGCATTTATAATTTCCTTAAGACCTTATTCCTTAAGTCCATATTGCCTGCACCCAATTTGGTTTTTTTCAATCCAGGGCAAAGGCAGATGCTTCACATTCCCTGGAGTACACTAGCCCCATATTCCCTAGGGACCATTTACCCTATGCATTCAGAAGTTCTGTACCCTGCTTTCCATTATGCTGCCTCTTTGGCATTTGCTGACAGTTTTTTGTGGCTATCTAAATAACAGGCAACCAATCTCCATGAAGAAGACTAATAAATATATTTCATAATAAAATAATACAGTGCAAAAATAAGCTAATTCTAGCCGGCCAAAGAAATTTTTAAGAAATGGGGTGAAAATAAGAACAGAACAACTAATCTCAACTAGAAGGGAATATTAAAACCTCTTCATTAATGTTAGAAATACTTCCCTTCTAGTTGAGATTAGTTGTTCTGTTCTTATTTTCACCCCATTTCTTAAAAATTTCTTTGGCCAGCTAGAATTAGCTTATTTTTGCACTGTATTATTTTCGGAATGGAATGTTTTCCATTCACCCAGATCAACATATATATTCTCTTCCAGAACACTCGTTTAAAAGCATAATTGGATTCATTTAAACTGCTGGGAATTGTGTTGCTAGGTGTTGAAAATGCAGACTCGGATGGATAATGCAGGAGATGCAAATTGGATCACTTTGGGTACAATTTTATAAAGATCGTATTCATCAAGTCTTCATATTCATGTATTTCCATCTGATGTCTCACAATTATTTGAGGGGGAGAATGGGTCCAAGTGAGGAGGGGTACATTTGTATACTTTGCTCAGTAGGGTAAAGTATTCTATGTAGAGGGACCATTGACTAAGCCAGGAGAAAGTTTCTGCTCTCTTCCATGCAATTGTTGTTTTTACAAATATAGAATTGTTCACCAACTTTAACCCAGTGTAACTCGCTCTTTTAATCAGCCAATGATCTTCACAACCACCAGTTTCTTTGTCAGCAACTCCTCTGGTATATCTTACACTGTGCTATGATGAGGTTGATCCCATCAGATATTAACTTTCAGGGACATGAATTCTTTCAATTTCTGTCTCTCACATTCTGCCATTTCCATTCACAACCAAGTGACCTAGAACAACCTCTTCAAAACTTCCAGCATCTCCTCATTCTTACCCATCAGCTTTCAAACTAGAAAGAACACCTGCCCTGCCAAAAGTACGATGACCTCTTGAATAACTCAATTTCATAACTTCCTGCATACATGCATAACAGATTATGAAGCACCTTTAATAAACTGATAAGTTCTGTCTTCAAAATTCTACTATATTTTGAGCATTGGGGTGAATGGCATATGAACTTATTTCTTATTATCACAGCTAGTACATCTGTATTTTGTTTTAATGTTGATATAAAAGCTAGCTGAGTTTTTAACTAATTTCTAACTTCCTTTAATTTAGGGAATATAAAATGCTTATACTGGAAAAGCTCAATACAGCTAAACAAGGCATTTACCAAAAATGAATATTAAAATGCATTCTAATATTTGGGATGAAAAAAATTAATGTATCTGGAGGGTCTCTTCTATTCCTGATTCCTGTGGGAACAGAATGTAAAAGCTTCTGGACCACTCCTGGAAGTAGCAACTACTGCAAACACAACACTCCCATCAATGGTGGGATTCAATTTTTTTTACTACCAGTTCTGTGAACATGGCTTAGTGGGCGTCATGTGGCTTCTTGGGCGTGTAAAATCTCCATTCTTTCCCTATTCCTGGGGGAAGGTTACTGCAAAATCCCATTTCCTCCCCATCCCACTAACCTGCTTTCTAGCTCTGTTCTCCTGTGCAGGACAAAAAAAGAAGAGCCAGCCGATCAGCTGGGACTCAGGAGGCAGTGAATAGATGGGGATGGGGCCAGTCAGAGGTGGCATTTGCTGGTTCACTGAACTACTCAAATGTTCCACTACTGGTTCTCCAGAACTTGTCAGAATCTGCTGAATATCATCTCTGACTCCCATGCTAGCAAGAATAGAATGATATTGCTGTATAATGCCTGTAATTTTGCAGTGCAATTCAAGATTGAGCCTGCACCCAAACAGTGCATAAATTGCTTATTAATTATTTCTTCCTCCTGAAAGATATGGAGGTAGGATACCTGCTCCATTACTCTTATTAGTTGGAAAATCTGATTATTTCAAAGACTATTTGGTGACCAAAATAGGTATGATATGGAATGATTGAGGATATTAGAATTAATATTAGCTATGGTATTAGTAATGGGCTTTGCAGGAGATTTTTATGTCATTACTGTAGGATTATTGTATCTATTTTGTGAAGGTGGTATGTGAACATTTTATTGTGCTTTTCAGTGCAGAGCTAGAATGCCTATAGTGGCATAAAAGCATCAATAACAAACTA